>ML675649.1:3933857-4190265 GCA_007922155.1 Mesoclemmys tuberculata | reverse complement strand
GTGTGTGGGAGAGAGGTGGAGTCCTGAGGAAGGTACTGGGCTCAAGAAGGCAGAAAGACAGAGGGGGGAAAGTAGCCCAGGGGAAAAGCCTGCAGCTGCAAGTAAGGTGCCAGCAGCACATAGCTGCTATCAGAGGGCCCCTGGGCTGGGACCCGGAGGAGCGGGTGGGCCCGGGTCCCTACCCCCCTCCCTGGGAAGACGGGGTAACTGGCGACGCCCTGGCCCACTAAGAGAGGCAAAAGTGCAAGACCCACAAGGGAGAAGCTGGCCGTTTGCCACACTTCATAGAGAATTTGAACCCAGATCTTGAGACATGAAAGGCCCTAGAGGCCTGCATCAATCCATGTTAAAATGGAGTCATGTCCTACTGGTGTTGTGTTAGATCCCAGCCATCCTTGGCTGCATGATGTTGGTCTCCAGAGATCCACTTATTCTTGCACGCCTGCAAATGTAATGGCGAGGGAGGGTTTGGAGAAATGAAAAATGAAATGCTGTTGTTGCATTTATGCAAAATCTTTCACCAGTATCAAGTTGTTCTGGAGAAGAAGGTAACAAGTAACAACAAGCAGAATGTGGAACAAGGGCAATGTGATTAACATGGAAAGCACAAGGGTTAGCTTGTTTTGGAAGGTTGTGTCAAAAAGCTTACCAGCATGGAAGACCACTGTTTAAAAACTAGCTCACATTTGTGGTAACTTAGGCAGTCAAGTTTGGTGGCTGTTCACTAGGCCTATGTGAAATGAGTTTGATCTTGATTTTAGCTCTTGTTGGTGTCCCCGTGGCAAACTTACCACCGCAGAAGGCAGTCTGTTCAGGAGTTAAAGAGGACTTCATTATCCAGAGCTGTTAAGCCAGTGTCTTTCATCATCTCTAGATTGATTTAAAACAAATCACTTCTCCCTCAAATAAACCTCAGCTTGCTCTAGCACCAGCTCAGATTTAATCCCTCCAGAGAAATCATAGAAGATCAGGGTTGGAAGGGATCTCAGGAGTCATCTAGTCGAACCCCCTGCTCAAAGCAGGACCAACCCCAACTAAATCAGCCAGGGCTTTGTCAAGCCAGGCCTTAAAAACCTCTAAGGATGGAGATTCGACCATCTCCCTTGGTAACCCATTCCAGTGCTTCACCACCCTCCTAGGGAAAATGTTTTTCCTAATATCCAGCCTAGACCTCCCCCCCTGCAACTTGAGACCATTGCTCCTAGTTCTGTCATCTACCCCCAATGAGAAAAACCTGGCTCCATCCTCCCTTTCAGATAGTTAAAGGTTGCTGTCGAAACCTCCTCTTCTGCAGACTCAAGAAGCGCAGTTCCCTTCAGCCTCTCCTCATAAGTCATGTACTCCAGCCCCCTCATCATTTTTGTCTCCTTCCACTGGACTCTTTCCAGTTGGTCCACACCCTAAGGGTGTGAAATCCTAAGAATCGCATCCTAAGAAAGGGTGATAAAGCCCTTGTGTGGAGGGAAAAGAGGGACAGACTGACATACGACCTGTAGTAAGGGAAAAGCTTCCTTTGTGATCGTTAAAGAAGGCCCAAGGGCTTCTTGGCCCTTTTGTTTTTTGCCTAAGTGATGTACCCAGTTCGATTTCCTTACAGCAGTTACCGGGTATAGAGGTTTGATTCCAATGTGGCAACGTCTCTATCTGCTTCCCCCACAGAGACCCGTCAGCGTTCCTACACGTACGTCTTACACTGGGCTTGGCGGGAGCCTCCAGATTTGAGGTGAGAGGGCACTGGACCCTATGCTTATGTCAACTGCTGATCTGAGCTTTCCTGAGAGTCTTTGGGGACCTGATTTGCTGGCTGTTTTGGTCACCCCAACGCCGTCAGGTTGTGTCGTTGGCTTAAACCTCACGTGACTTCAGTGCACAGCAGTAAAGAAAAGAGCATGTCTGGGTAATTAGAAGGATCTAAATAGACGTAGATGTGCTGCTGGGCAAGTCTGTTCATTCTTTACGTTTGCAAGTTCTTTTCAGCTGACTGAAGGTATTTAGCAGCAACTCAAAGCTCATCCTGAGATACAATTCTGAATCTTCAGTAACGGCCCCTCATCAAGTTTTATGAAGCATCCCTTAGCCTGTTCACCTCTATCCCGAGAGATGATAAGACTCCTTCAGGTAGGAACGTGAGGAAGGAAACATTGTCAAGATAGGTCCGTTCCAGGTTGTAACCAACCGGGACAGCATCCCGGGAGGCAAAATAGATGTTAGAGGTGCTCTTAAGTCATGGTAATTGGCATAAAAAGGCCAGGGCAAGCCATGGAAAAGTTGGGAAGGAAGGAATATAGGTCCATAGCTGGTAGCTTTGGAATAGCCATTCTTATCTTACTACAAGCAAGAGCCTTTTGCCACCAACTTACAGGTGATGAAAAGGAAGGAAAAATGCATAATGGTGACGTGCATGAGTGTGTGGATTCTTTTACTTGGTGGTGATGAAGCACATTCAACATCCGTACCTAAAGGCCACGTACTATGTGCATGAAAGAGGCCAGAGAATTAACATCATCTGCAGTTTGCTCTTAGCATGACAATCAACATACATGTCCGGGTGTACGTTGATGGCCTTCATTGGGTCAGGAATTCCCTTCCTTACCTTCCTATGCCGCATACATCAAGGACATGATTATTGTGGTGCGTTAGGGGGTGGTGTTCGCCTTCTTTTGGAGTGTCAGCTGCTGGCGGCAGATTAGGTAGCCTGGTGGTCTGAGCTATTGTGGCTGAGTGTTGGACTTGATGGCCAAAGGTCTGAGCGAATATTCCTACTTCCATGTTGCTTTGCTATTCAATGGCACGAGATTGCTTCTCACTGTTTCTCACCACGAGTTACAGTGCTGGGTGTTTCGGGAGGTGTAGTATAGGAGCTGAAACTCCTTGTGAGGCCATATATCGAACCCGGGGCGAGTCTGAGAACACATTCTTCAGAACGCCGACCCCTCCAGCCGGCACAGCAGGCCACGTCTTTGGCTGGCAGGAATTTGCACTGTAGAGAGCCTCAGAAAGTGTGTCTGGAACGACCATCAGGGTTTCAACCTAGCAGCCAGTGTGTGAGGTTTTCTTTCCTTCGTCCCATCGCCACAGCTGAACCAGCTTTCATCCTGCCTTTTCACACGGGCAATCTGTATTTATCCTTTCCCATCCTTCCTCCCCCTTCCTTTCTTTTTCGGCCTGTAACTTACAGTGAGCTGGAAAGGAATTTTCAGTATTCTGTTTACTGCAAAGAGTTGAGGCCATTAATAAATGGTGAGCTAGAAAGACAGGCAAGGGATTAATAAACAGAGGACGAGAGATTAATAATAACTCTCAGGGGAATTTGGTTCAAGGCCTGCTTTGCCCAGCTGCTGGGTTATTGAAGATTAATGGCAGTTCTCTTGTTAGCATCACTGTCTCTCTGCCTTGCCTTCCTGGCGATGTCTAATAAACTGTCCAAATAGAACAGCTGCCAACACTGGATCTATATTTAATTTGATACCTCTCTTTTTATAAAGGTGGAGGTAACCTCCTCCCTCTCAATGATCTCTATCCATGCAGTAGTGACCTGTCCCCTTCTCTGCACTGTTGCTAGTGGGAGCGGGGAGGGAGAGAATTCTTTCTTTGCTTTGTAGTAGAAAGATTATTATCCATATCAATGAGAGTCTTCGGGCTGACAAGTAGGTGTGCGCAATTCTTACGACATGAAAATAGACTGGGAAATTGATCCTGCCTCTGCGTTCCAACAAATGGTCCATTAGTGCGTGGCCTGTAGCAAGAGGATGATTTCTTCTCTCTTGACCATTTGTTGATCCTGTGGCAAATTGGGCTCTCCCCTGTTGCACCTAGCTCATAATTGGGCCCTGCATCAGAATAATCATTGTAAGACATCGAACCTTGCTGAAAGCAAATTCAGTCAGACCTAGCGAGTGTTGCACTGCGGCTTGGGTGGGGTTTGTTGGGTAGAAATGCTGACAGGGTGCAGTCTGGCACTTTGCACGCTCCCTTGCAGCCCTGGGTAAACACTGCCTTGATTATTTTTATTTTTTCCCCCTTACCTGGAGTACAAGTCCAGGTAGGCTGCAGATGTGAAGGAGTGCCCGCTCTTCGGAGGGGCTCATTTATTTAAAAGAAAAGACCGACCAAACACAGGAACAAAACATTTCTCCCAGCATCCTAGCTGGGGGACCCCAGTCAGTCCCAGTCCATCTCTCTCTCACCCAAGTCCACTGCTTCCAGGTTCTTCATCAGGAATTCTTTCGGATCAGGTCTCTGTCCCCGGGGTCAGGTCTCTGGCTGCTGCCTGAATAGGATCTTCTTCTGGAGCCTGGAGTCCATGGAGGTCCAGGAGCTCCATCCATCTGTGCTGTGTCTTCAGGAGCACATCATCTGGGTTCCCTGCTCTGATAAGGCCTTCTAGGAGTTCCTCTTCTCAGGAGCTTCCAGTTCTCTTGGGATTGCCTCTCCCCACTGAACAGGGTAACCTTTAAAGGAGCCGTTCTGCAAAGGAAAGCTGTGTTTGTGCGGGGTAGTGGAATAAATGTAGTGAGTAATCGTTAGATATTTGCCACCTAGTAATGTGGTTGGTCCAAGCAATATCATGGCTGGTCCAACAAGACATGGTGAATTTGGCCCCAGAAATCCATAATTTATCAAAGGAAGAACACGGCTTCAAGACGTGAACAGAAGTGGACCAAAGCTGTGGTTCTCCAGGCTAGGCGCTTTCCCTCCCAGCATCATCTCCAAATGTATCCAAAATGTACCCACCTGACAACTGCATTTCCCGGGGAAAAGATCCATTAGACCTGCAGAGGAATTAACAGTGGCAGACCTGGAAATGCAAATTCGGATCATGGCAGTTGCCATCACTTCCTCCTTGCAACTAACTGCTCCGGCTGGCTCATTAATGGTTAATTAGTAAATGAGCACTTGGACCCAATACAAATAACCCTACTCCCCATAAAGGGCTCTGTTGCCCAGGGAAACCCACAGGAAGCGTGTGTAGTGCTAGTAGATACAAAACACAATTTAAGGTTGCCAAGTCAAGCACTGGAATGACAGGAAATGCCCAAATGAAGAGATTCTGTGTCATTATGCACTGATGTGTTTAATTACGTGGTCCGATGCTGCTCTTCCTCAGGACTCCTGCCTTGCTGCGCCCACCTGATTGTGTAAATGTCCAGATATGCACATGTGCCTTTGGGTATGTTGAATGGAGGTGTTGGTAGTGACTCCATAGCAAAGGATGTGATGAGATTTGCACTTAAAGCAGTTTTCACAACCTTGTTTCACACTTTAATACTTGATTTTAGTCTCCAAATATGGTGTGCAGCTGTATACAGACTCTCAGACCATGCACAATCCCCTGGCAAGTGATGTTAGTCATTCTTGGAAGATAACTGAGTTTTCCGTATTAGTTTTTTTTTTTTTTTTTTAAGGCGAAACATTTAAAAGGCTTCTTTTTGAAATCTTCTCCTGTGTTTCTCACGGGTCTTTGAGTTTCTCTAGCTAAACACCCACAGATTCCAAATTGCGCATGCGCACACATTGGACTCAGACCAGATTGTTTGGGATTTTTTACAGCTGCGTGAGGATGTAAAGGTATAAGGAATTGCCTCTTGCTCTCCACATGCAAAGATCACCGATGGCTGTACACCTAAGTCCAAGCTCTCTGCTTCTGCCTAGCACCACAACTACTATTGACCATCACAAAAGTTGTAAGAACAAGGTGGAGCCAGGGTGCGGCCATGGGGGCAGCATGTGTTTACCCCCTCCCCGCATGTAGCAGCAGGTTTGCATCCTCTGCTCATCTTAGTGGAATCACCATCTCTAAGGGTCTCATCCTGCTTATAACCCAAGGTTGAATTGGCCTTGAAATCTCTGACTGTTATTTCTGTTGCATCCCAGCAAAGTGGACTCTGCCTGTGTTTCCTGGGGCATGGCACCAGTGTATGACCTACCCACTAAGTATCGTGCAAAGTGCTGATATTACTCTGCGTTTTTGGTCACTGTGATTTCATCAGTGAGCAGGAGAGGAAAGCCTTGAAAAAAAGCAAAAAATCTGGCAGCTGAATGGCTTTATGTGTTGTTTTAAATCTGACTCTTGTGAAATACGTAAGGATCAATCACTCCCAAGTAACAAAATGTTTTTGTTTTCCTTTATAAAAGCATATGGGAGCTAGAGGCAAAGCATATGGGCGTTTTTAGGAGAACATATTGGTGAATGGACAAAATTTAGCGGTGCCAATATGCTTTAGATGTCTGGCTAGACCACTGCTACACTTGTTGGCACGCTAATCCTTCTACGGGATTTCCGGAGGTAGCATATGATGAGTGGTGTGTAAGTGCTCTTGTGGCTACACAGCCGGTTGTATTGAACCCAAGTTAAAAGAATGCTGCGATCCATATTCCACATACATTGCAGCCGCGCCACCTCTGACGGTAAGCTGCAGGCCAGATGCAGGTGCTGTGTTTGTGACTGCAAATCCTTTCACTTCAGTGGATTGCAGAGCTCCATTTGCAGCTATGAGGATGCTGTAGCCATCTAGGTTTTTATACTGCTGTCACCAGCATAGCAGCTGAGTGCCTGGCAAATGTTAATACAGGCACGTGCCATCTCTGATTCTTCACCGTGTTACAGGCTCTTTTAGGACCTGTCTACACTTAACTCCAAGGTTCGGCGGCAGTCGACGGGAGTTATGCAAGCTGCACAAAAGACTCGCAAGACTCCCATCGACTTCTCAACTGTTCTGCATATCGTCTTCACTGTGCTGCACCGACGGGAACCGCGTTCCCGTTGATGCAGCACTACGCCACTTGAGAAGGTGGTCTTAATATGTTGATTTCTGGATCAACTGAGTGGGTCTTTACTGTCCACTCAGTCGATCCAGAGAAATCAATCTGACGGTGACGGATTTGCCGCTGTCAGTGAAGACATAGCCTGACTGTGTGAATTAGAAATCTCACCCCCCCAGGTGAAAAAGGCGAAGTGTACCATCTTGCGGGAGGTGTGGAGCAGTCACAGGGATGCTCACTACAGATCTAGGTACCTCGGTATCAGAAGGGCCCAGACAGTTCAGTCGGTCTGGAGGCACAGACAGAGAAAAAATGTAGTAAGTAAATTAGGTAGACTCAATACTTGGGTCCGTTGTGGTGGCTTCCAGCAGCCAGGAAGCTGGCTCAATTGCTCGCCTGATTATGTGACGGGAAAGGCTGAAGTTGGGGAGTCTGTGCTGCCACTCTCCCAGCCCCTGGCATAGAGAGAACTATGCACATTTCTCAAAATAGGGTGCCCCCCTGGCACACTGGCTGTTAGCCAGAGTATTTGAATTACCACTGCATCCAGTGGCCTCAATGGAGACTGAGGTTCCATGGTGCTAGGTGCTGTCCATCCAGTAAGAGGCAGCTGCTGTCCTCAAGGGCTCACAATTTAAATAGATGAGACAGAGCGAGGCAAGGAGAAAGCAAGCTCATTACTCTTAATTTTATAGATGGGGAACTAAGGTGTGGTGAGAATGAGTGGTTTGTCCAAGTCTGTGGCAGAGGTGGGAATCGAACTCAGATTTTCTGAGTCCCAGTCCAGTGCCTGAGCCAAATCCTCTTCCTGCAAATTCGGGGTGATCTGTACTTTAGCTACTGTGTGTCCTTGAGACAGTTCCCTGCTTTAATATGCAAACAGTATCATTAACAGCTTTCTGAGCTGCAGCTCTCTCCGTCACTGGGAATCCAGGCAAAAAAAGTAGGCTTTTCACAGAAACCTCCTCTGAGCTCTGCTTTAACAGCTTTAAATATAAAGGGGGAGAGGGGGGGAAAAAAAGCCTGGTGATTCCTAAATGTTACCAAGCTCGAAAAATATGCTCTGTTCCTTGTCACAATATTTAGTACAAAGTGCTATTTACAGTAATGAATCAAAATGTCAGTTTTAAAAATATGAAGTGTCAGAGTGTTCCTACTTTGCAGAAAAGTTTGATATGACAGTTTGTTAATCATATGACTATTACATCAAACGTGGCTCACAGCACTTTTGCTCAACAAGAGTTCCCCCATCCCCCTTTTCACTGCTAATTCCTGGTACAGTTATCTAACTGAATTAACCTGATTAGATGCTTGAAACATCCAAGGGCTAAGTTCATTTGTTACTGCACAAACTGGATGCAGTTAAATGGCTAATTAATGGTAGTGCATAAGCTGATCGCATTCAGATAGTTGCAAAACATACTATAAACCATGGGCTCGATTCTCCATTGCCCTGCAGCATCTTGTCATTTACACTAGTACAAAGTGAGTGCAATGTGCTAACTCTCAACAGTTACAACTGACATCTACTTTGCACTGGTGTCAAAGGGGGAAAGGATATATTTTTAGCTGATAGAGGAGGTGAAGAAAACGTGAGACGGCTGTTCTAGATGGTCGGAATCGGAGAGGAGGAAGCTCTGGGTACTTCTTCAATGGTGGGATTGCGTGAAGGGCTATTGAGGAGGCTGGTATTGGATGAATGGCAACCAGAGAGAGACAACACTCATAAGGTAGGCTGAAGCAGGTCTATGGAGGCTTTTCAAAACACTGTAGGGGCATTTGGAGCTATACACTGAAATGAATGAGATGGCGCTGGAGTTGGGTGAGGAGAAAAGAGATGTGGTTGCGCTCCTTGTATGTGGGAAGTGACGTTCTGTAGGCTTGAGAGCTGGGACTTAGGGATGATCCAGGGAAGGTGACTGCATTGTTCAGCAGAATAGAAGTCAAGGCCTGGATGGGGGTGGGAATTACAGCAGCAAAAGTTGTCACGATGGCAGCATACTTGGCCCTGTCTCAGAGACCTATAGAAAGATATGGGTGAAAGGCTGATAAACAGCTGATGGCATTGGCTGGCAGGCTACAGACAGGGAGAACTTGTGGTGAATTTGCTCATGGCAAATTCTTGATCCTATGATGCCATTATTCAAAATATATTTCTGTCAACTTCATTACATCTGCTGTTCCTCGGTGCGCTACTCATTCCACACAGGAAAATTGATTACTATTCAAATATTTTAGACAAATGGTGTTTCAATTGTTAGTACAATGATTTTTCTTTTATCGTTATTGCAATGGATGGAAAAGGAACACTTAACAGATGTGTGATTAGCAGGGCATGAAATTAAAAATGTTTGCGCACAAGCAAAAGGTTGTTTACTACGAAATCCCTCACTTGATAATTGAGTGATTTTAAGATTGGCCACAAGATTATCCAACACTGACACGGTTTGTTTCCCCACCACCACCTCCCAAGTCTTGACAGGAAGGCCACAAAATTTAAAGGTAGGTCCAGATTTTCAAAGGTGTTCAGATGGTGCTGCAACACCTAAGTCTCACTTTGAAAATGGGTTTAGGCAGATTTTTAAAGTTATTTAGGGGTTGGTTATGGGTCTTTATCACATATGTCCTGTTGATAGGGCTTGCTGAAAATTTTTCCATTAAAACTATTTTGATGGAAAACTTGGTTTTTGGCTTTCTGTTACTCTGTTTGCACAATGGCCAACGCAGTGGCCCCCCGTTCTCAGTCAGCCACTGGCATGATACAGATAATAAATAACAAATAGTTATGTTGGGCCATAAATGGAGTTTAGCTGCTGATGCATTGTGATCTGGGCTCACTCGCTCACAGATGAACTGATCGCCAAATGACAGCGCCCCAAATATGTGACAAGTTAGGTTGCTGAGATCATTAGTGGACTTCTACTTAGCAGTCTGCCTGTGGTTCTAACCCCAGTAATGAGATGGAGAGGAGAGCTCGAGTAAATAACGTAAGATGATGGTTGTCTGGATGCTTGCAGCTCTCTTACTGACTTTGCTGTGTGAACTTAACCTTTCTGTGCCGCTATTTCCCTCCTGGAAAATGGGATAATACTGAGGCAATTAGCAGCAGTTTGTGTTAATGAGGCGTAATTAATGCATTAAGGAAAACGGCATAATAAAAATAATGGATTTCAAGAAGGCAGGCTTTTGCAAACTCAGGGAGATGATAGGTAAGTACCCCTGGGGAGCAAGACTAAGCGGAAAAACAATTCAAGAGAGTTCGAGTTTTTCAAAGAGACATTAAGAGCACAAGAGCAAATTTTCCCACTGCATAGGAAAGATGAGAAGTAAGGCAAGAGACCACCCAAGCTTAAACAGGATGTCTTCAATCAAACAAACAAACAAACAAACAAACAAAAAATAATCCTATAAAAGTGGAAACTAGGTCAAATTACAAAGAATGAATATAAACAAATAACACAAGTATGTAAGGCCAAATTTAGAAAGGCCAAGACACAAAATGAGATTAAACTAACTAGAGACATAAAGGGTAACAAGAAAACATCCTACAAATAGATTAGAAGCAAGAGGAAGACCCAGAACAGGATAGGACCGTTACTCAATGGGGGGGAGAAACAATGAGAGAGAGTGTGGTAATGGCAGAAGTGCTAAATCACTATTTTTTGTTTTCACCAAAAAGCTTAGTAGCAATTGCACATTGAACTTAATGAATGCCAGAGAAAATGAGGTAAGATCAGAGGTTATAATAGGGAAAGAACAAGTTAAAAATTACTTAGACAAGTTAGATGTCTTCAAGTCACTAGGGCCTGATGAAATACATCCTAGAATATTCAAGGAGCTGACTGAGGAGATTTCTGAGCCATTAGCGATTATCTTTGAAAAGTTACGTAGGACCAGAATGATTCCAGAGGACTGGAAGAGGGCAAATATAGTGCCCGTATATAAAAAGGGAAATAAGGACAACCTGGGGAATTATAGACCTCTCAGTTTAACTTCAGTACAAGAAAAGATAATGGAACAAATAAGTGATCAATTTGCAAACACCTAGAAGATAATAAGGTGATGAGTAACAGTCAGCATAGATTTGTCAAGAACAAATTGTGTCACACCAACTTATAGCTTTCTTTGGCAGGGTAACAAGCCATGTGGATGGGGGGAAGTGGTAGATGTGGCATATCTTGACTTTAGTAAGGCTTTTGTTTCTTTCTTGCATGACCATCTCATCAACAAATTAGGGAAATGCAATGTAGATGGAGCTACTATAAGCTGGGTGCATAACTCGTTGGAAAATCATTCCCAGAAAGTAATCAGCAGTGGTTCACAGTCAAGCTGCAAAGGCATATCGAGTGGAGTCCTGCAGGGATCAGGTCTGTGTCTGGTTCTGTTCAATATCTTCACCAATGATTTAGACAATGGCACAGAGTACACTCATAAAGTTTGCGGATGATACCAACCTGGGGGGATTGTAAGTGTTCTGGAGGATTGGATTAAAATTCAAAATGATCTGGACAAACTGGAAAAATGGTCTAAAGTAAATAGGATGAAATTCAATAAGGGCAAATGCAAAGTTCTCTACTTAGGAAGGAACAATCAGTTGCACACATACACAATGGGAAATGACTGCTTAGAAAGCAGTACTGCGGAAAGGGGTCTGGGGGGGGGTCATAGTGGATCACAAGCTAAATACTAGTCAACTGTTACATCATTCTGGGTTGTATTAGCAGCACTGTTGTAAGCAAGACCCGAGAAATAATTCTTTTCCTCTACTTCACGCTGCTTAGGCCTCAGTTGGAGTATTGTGTCCAGTTCTGGATGCCACATTTCAGGGAAGATGTGTATAAATGGGAGAAAGTCCGGAGAAGAGCAACAAAAATTATTAAAGGTTTAGAAAACATGACCTATGAGGGGAGATTAAAAAAAAACCTGTGTTTGTTTAGTTTGGAGAAGAGAAGACTGAAGGGGGACATAGCAGTTTTCAAGAACATAAAAGGTTGTTACAAGGAGGAGGGAGAAAAATTGTTCTCAACCTCCGAGGATAGGAGAAGAAGAAATGATCTTAAATTGCAGCAAAGGTGGTTTAGGTTGGACATTAGGAGAATCTTACTAATTGTCAATATATTTAAGCACTGGAATAATTGCCTAGGGAGGTTGTGGAATCTCCATCATTGGAGATTTTTAAGAGCAGATTGAAGAGAGACCTGTCAGGGATGGTCTAGATAATGCTTGATCCTGCCCTGAATGCAGGCGACTGGACTAGATGACCTCTTGAGGGCCCTTTCAGGTCTTTGATTCTGTGATTCACGCGATACCTCTCACTGGAGCATCTGTGTATCATTTAGTTTCTTATTGGAGTTGGGGTGGTAGCATCTGAATTTCTGCATCTGGGCTGTCTCAGGCAAGGGGTAAAATGGATTTCCAGGTTTCCACTAATAGGCAAGCTGTTGAGTTCCTGGAGATCTCGAGTCCTGCAGGTGGAAAAAAAAGTTTAGCTTACTTGATCAGCTGGAGTTGTAGTTGATGCTGCTTGTTGATCCTTGGCATTTGCCTCTGTGTGCATGCATACACAGGGGGAAGGAACCAAAGGAGGGCTAACGTCATCAGGACAGATTAGCATTTTTTAAAAAAATCCTTAACTGAGCAAAGCCAGAAAATTGTCCGAGTCAGTTCTTCAGAGAAACAGCTTTGAATTGTCCATGCAGCTGCAGGCCATAAAACCAAAGTGTTATCATTCAGAGATACCAGAAAATCTCTTTGTGCGTCAGCCAGGCCACTGACTTGTTCCTGACATATAAGGAGGTGGGCTTTAATGTTGCTTAGCTTTCTTTCAGAACAATTTATGATGGTCTTAGTAGGAGGTACAGATCCCTACTGCTGGGGTAACTGTGAATCGTGTGCCTTTGTCAGCTGGAATAACTTGTTTTCTCGCCTCTCGTCCTTCCCCTCTTGGAATCAACTTGTCTGTACATCCCATTTTAGATTCCTTTCGACTGTGAATACATTGTGCTTATAAAACACTTTTCGTCTGTAGATCTCAAAGGCGATGCAGAGATGGGTAAATATCCTATTTTACAAATGGGATAGTGAGGTACAAAGAGCTTTTACAGGTTGCTCAACATGGCCCAGAGAATTGGGGTGGCAACCCAGATCCCCTGCCTCGCAGTCCTGTGCTCTAATTGAAAGGCCTTTTCATTTAGACAAAAGCACTCCCATGCCCTCCAGTTTTCCATTGGTAGAACACGTAGTTAAAATGCAAGAGAGTTTTACCTAGCTTAAATGGACTAAAAAGAATGTGTCTATTTAATGGAGAGATTTTTTTCGAAAATGGATTTAGATGTCCAGCCTCTGGGAATTGGGTGCCTAGCTCTGCTTTGGGGTAGTGAAAATCTCCTTTTTTCTATTGGTTTAAAAAAACAAAAAAGAAAAGAAATGAAAATGAAGCTACATAAATTGGTGACACGTTATTGTACAACCCATATCCAGAATATGCTGCAATATTTCAGGGTTAGTGAAGCTTTGTAAAGTTGTCATTTATTGAAATGAAAATTACACAGCAGTCTTCGGTGCCTCACAAGAAAAATGGCATATGCTTGCAAAAAACAGTGTGCTTTGCAGCTTCAAGTTTCCTTAGCCTCACAAAAACCTGACAGTCTTCTGTGGGTCCAGAGTTCCTGCCAATCTGAAAATCTTTTACTGCCAGCTTTATCATTTTGCTTACTGTCTGCGATTTTTTGGGGGGCTGCTCTTATAAATGTGCCACTCTCACCATAAGAAGGGGACTGAAGGACTTACACGGGATGCCTTTTGTATGGGGAGTTCCATTTGAGCTGGACTCTCCCCCTGCTTCAAGAACTGGCAGCATTGAGCCCAGTGCGGTATAGCTGCAGAGACCATCTATGGCTGTTCATGCATGTATTGCGGTAGCTACTGTCTAATAACATTGCTTCAATGCAGCAGCTCATCAATGTGCACTGTTCCCAATAATGGTATTTTCAGGATATGCTCACTTGTATTGGGTTTCTATTTGACCTTGTGCATCTCTGCTTCTTGAGAAATACGAAGGAACATTAATCTCCATGTTTATGGTTAAGGACAGGTCAAATGTTGCCAGCAACTGCTCTTCTCCAAAAGCTTCCCCATCCAAGGTCCAGTTTGGTATTTCTCTTTTTTGGCTGTTTAATAAATCCCTAGTTCAGCGTGCAAATGAGTGAGCTTATTGGGCACCACTCCCCCTGTTTCAGAAACTCAGACGCAGACGAGCAGCTGCACTGCCATAAAGAAATGTACTCTAAAGAGACAAACTCAGGGCTTGTTCTCCAGTCGAGTTCACTTTTTTTAATATATTCTTTTTTTAAAAAAAATAAGCGTTTTCATGTGAATTTAGTCCCGATGACAGAGTGACTCTTCTAGAAACCAAACTCCGTTGTCTATCCCCCAAACAGGTACAGCCCAGCCTGGGCTTGTGGCTAAGGGACGGGGAACACCGCCACTGACTACCTGTCTGACCTTAGGCAAGTCATTTAGGCCCAGATTTTCAAAGGCGTTTAGGCGTTGCTCCACTCATTGCAACACTGAACTGACTTAGGAGCCAAAGTCCCATTTTCAAAATGGACTGAGCACGCAGGAGCCTGCGGCTCCTTTAAAGGCAGTGGGACGCAGGCACCTAATATGCCTAATTCCCTTTTGAAAATGACACTTCTAAAAATCTGGGTCTGAATTTCTCTGGGCCTCAGTTTCCCATCTGTAAAATGGGGATAATGATGCGTCCATACCTCGCAGTCTGTAAAGATAAACTCATTATTGCTTGTGCGATGGCTCCGTTATTAAGCTAGCTAGAATTGAACCAATGGCAGTGTGAAATCCAACGTCACTGTGCCTTATCCCTTGCATGTGCTACCGACTAGCCATCAGATGTTATCAACTTTCAACCACTGGTGCCTGGCGTAAGAACTGAATCGGATCTATGTGCAACTGTCCATTAATGCTGACTGAGCTAGATAGTACCAACGCCTGTAGTTCTCTATTCGCTGCCGTCACATCGGGCTGCTCATGCTGCTTGCGTGACCGACTGCTAATGAGAGTTATTACCAGATCATGTCTCAGCTTGTGTGGTGTTCCTTCTCATATGCAGTGCTCAGGCAAACCTGTGTGGAGGGCTTGATCATTATCTGAACGTGGCTAAAGGGGGCGGGGGAGAGCCCATCTGTTCTACAAAGAGCCAGTCAAAAGAGCGGGATCTGTGACTGAACAAATTCACATCTGTTCAGCAGAACCACCAAATGGCAGGCAGGGGACCTAATGCAAATCACATGTTGAAACCACAAGTATGAGTGAGACGACATACAAAAGAGGGTGCCTGGAAGTATTGATCCATGTGAGTGGCCTCTGGTTTCTCTAATTATTCTCTTTCCCCTGTATCACAGTTCACGGTGTGCAAATGATGCAGCACCAAAGTGACGTGTGTTTGTTTTTCTTTGTGCATGATTAAGCAACTTTGCTGCACCATTTTGAGCTACTAGCTCGTAGCAGCATCTGGAAGCCTAGCAGAGCAGTGATTGCGGTAGCAGAATCGAG
The DNA here is from genome assembly GCA_007922155.1 of Mesoclemmys tuberculata. Lineage (NCBI taxonomy): Eukaryota > Metazoa > Chordata > Testudines > Chelidae > Mesoclemmys > Mesoclemmys tuberculata. The sequence continues at coordinate 4,174,932 of ML675649.1, read as the reverse complement.
GGGACGGTAGGCCCAGGTGGCTAACGATTGACCCTGGTACATCTCTGCAGTAAGGAATAGCACTGAGGTTGCTAGCCTTAAAAAGTTGACTTCCCTTTGGCAGTGGTTCCCTTTTGGGAAGTCTTATGTGCTGCCATCTCGCGAGACCCTAATAGACACAGCCTGGGAATATCTCAGAACTGGCCTTTCCCTCGTTTTTTTTATCACCTACAAAAAGAAAGGGACATCCCAGACCTCTGGTTTGGTTGGACTGCGAGCCCCAGACTGATCTGAGGATGGTCTTGACGTTGGCAGTTCGATTATTTTTTCAGCACCAGGAAACAGAGTGGCGGTAAAGAATAATGAAGGTGAGACTTCTTTATAGCACCTCTGGAAAAGTTCCCTCTCTTAGTAGCAGGTTTCTTTATAGATCTGCCAACTGCAGCAGGTGACATTTTTTGAACATTTTGTTATTGAAAAATGGACTTTTTTTCAAAATCAGAATTTTGTTGTTGAAAATTATAATTTTTAATGAAAATGAAAAAAAAAATTAGCCACTCTTTTTAAAGGTTTTTCCCCCCTCACTGCTTTGTTTCAGTGGCAAAACAGAAAAACAAGGCCAAGAGGGGGAAATGGATGGAAGAGAGGAGGAAAAAAGGAGAGTTTCAAAATCAGAAATTTTTTGATGAAAAATGCTCATGAAAAATTCAAACAAACAAGAAATCGTTCCTTTCTGTAGCTTGCGGAAGAAAAATGACTCTGAACATTTTCAGTTCCGTTTTTTGGGGTAGCTCTCCGACTAATTCAACAGCATCTCTTTGCAAAGCATAAATAGGAGGTGGTATCTAAAGTAACCTATGCATTGGCCTTGAAACACCTAGACTCTCTGAAGTCACAGTGTTTGATTCCTGACTGGGTCATGTTAGCCCTTTATATTTCTGAGGTGGATGCATTCCACGCTCTCTGTGAGCTTTCCTGAGGCAACCTCAAGAACGGAGACCCTTTTCACTTTGAGTAAGTACTAAAGATTGCACAGTACTTTCTACACCCCAGGTTCTGGTCCAAAAGGTTGTGTCTTGCTCCTTGTCCCTCCCTTGTTATCCTACTGTGCCATGGATGACAGTTTTAAAAGTGACCACTGATTTCTGGATGTCCAGCTTGGGACACTGAGGGCTGGATTTTCACCGATTCTGCCCACAGCTTCAGTCGCAGTGGCAGAGGCTCTGCACTTGTACACCTCAGGCCTGAAGAGGTCTCAAGTGGGACACTTGAAATCAGGGGCCACTTTTGAAAAATTGACAGTAATTGTCTGTCCCAGAGGTGATCCCGTTTCACTTGTGATGTGATTCCTGCACATATGTACAGTAATTTATGAAGCACTTAAGGATCGTTTGGATTGAAAGGCCCTGTATAACTGTCATGTCTTAGGAACTATGTTGTTTTAAAAGAAGAAATACTGTATTTACAGAGCACTGAGACATCTATATGCTTTGCAGATACTAATATGTGGGCTTTGGCTTTGACCCATCAGTATCATATGGCAGCTACCTTTTGTGCTGGGCAATTAATTATTTTATTTAGGTTTGTGCACAATATCCGTGTGCTCTCGTGCTGTTGATGTAACTTAAAAACGGAACACAACTAAGAACCAGACCTAACTCGGATGCAGCAGTACAATTCAGTATAGCTCCCTGATAGTGAACCAGACAGCACACAAGCACAGCCCCCCTTTCTATTCCACAATTCACCAGGCGTAGAATTTCCTCCTCCCACGCCCGTTTTGAAAAGTTATGGTGAAAATGATGAGCTTTGCAGCATACCCAAAGGTCATCAGATTTGGGCTTTGCCTCAACAAGGGACCAGCATGTTTGGACCAGCTTAGCAGCTGTTCTTTTGCTATTCTGAGGGCCTACCTAGCTCATAACTTTAGTTCTTAGAAGAGTATATGGATGGCACCTGCATTACGGCATTATTCAAGACACGAGCTACGTAATGTTGAGCTCCTAGGGGGGACAAGAACACGTTACTTGGTCCAGCTATCTGAAGTTTAATGTTCATCAGAGGATCTGAAAGTGCTGTACTGACATTCCTGAATTGCGTAGCATCAAAACCTCATGCAAATGCTGTTATCCCCATGATACAGATGGACAGAGACAGACAAACGGGGAAATTGGCTTGCCCAAGGTACACAGGGAGCCGGAGATGGATCCAGGAAAGAACCCAGAATTCAACTCCCTTGCCTGTGCTTTAGTCACAACATCGCAGTAGTAGGGGAAGCTATGGTCTGTGTTAATAGAAAATAATAAAGGACTCATGGGGTTTACACCTGATCTGTGGCATCCTTGTCCTTTTCCTGAGACATATTCCTTCATCTTTGCTCATTTGCCTCCCTTCTGCAACAGAACATCTCTATGGAAAGGGCCATCTTCCCAGTAGAACAAAGCAGCTTTGAGTCGCTGAGGTCTTTGCCACGAGGCTGTATGTTGCGTTCACAAATCACACTGGCTCCGGGGGCAGCCGCCTCAGCTTTGCTGACCCCAGCAATGGGCTTCAGTGGCCTGACAAAGGAACGGCCTTTTGATCACACACCAGTCTTTCCTTTTGCTTTGTCTGGCAGGAGTGTGGTCTGGGAACATGGAAATCGTATCCCCCCCCGCCTACCAAATCTCCTGTTGTCAGACAGCTGTGAGATGTCGATGTCTGTTAGTGCCAGGGATGGTTCCTATAAAAGTGTCTCTGGACTTCACTTCCTTTAGGTTTTCATCGTATTCTTTAGTGTCTGCCTGCCATCAGCTCCCCCTTTGCCTTATCAGTTCCCAGCTGCTCAACCAGATTAAGGCCAGATCCTTTGGTTATTGGGATCCAGTCTTTGCCATAGAAAGGAGCTGTTTCCCCTGCCGCTGTTTGCCAGGTGCCACAGGCTGGCCTCTTCGCCGATGTCTGCAGGCTGCCAGAAATGTGTTTCCGTGCACTCCTCTTTGGCGGAGAGAAGAAAGGCAAGTCTCTTCTGCTGAGGAGGGTTGTTTTTTCTTGGCTTTTTGGCCGTTGCTCGGCGTGAGTATCCTTCCTGTCTGACCCTCTGCCTGCTCCCCGTCTCCTCCTCAGTGCTGGTGGCTGCTGACTGTCTCCCTCCCTGGGTGAGCTGATTTAAACCAGCCTGAGGCCATTGACATCTGTGCAGCTGTTCTATCCCAGCGAATTCACACCAGCAGAGGGTCTGCCTCCTGTGTTTCTGGGATAAGGGAGCAATGCAGAGCGGAGCTCCGTGTTAATGGCTGAGAGCTGGGGAGAAAATATTGAGGGGCTCGGGGGAGGAAGCGACTGAGGGACTAGGGAAGGGCTGGCCTTTGGTCCAGCACAAAGTTTCTGCCCATGCAGTCCGCAAGTAGTGGTATTGGATCTGGGGTCTCGTTGTGTCTTAACCTACTATGGAGCAAAGCACAAAGTTTGCCCAATCCTTCCTCGCTTGCAGGCATCTCCAGCGTCTGGGCTCGCCATGTTTGTGCTCCGTCACCCAAAGCTTTCACCCTGGCTGCCCCTGCAAGGCCTGGCCTCCCCTCCCTTTCTCAAGCATTTTGTGTGGGACCACACAGAGTTCTGATCTCTGCTCAAGTCCCATCAGTTTTATTCAGGGAAGGTCCTGCTTTCTCCTCCAGTGAGCATTCCTAGCTCTGCTAGGAGTCTGCAAACCAGCCTGGCCTGCTGGCTAGGTGATGGGAGAGGGCAGGGGAGGAATAAAAGGTGCCTTTTGTAGGCTAGCTGAGCTTGAAACCACATTGTCCAAATAAACTGCATTTGTGCAGGGGCTCCCCTGACATGAGATTCACAGGAAGGTCTGTTCATCCCGCTGTCCGTGCTTTACCTTCCATATTTACATCATTCCCTGTCGTTTTATTTATAAAACGATTAGGCTTCCACCTCGCACTCCTCTCCGTGGCCTCAGCCATTCTGTCCACAAGTTTGGAGGTAAATTTGCCAGCACAAGAGGCTTAAACAACTGGAAGAAACGTGTCTGGCTTGGAGCCGCATCCTGGCTTCGCTCTCCAGGTCCAGAAGTGAGGTTTGCTGCTTCTGCGTTAGCATTTTGGGCAAGACATCTGTTCCGTCCGCTTTCCAGCAATTGCCATTGGGCTTTTAATGGCCACAAGTGGTCGAGCCCTCAGATTAATGTCTTACTTCATGTGATTGTGTTTGGGGATGTGTGAGGGTTGCCTTGTACAGCAGAAGTCAGGCATCAGCGTGCTCTCTGGCGGAGCTGTGACACATTCATAAGAGACAGATTAAATGAGCTGGATCTGTCTATCTCTAGGAAGTCTGCCCTTCTTTTGTTCCAATGGAGATGGGTCAGTCAAGTTCAATTTATTGGGTTTTCAAAGCATTGCTTGTTCTGACACTGAGATGTGACATGCTTGCAAAAGAAAGGTTTCTATCTCTGGCTTTTTTGTACGTTTTCAGCAGCAGTTGAATCCAAATGGCTCCTGTGTAGCTTTCAAAACTGTTAATGTAGTTAACTTGAAGGAAGGTAAAGAATTTTTTTCAGGTTAGTACAAAGCTGTAGATAAAAAGTAAGGGAAGGATCATTTTGGCTGAGTATCAGAATTATGGTGATAGAGTGGGCCTTTGGGATAAGATCTGATGATTTACTTAGGGACAACCTCTCCTAAATTCTCATTTACTGAGGGACAATCTACACTCATTGCTATATTTGCTTTCCACAAGCTACTCTTAGTATAACTTTTTTTATGGATGATGTAATATTTTAACTGTGTTGTTAGATTTATTAACCTTAATTTGAGATATTGCCGATAATGTGCTATATGTATTTTCTGACTTTTAAACCAAGATTTGTACTTCTGGATAATTTAAGCATTATACCCGGATTTATAGAAACTCTTTCTTTTAACCTGTGTATTAGATAATTTTAACGTTAGCTTTCATATTTGTTTTTAAATCCGTTAAGTCATTAACTTACATGCCACGTCTCTGGGGACTACAAACTGTATGAAGCAGAAGGATGGGTGAGATGGTTGATCTGTAACTTCTGGGACTTTCTCCCTCTGGTAGGCCAGACCTACAATAAGTTTTGTCGCCAGTTTGGAGTGTGAAAGAATAGCACCTCTCACTTATATTGTAGTACCTGTAAAATCCCTAGTGTAGATGCAGCTGTACTAGCAAAAGTCCTTCCCCCCCATCCCCTTGGGCCACGCCCCCCTCTGCACTGCTGCTGGGGACAGTACTGCCTTCAGAGCAGCTGGCCAGCAGCTGCTGCTCTTCAGCCACCCAGCTCTGGAGGGCTCTGGCTGTCAGCCATGCATGGGCCTGACAGCTGCAGCCACGGCATGTGCAGGGCAGGGGCTGACAGCTCGTGACCCCCCCCCCCGCCCCATAACCTTGCGACGCCTTGAGGGTACCCCTACTGTAAGGAGTGATCTAGCACTGGAAGTGGATGGGCTACATGACCAGGTATCTTGCTCCTCTAATTCTAAGACTATGCAAATGATGTCCCACACCAGAGGTCATGCTGGAAACCAGTGAATGCTTCTAGCGATGTTGTTTGGCAGGAGGATGGCCTGTGACGTCCAGCCACAACTGAGTGCGGGTCTGGAGAAGAGGCAGGGTAGAAACTAGTCCGGTTGAGACACACTGCTGGGGATTGAGGTGAGGAAACAGCGAATGACCAGAAACAGCACCCGGCTTGTACAGACAAAGAACAAAGCCGGATTCAGGGCGAGAGCCGAAGCAAGGGGCTAGGAGTAAATATACATTAACGTTCATGTACAGTCAAAAAAGTGACTGCAAAGCCAGCACCTTCTTGTCCTGCTCGTCTGCACCTGGTGGGTACGTCTACCCTGCACCTGGCAGGCAGACTCCCACTAGAGACTCTTGAGCTAGTGCCCTAAAAATAGCAGTGTGGACTTTCAGCTCTCGTGGGGACTTGGCTAGTCACCTGAGCTCAGATGCAGGTGGTCGGGTGAGCTTGAGAGACCGAGCTGCTGCCTGAGCCTCGACGTTCACGCTGCTACTTTCAGCGCCATTCACACGAGTGTGAGTTTGGCTACCCAGGATCACTCCCAACTGCAGGGAAAAGCTATCCTGTGTGTCCTGGAGTCCTTTGGACTCCTTTTAGGGCTACAGAACTGCTCCAGATATTGGAGGCTGAGCTGACTTGGTTCAGTCTTGCACATTGTTATCCAAACAACCAAAGTCCTCCTTGTGGAGTCCTTGTTGCTCTGTGATGTGTGACAGGCACGCAGAACCCACATCAGTTTTCATTTGGCTGAGGGAAGTTTCTTGACTAATTATCTCTGCAAACTTGATCAGGTAATTGAGAAGATTAAACATGGAGCCCTCTATAATCGAACTACTTTTTAACTAGGATCCTTCACATTTTAAAACGGCAGAATCTAGTCATCTAGTCCAACCCCAACTAAATCCTCCCAGTCAGAACTTTGTCAAGCCAGGCCTTAAAAACTTGAAGGATGGAGATTCCATTACCTCCTTCAGTAATCCATTCCAGTGCTTCACTACCTTCCTAGTTTTTCCTAATATCCAACCTGTGGTGACAACAAGAACCAGCTTGCTGTCAGGTTCGATTATATGGATCCCTCAATAAAGGAGCGACAAGGGTTGCGTTGCATACAATTTGTTTTACATATGACAATCTATAAATCAACAATTACAATTTAGAAATCAACATTAATTCTAGTCTAATACAACAACCTAACTGGTCACAATTACAACTATACAATTATACTTATAGAGGTAACTTACACTATGGGGTTATACTTACACAATTATACTTACACAATTATTCTTACTGCAGCAGTGGGGTTTGTCAACAACAAAACGACAAATACTATACCACCTCAGTTGCTTCTTGGGTTTTCATCTGAGTGGACTATAGAGTCACACTCAGGTTTCTTAGTCACACGCCCTACACTTAGGCTAGAGCAGTGAGCTGGGGAGAGATGTGAAGGTCGATCAACCCTTTCACGTAATGCTATTCTGGTGCATTCCTTAAGATGCGAGGCTTCTCCCACTACTTCCTGATGGTGACAACCTTTATTCTCTTCCCATAGCCATACACCCACTCTTTTGGCCAATCAGTAAGTGTTTTGGGCGATGAGGCGATCAGAGGGCCGTGGCCCAACACAGCCAAACATGCTCTTTAGTTTTTCCTGTTGGCCAGCTGCGTGCTGGACCTTGGTTTCAGACTATGTGCTACATGCTCTTTTTTTGCTGCTGACAAAAGACCACGTACTTTGAAATATTCCTTAACCCTTATCTGAATTTGAGTTGGGGGGTCATCCTAATCTTGTTGCAACAGAGGTTGTTTTTCAACGGCCAACAGGCCTAGCTTTGACCCACCTCATTTGCTTGACTGCTAAACTTTCAGGAACAGCTTGTTTTTCCAATGACAACTGCCCCTGTTGTTTGAGCACCCCTTATGCTGGTATGCAATTACTTGCAAAATGGCCTCGGGGCACATATACCGCACAGGCTTTACAGAAGTCTGTTACAACACAACCCTGACCACCCCCACTGCAACTTGAGACCATTGCTCCTAGTTCTGTCATCTACCACCACTGAGAACAGCCTAGCTCCATCCTCCCTGGAACCCCCTTCAGGTAGTTGTTAGGCCTCTATCAAATCCCCCCCTCACTTTTCTCTTCTGTGGACTAAATAAGCCAAGGTTCCTTAGCCTCTTCTCATAAGTCATGTACTCCAGCCCCCTAAACATTTTTGTTGCCGTCCACTGGACTCTCTCAGTTTGTCCACATCCTTCCTGTAGTGGTGGGCCCAAAACTGTGGACAGTGCTAAATAGAGGGGAAAAATCATTTCCTTCAATTAGTAGATGAGGGGGACCAAGTGGAGAGTTGGATTTAAATCTAGGGTCTCTTGGCATGTCAAATGGAAAAAACACACTCAAATTGGCTTCAACAGGAACCCAGTCCTGTGGATTCACAGACTAGAAGCTTGTAAATAAAGGGTAACGATACCTGGCGCTGTATTGAGTTGGGAGAGGCATCGCATGACTCGACGCTAGGATTTGTTTTCATTAATGATTTGGAAGAGGGAGTAAGGGCAGAATATGCCTCTTCCTTTGTAGTTATGTTGCACGAGGGTTAGGAAAGGTGTGCGGGTGGCCCCTGCTGCACCAGCGCACGTGCGCATAGGGCAGCTGCAACGTGGCTGCAGGCCCTTGGGAGAACAGGGGAGGGCGGACTCTTGCACTGCTTGGAGTATTAGTTGACCCAGCAGGACATGTCTTGGCAGGACTCAGTCCCTGGATGCGAGCAGAGCAGAGCCACAGTGGGTTTTTCCAGCTGCACCTGGCGTCTGCCAATAAGGCGGTCCCTGCTCTGAGGAGTCTTACAATGCAAATTAGACACAGACAGTCCAACCAAACTACTATACATGTATGGAAAATTACAAATCTGTATCAAGCCATGTGATAAGTGAGCTGATGGGAGGTTTCTGCTTCCAGGGCAGTGGTGGATTTTAAGAACAGAGTGGTAGTTGGAGGCATGGGCGTGGGAGGAGATGGGAGGATGGAGCTGGCTGTGTGGGAGTACACATTGGTTTAAACAAAACGTTACCACCCATGAGATTCTTCTGCCCATGACTTCCATAAATGGTTTACTTAATATAGGGACAGATCCTTCTCACTGTTACACCCCCCCAGCTCCATGAACTCCAGAGGAGCATTTGGTCTGGGTTGTAAAAGGAAAGATGAAATGAAGATTTATTTGCGTAGACTCTAATTACAGAAGTAAGCCTTTCTCCATTCCATAGGAGACGAATGCGCTGACGCTTTCAAGTGGAGGCAAATTGGTACTTTACCCTTCCATTGCTTATCTGATCTGAGGGTAAATTGAGTTTGCATCCTCTTCACGTTAGCCGTGTGCTTTCTTTCAGAGGTGAATGGCATGCAGTAATGAAGAGCAAAACATACCTTGTCAGGCTTTTGTTTTGTTGTTATGCTCTCTCATACCTGGTCTGATGTTTTTAGATAATGTGGTCTCATTTGGAGATTGATGAATTCCAGTTCCCTGTTGTGCTACGTTCTTTTATAGCTAGCATTTTCTGAATTATGGCTTTTAGATGATCTGAATGACTGTACAAGAGCCAGTTACTTTCCTTATCTGTACCGCTTGATTCCACACATTCCTTGTCATGTTACTTCTTGTTGGTAATTAAGGTTGGTGCCATATTGGATCAGTCCATTAGCCCAGCCAATCTGATTTTCCACCTCCAGCCGTAGCCTGATACCTTATGCCTCCAAGTAAGGGCAGCAAAGCTTCACAGAGTACTATTACAGGGTGGCTTGCCTCTTAAGGGTCTGGGGCTAGCCAACCCTGATTGCTGAAGAGGCACACCAGGGTTGGATCAGGAGATTCCACTCTAAGGAATAGCAGGAACCTGTGGAAAAAAGGGGGAAGCTCTCGCAGAGACTTCAGAGATTGAGGCAAGGCTCCTGCAGGGAAGACCCTGAGACCAAGGGATCTTGCCCCAGCCAGGAGGGCTGGGAGTGGCCTGCTAAGGCAGGAGGAAGATCTTGACACCAAGGGAGTCTGGAAGTCAGAACCAGAAGGCTGAGCTGCAGCCAGGTGAAGCCTGGGAGGGGTGACTGAATGGGGACCCAAGGGAGAATTGGAAAGGAAGGCTGGGGACTCCCTACTTTAGGGGGAGAGAGACACACTGGACTGGGGGAGGGACTCGGAGGGCCAGACTGTATAAAGACACAGTAAATTGAACCCCAGGATGGGAATGTTTTAAATTACCCTGGAGCTGTGCAGTTTGTTTAAGAAGTCCCCGAAGAAGGGGGGAAACAGAGGCAGAGTGCCTCAGAGTGACGTTTGGCCATGAGGGGGCACTCAAGAGGTGGCCGGCCCTATAACAAAGCAGCAACTTATTGGCTGTACGTTTTTGCTTGCAATGTTCTTGACCGTTTTTCCCCACTTAATTTGAAGTGGCCAATCCTGGGATATGTGTCGAGATCTAGCGTCCAGACTTCACAAAGGAAGTCTCAAAATTAGAAAGGTTTTGGGAAAAAAGCTACAAGAATGAATCAAGGTTTGGGAAACCTGCCGCAGAGTGAGGGGGGAAAGAAGCTCAAACTTTTGTTTATCCCAGAGAAGATTGAGGTGATTTGATCAGAGTCTATGAAAACCTACATGGAGAAGAGATTTCTGTTAATAGACAGCACTTTAATTCAGCTGAAACAGGCATAATGAGATCCAGTGGTTGGAAAGTGAGGCTAGACAAATTCAGACCGGAAACAAGATGTACATTTATCAGTGAGGGCAATTAATGATTGGAGGAACTTACCTTGGAGTCTGATGGATTCTCCATTATAATAAGAGATTTTATGGCCTGCTTTATGCAAGGGGTCAGACTAGATGATCATAATGGTCCCTTCTGGCCTTAGAATCGATGGAAAATGTAGGGTTGTAGGAGGGAATTGAATGAGGGGAAGGCAGTGGTTTAGGAAACGGGTTCTATGGATAGAGAACAGTGTGGGAAGAGGCACAGAGATGGCCGCATAGATGGAAATAACTGGAACGTGGCAGTCAGAATAGAGGGCCTGTGCTTGTGTGAGAGAGGGAAATTAAATAGGAGCAAGGTAGATCAGGCCGTGGCAGGGTTTTGTAGCACGTTGAATGTGAGAACAAGGAGTTTGCACTTGATATGCTGGCCATGGGGGAGCCTGTGGAAGGAATGAGGGTGATAGTGTCTCACTGTTGGGGGTAATTGGAGACCGAATGTGGCAAGTGCTGGGGTGGTTTGGTTTATTCTGGTTTGTCAGGAGGGACTCACTGAAGGGAAACTGGCTGGGAAATCCAGAGTGATTTTTTTGATGAAGAGAATTGACAGGGAAGCAGTGGATTGAATCTGCAGCTTCACTTTTCAGGAGGAGCTTTTGACCCAGCCATTGACTTCAGTGGCAGCAAAAGCAGGCCGTCAGTCCATGAAGTCGTCCCGTGTGGGTTAGCTGTAATCCTCTCAGACAGCACGAAGCTCGGGGTGCTTAAGAATGGTTCGTTTCCCCAGGCTGACGGATGTGTATTGGAGAGCCCCAGTTATCCCTATCGGGTCTGATGATTGGTCACTGAAAATGTCGGTAGCCTGGAAGGAGGAACACGATGTGTTTTGCTTTAGGAGTGTTTAAAGCTGCCTGGAACGTGATCTTTGGCGTCCTTCCTTTCCACTTGTACCGCATCACCCCCTCTCCAAGTCCCTTCGCTGACTCTGTCTCCCACATCAGATCCGTACTCCCTGCCCTCACTGCCTTGACTTTCTGCAGCTCTCCGTCTGCCTGCATGTCTGTTCTCATGCCACGAACTTCCCTCATTGGCTCCCACGGCTCATGTTCTGCCACTCCATCCATCTCGATGCTTCCTTTGCCTCATTCCCGGTTCCAGTGCCTTGTCTCACCCTGCCCCTTTAACATCCTCCCTCCTGTCATATGCCATGCCCCCTCCCTCTCCACCTCTGTGTCTTACTTCTTTCACCCTCGAGTCTCCATCCCCTCACGAAGTCCTGCACCCACCTATTATTGATCTATTTAAAAACATACCGTTTGCATAAAACTATAGCAAGCCAAAATAAAAAAAATCACCTCTCACTATGATTAATTCAGTGAAGTGTTTGGAGATGCATCCGTAGGAAGCATGAAATGCTAACCTCGGTGTTAGGCACTGATGCTAATCTCAGATTCTCCTGGATGTATATTATCACTTGTCGGGAAAAATCAGATCTGGTGGGTAGGTGTAAGAAGGTCTGAGCTGAATTTAGTTTCGTGTTCATGAGATGAGTTGGTGGGTTTAATGGGCTGATCCAACTTGGATTTGGATAGGGCTATGGATTTACTGTGCATTGTTATCAATATTCAGTTATAATCACAAGTAGGGCCTTTTTGGTGTTTGGTCTCCATCCTGACATGGCTGAGTGCTTGGCACTCTTTGCAGGGGGGTGGCAGAGTAGAATTGAGGTGCATCTACTGTGTACTTGCGGGGTCTGTGCCTGGACGAGTAGAACTTTCACAGTTCTGGGCTGAGAGATGGGTGGTACCATACGTTTACCCTGCACTACATCCATCCTCATGTTGCCCCTTTAACCAGTCACACTAATGTGTGCATTTAGAAAGGCAAAGTTTAGTTTTAGCTGCTTAAAAAAAAAAGAATCAGTAATTTTCCGTTTTATGTTTTGAGAGATTTGCAGCCTGATTGAATGAATTCTGCTTGGGTCAGGGCAGCTAGTTTGGGGATGTGCAAGGGAAAATGGAATTTGTTTGGGACATCTTAAGGGCATGGAGAAAAGAGGGAGAACAGAGGAGGCCCACAAAAGACTGGAGAGAAATAAGAAAATACCAGAAATAATGCTTTAGAAAGTAGGAGAGCCAGGGTCACGTGCAGGTTGAGAACGAGGAGCTGCCATACAGCAGCGCAGTCGCTATGCTTCCAGGCCAGCTGTGAATATGTTCTAGGCTCTAGGTTCATTAATTGTAAGGGTCTGTTGCATTTTTGCTCAGCCCATTGTGCTGTATCACCGCTGCCGAGATTCTCATTACTAATTTGGCCCTTCGGTCCATACATACTACCTTATGTTGTGAATCTGTGAGATGGCCTTGGGTCCTTGGGGTCAGGCCATGTCACTGTTTGGGTGGGAGACCACTCAGGAGTTATAGAAAGTAGCATGAACAATTCTGTAGGTGCTGGGGCTGTCAGTCACAGTTAATGCATGTGATGAATGCAAAACAAGTGAACTAGGTTAAAAAAATCACAATTAATAGCACTTTAAAAGATAAACAAAAAAAAATAGTATCTTTCAGTTCATCTCATACAAGTCCATTCAGTCCTACTTCTTGTTCAGCCAATCGCTAGACAGACAAGTTTGTTTACATTTATGGGCGGTAACGCTGCCCTCTTCTTATTTACAATGAGAACAGGGAGATGGTTGTAGCCATCACTGCAAGGTATTTATGTGTCGGATATGCTAAACACCCCTACTCCTCTTCATGCTTCAACTTGTAGTCTTTAAAGATTACATTGTTTTGTTTCTGTAGTGCAGGTATGTAAAAAACAAATTTTTACATTTGTAAGTTGTACTATCGCGATAAAGAGATTGTGCGATGGTACTTGTGTTAAGTGAATTGAAAATCACAATTTCTTTTATCTTTTTTTACAGTGCAAATATTTGTAATAAAAATGCTAATAAGTGAGCACTGTACACTTTGTATTCTCTGTGGCAATTGAAATCAATATAGTCGAAAACATCCAAAAATATTTATAATAATTTAAGTTGGTATTCTGTTATGGTTTAGCAGTGCGGATAAAGCTGCAATTAATCATGACTATTTTTTTAAATCTTGCGATGAATTGCAGTTATTTTTTTAATTGTTTGACTGCGCTTCTAGGTACACTTTTTTTAGAGTCCATAGAGAGAATGTCCGAGTGCCGTGCTAGAGGGTGGTGTGCCCTGGGATGTGCCATCTTTCAGATGACATGTAAATGCTGGGCATTCCCTCCTCACCTCAGTTGGAATTAAATTCCAGGGCACCTTTAACAGTGGGAAGGTGTTTGCTGGGTGCAGGGATGCATAATTCTCTCTCCTAGCTGCATTGCTGCCCCTCTTTACGTCCAGGCTGTTGGCTTGTTTTGATTGCTTTGCTCTGGAGCCTGTGAGGATGTGGGAGGAGGAGAGGGAATCCTCTTTGTTTCAGTGATAACTGGTTCCTGCTTCCATAAAGGTTGGTGCTGTGAACTGCAGGTATCGGTGGGATGTCCTCTCGGAGCTCCTGCTTTCAGAACGATGCTGTCATCCAGCAATAGGAGATCAAGAAGCCAGAGCATGGAGGGTGGTCACCCGGTTTGCCAGGGCACTCTGCTCCAGGAGCGTTGTTACTGGCATGAATTGTGCTGGGTGCTGCATTTCAGCAGCTCCGCTAGGGAGCATAAAAAGCAGAGTCTGGTTCAGAGGCAACATGTTCTTGGCCTCTACTGCAGTACCGCTGTCTTCATTTAGATCTGCATGGTTCCTGCCAGGTCCGGAGCACCAGTAACTTCCATGGCACTGCACCAGTGTACACCAGCTGGCTTGTGATGTTTTCGTTCTCCATCCGTGGTTGGTCTCGCCTTAGTGGGGACGGTTTTTGTGTAGGTGGATTAAGTTTGGTGTGGGCCCTGAGCTGGGGGAGACACAGAGCAGTGAAATAGGTTGGTGCTGGTCCCGCAGGGAATTTATGGTAGAGGCAGGGATAGAATCCAGATTCCCAACTTTGTCCTGTGCTTTTACCCCAAGACTATCCTTCCCATCCAGTCGTTCAGTGGAATTAACTCCTCACCTAGGGAGTCATTGCTATCTGGAGCAAATAGTAATAAATACAGTTCTAATGGCTATGTTAATTTTAGAAAGGCATTGGTGTATATAGACAGGCCCCCTTCTGTCACCCACCACTGCAAAGATGTGTATGGTGCAAAATGTCACCCCCTTCCACAGACTTGAGTTCTCAAATAGCAAATCCCTGAGGCTATTTGAAGCCCGGGCTTCTTCCTGTGCTGTGTTTTTAGGAATCCCCTCTATCACCTAGTGCCTCCTAGGTGGACCCTGCATTGTATGCTTCTCAGTGGAAATAGTGAGACGCGGCTGCTCTGCCTGCCAGGATGAGTCCGCAGAGTAACTCTACATCCCCCTCCCAGGGTCCTAAAGCTTGGCAAAACCTGGTCACAATTATGCTACTCATGTTACGGAGAGAAAACTCTTCACCCTCCCGCTGAAACATTTCCTTAGAGCAATGCGCAAGTGCATGCGGAATGTGAGGGGAACGTGCCGGGCACTGAAGCTTTCATTTCACAGCCCCAAGAATGTGCCTGCGTCGGCAGGGGGTCTGGGACGGCAGTTGGGCTCTATGGCAAAGTGCTTGAGATGTTTGGTCTCCAGCAAAGCTGATCGATGTAGAAGTGGGACTAATCCGCTGCCCATTTTCTTTCAGATTCCAGGTGCCGACCTTTAGCAGGTGATTTGTGACTGCCATTCCTGGCTTACAAAAACCCCTCCTTGAGAGACATTTGTCATGGACTCACAGGGCCTGTGCCCTCTCAGCTCCGTACAGCCCTTGGGAATAACCTCTATCAGCGTGACAGCCCTCCATGAGGGTTGCACTCGCTCTCCGGGGTTAGGCCCTCTGGCCCCGCCATCTCCTGGGACCGCACCTTTGAGCCTTCAGCACACTTCTCTCTCTCTGTGAGCTCCCTGAGTTCACTCACTCTGGACTTTCTAGGCTCGAGGGCCCTAAGAACTTCTTGTGCTGTGTTCAGACGTACAACAGACCCTTCTCAGTCCCCGCAGTCTGGAGTGCTGGTCTGCGTTGGGTGTGGTTTAAGTGCCTTAGTGACCTTTGAACATGGGAGTAAGGCTTTTTAAGTGACTTAAGGTAAAACTTTCAAAAGCACCTGTCGGTCTGCATTGGCACCCTTCACCATAGTATCTGGGCACCTCACTGACACTGAGGAAGGCACCCTCTGAGCACCTTTGCAAAGTTAGGGCTCTGTTATCCCCCTTTTACTGTGGCACACAGGGACTGCGGCTTTTCTAAGGTGTCCCGCGAATCTGTGGCAGGGCCAAAAATAGAACACCCAGAAGGGAGAATGCAGCCCTGATCTCCAGACTGCGGTGATTCAGAAGGGTTTATTGTACGTCTGGACACAGCACAGGATGTTCTCAGGGCTCTCAAGCCTAGAAAGTCTCAGCACAGATCATCTGGGTCTGTCCCAGTCCAGGTGGCTTAGGCTGCTCTTGGCCCCCAGTCCAGAAATGACTTCCTTCCAATGGACCATCTTATATCACCTTCCCAGCTGCCCCTCTTCCATCCTTTGTCTTCTTTCCTGGGCAAAAAGATAACTGGAGCCTTCTCATCTCAACCCTTTGTCCTCCCGCTGTCCAGAACCCACTGGCTTCCAAGATGGGGTGGGCCTCCGCGTCACCAGTTGCTAAGTTCCACAGTGTCCAGGCCGTTGTCCGGGGCCCAGACTGCTAGGCAAGGTCACATGTGGTCCTCTTCAACAACAAACACCCTCTCCCACCACCTCGTTAAACATGGAACATGTTGGGAAACCAAGACACACACATTATTCATGTCAACCATGAAGAAAATCCCCCAGTTCGTCGCAACGTTCAAATGGATTTCTGTGTGCGCGACCGCACAGCTGTGTCACAATGTGTCAGCTGCAGCCCTGCAGGGTCCAGTAATGAGTTCTCTCGCCGGGCATGTACACCTGTCTGCATTCGCTCATTGGGCAGTTCTCACCAATTAACACGTTCATGTGTGGGGAGCGCTCGTTGGAGCTAGATCTGCCATCACGCACCAGCCCCATCAGAATGTGATGCAATGGTGGCTGGATGGCAGCTTTCTTGGCATATCCTGCCGGTGACGTGGTTGTCTCGTCGTTCACAGCTGGAAGTGTTTTTTTTTTTTTTGCAACAGTGATCAGATAAGTTGTCCCTGGCTCTTTCCTTTCTGCGCCAATTCTTCCCATGCTTTCTGCTTTATTTGGTCAAAGAAAACCTTCCCAAATTCAGCTTCTAGAGCCTGCTGGGTTTTGTTGCTTCGTGAAATTCTCCTAGCCTAAACAGAGCATGTGGGGAAGAAGTGACACAGTGGATGCAAAATTAATTAACCCCGTCAGTACTGAGGGCGTGGATGTCACAGGGGACTAGTAAAAGGATATGTAGGGTCTTCACTGCCTCACCATGGTTCACATTCATCTTAGTAATAATGACTATAAGTCATTGACATCAGATGGCTGTTTGGTGACCCTGTTGGTATGAAATGCATTGGTTGGTTTCAGTTCAGCTACTAATGGACAGATATTTCTGGGTAAAATTTTCAAAAGCACCTGTCGATCTGCATTGGCGCCCTTCACCATAGTATCGGGCACCTCACTGACACTGAGGAAGGAATCCTCTGAGCACCCTGGCAAAAGTAGAGATGTGTTATCCCCATTTTACTGTGGCGCACAGAGATCGTGGTTTTTCCACAGTGTCACGTGAGTCCGTGACAGAGCCAAGAATAGAACATGCATCTCACATGGGCAGTAAAGCCGCTCGTCCTTCACAACAGGGAAATCATCAACACCGTTGTCATCCATCCCACTGAGAGCCCCTGTTTGAACCTCAAAGATGAGGTGGAGCTGATTCCTCCACATTGTTCTGCCATTGACTTTGATCTGGAGAGGGAAACCTACCTCTAAGAGTAAGGGGGGAAATTCAACTCAATTCTAGCTCTCTTTGCCGAGAAGGTAAAGTGGCTGCCTCTGACATGCTGTTGTAGGAATAAATAAGCAAATTCATTTTTTTTCAGTTTTAAAAACCTAACGTGCATGTTGTTTTTTCTCCCCCTCAGGTGTGAACCATGTCTCACCCATCCTGGCTACCGCCAAAGAGCACCCACGAACCTGTCGGTCACGTCACCGCGAGAATGGAGACCACGCATGCCTTTGGGATGCCCAGCATCTCCGTGTCCACACAGCAGACGCCGAAGAAGTTTGCACCCGTTGTTGCACCAAAGCCCAAGTACAATCCGTACAAACAGCCGGGAAGTGATGGTAAGAAACCCTTGAAAAGGAGCTTGGGGGCACAGCCAGGTTTTCCGTGCGATCTCAAGATTGCTCATTTGGTGAAACTGAATCCTGTGCCCTGGGCCAGCACACTGCCTTTTCACCGCTAAATCCTGCGCTTGGTGTGTGTCTCCGCACGGCTGTGAGTTTCATCTAGTGTGTACATCTGATTTAGGGGAATTATCCACTTGCACTATATGCTCATAAAATACTCTAGATTACTGGTACTCTTTGAGGTTCCAGAGCAGTTCAAATGAAAATTTCAGGGTATCTTTTTTGTACGTTTGCCTGTCAGCCATCCTCAAGTTATTTAAAAAAAAAAACATTGTGGGCCCCATCTTATTTTTTGAACAGTTGAGGCTGTCATCCGCCCTCTAAGGCCGTTGCTTTCAAGGTGTTCACTCATTTGGTGTATATCTACTTGGGCTGATCCAAAAATGTAGCACTTAGAAGAAATTTCAGTGGCAGGAGGAGCTTGACTCTTTCCTGCTGGCTCAGTGGGAAGTAGTTTGCACAGTACTAAATATGAGGATATGGCAGGCCCGTTGTTGGCAGAACTGCTGTCCAACCACTTAATGAATTTAGCTTCACGGTTCCCCTGTACTCCGAGTGACGCATGCTCTTGAGAATTAATATTTTAAATGACTAATTATTTACATGGATAAGAACAGAAAGAACAAGTTCAAAGTTACTTAGACAAGTTCGATGCATTCAAGTAACCAGGGCCTGGTGAAATACATCCTAGAATAATCAAGGAGCTGACTGAGAAGATATCAGAGCCATTGGCGATTATCTTTGAAAAGTCATGGAAGATGAGAGAGAATCCGGAGGACTGGAAGAGGGCAAATATAGTGCCAATATATAAAGAGGGAAAAAATTACAGACCGGTCAGCTTAACTTCAGTGCCAGAAAAGATAATGGAGCAAATAAACGATCAATTTGCGAACACCTAGAAGATAATAAGGTGATAAGTAACATTCAGCATGGATTTGTCAAGAACAAGTCAGGTCAAACCAACCTAATAGCTTTATTTGACAGGGTAACAAGCGTTGTGAATGTGGGGAATTGTTAGATGTGGTATATCTTGACTTTAGTAAGGCTTTTGGGACTTTCTCACATGCCCTTCTCATAAATAAACTAGGGAAATAAAAACTAGATGGAACTACTATAAGGTGAGTGCATAACTGTTTGGAAAACTGTTCCCAAAGAGTAGTTATTGGTGATTCACAGTCAAACTGGAAACTCGAGTGGAATCCCGCACGGATCGGTTCTGGCTCCAGTTCTGTTCAATATCGGTGTCAATGATTTAGACAATGGCACAGAGGACACTCTCAAAGTTTGCAGATGATACCAAGCTGGGAGGGTTGTAAGTGCTTTAGAATATAGGGTTAAAATTCAAAATGATCTGGACAAATGGGAGAAAAGGTCTGAAGTAAATAGGATGAAATTCAATAAGGGCAAATGCAAGGTACTCCACTTATGAAGGAACAATCAGGTGCACACATACAAAAAGGAAAATGACTGCTTAGGAAGGAGTACTGCAGAAAGGGATCTGGGGTCATAATGGATCACAAGCTAAATATGAGTTAACGGTGTCGCACTGTTGCAAAAAACCCAACCATCAGTCTGGGATGTATTAGCAGGAGTGTTGTAAGCAAGACATGAGAAATAGTTCTTCCCCTCTACTCTGCACTGATTACGCTTCAGCTGGAACATTGTATCCGGTTCTGGGCACCACATTTCAGGTAAGTTGTGAACAAATTGAAGAAAGCCTTGAGAAGTGCAATAAAAATTATTAATCGTCTGGAAAACATGAGCTCTGAGGTGTTTTGTCCCATGCAGCTCTTGGGATTTGGGGAGAAGGGAATTGATAAGAACCAAACATTACCAACGTATTATAGCACAGGGGAGGGGAGCGTCTTGTGGTTAGTGCTCGGTTTGGAGACTTCTTGCATGACTTTTCCCCTGTGGAACACTGCCTCTTGCTGGACCCAACCCTGCAAGGGGTGAAAACTCACCGTACAGCCCTGTTGAAACCACTGAGATGAGTTATGCATAGCACTTTGTAGGAGGCGCCCAGCGTCGGGCCCACGTCTTGGCTAACGTTGGGCTTTGGGTGATCACATGGCCATTTGAAGAGCCTGGAAGGCTAATGGAGCTGAGGAAGAACTATTCAGGGTTTTGCTGTGATACACAGCTTGCTGACGTCCTGCCGATCAGTGTCAGCATTCCCTTTTTATTGCTCCACCATTTCAGCAATGCTCTCTAATTATTTCCTCAGTGACCTCGATTTGTTTTTGTTTCTACAATCTGGCCTGAGAGACGTTTCCATTGATTGATGGCTATGCAAAGAAGCCCTCACAGTCGTCTTGCCAGAATTGGGTCTTCTGCTCTCCTATGTGCCTCCTTTTTGTTTAGCTGTGAAACTGGAAACTCGAGAGCAGCCGTTCCCATTTGGAGGCTGATGTATTTCAGTCTCTTGTCTCCCGCCCCCGAAGAACAGCTTTACAGGGTTGTTTCGTTTTCTGAAGGCTTGAGAGGTACGCCGGTTACAAAGTTATTCTGCCAAAGGTGAATGGAAGCAAAGGGGCAGCGCCAGGGAAAGATTGCCGAAAGGTGTCCGGAGGCTGGGGTGGTAGAGAAGTAGCTGCCCAAATCATGCCATGGCACCGCAGCTGCTGCCAGGTCAGTATCACTAAAGTCAATTGCCCATTTTAAAGAGGCTGCAGGGTCAATATCAGTGAATTTCTCAGGGAGGCCAGCACATACTCTTGACTACTGTCTCCAGATTGCGGCTTGTAGCATTGGGGAAACCACATTCTCCGGCCAATATCTTTTTAAAGATGTGTCACTTGTACGGTCTGTACCTTTTTCGGCTGATTGGCCTGTGTTTTTCTGGAGTGAATTTAAATGCTGATGAAAGTTGCTAGAGGACAGCTCTGGGGCCCAAAGCCCTCTCTGCATGACATGGAAAATGGCAGTGCCGTGACAGTACACTGCCTCCCGATGGAACCGATCTGCCTTTCCCTCACGCCTGCTTCTCTTGCCCTCAGTAATAAAAAGTGGGGGTGTCTAGGGAGCTATTAAAATGTATCAAGTAGAAATAGAAATAATTTTAAAATGAGATATAAATAAAAAT
Source organism: Mesoclemmys tuberculata (assembly GCA_007922155.1). Classification (NCBI taxonomy): domain Eukaryota; kingdom Metazoa; phylum Chordata; order Testudines; family Chelidae; genus Mesoclemmys; species Mesoclemmys tuberculata. The sequence continues at coordinate 4,154,195 of ML675649.1, read as the reverse complement.
TGGAGGTGGGTAAATGATTAAAAAGGAAAACAAAAAACTAAACAAAAAAATAGAATGAACCAGTGGTTTTAAAAATATTTTAACGTTTTAGACTATGTAGGTGAGTTGTCTCAACACTCTGCCTTCCCTGTTACTGTTTATGATACTGACTCCTTGTGTCTTGTTTTAAGCGAGGTTTGTTAGCTCATTGGGGCAGAGACTGTGTCTTCCTATTGCAGTGGGACTTGTTCCTGGGTGCCATTAGAAGAAGAATAGACAAGAACACAGCACTGATTAACTGCATAGCTAGCAGAAGAGGCACATGCTTGTGTTTCTATATGGCCTACAAACACTGGGACGGATTTTCAAGTGTGAAACTCCCACAGCATGGGCCACGTTTTCCAACGTGTCTAGTTCCAGCCTGCTCCATTGTGACACTTATGGCCTGATCCTCCAAAGAGGCCAACTCCCAAAGTACCAAGCCCTTTTGAAAATCTATACGTTTGTTTTGATGTGTGAATGGGAGCTGAATTCTTTGGAAAAGCTGGCCCTAAGTAGCCCTTGGTTATTTGCTCTGTTGTGTTCAGTCTCTCAGAGGTGGAGTGGTAGCTGTTACTGACTTTTCTTGTTTGATGATAACTATTCTAAGTTCTGGAAAACATGAGAAGGCGTCACTATGTCATGGTAGTTCTTCTCCTAGACACTAGTGTCTCCAGATGGCCTTTTTCTTTGTCCAGTTCAGCACATCTGTGCCCTGTTCTAAGTCGGATCTTAGCAGAAAGGCTCGGTGAGCAGACTGTCTTTAATGGAAACAGTTTCTCATTGTTCCTCTTCGTTTCGCCACGTGTGGTTTTCTTCACCCTTGTAGCCCGGTTTAGTTTGCAGATCTGCCTAGCTGCCATTGCTGTTGCTGTCTGCCATTCGCTTTTATTCCTGCCACCTGGTTTTTATGCTCTGGCTACGTGGCACTTGCTGAGTCATCAGAAATTTGCTGAGGTACTAGTCCGCACAAAAGGGTGTTGTGCAAGAAGAGCTTTATTTACCCAAGGCAGGAAGAAGATGAAATGTGGGGGGCAGGGAGGAAGCAGGAGTCAACAATTGAAGTCCGGTGCATCGTAGGGATCGGTCACATAGCAGAATTATCTGGCCTTAGGCTATGTCAGAACTGAAGACATTTACCAACCAAGTGAAATTGTACTGGTGTTAACACAAGTGGGAACCATAGCGTAGATGGTGCTCTTGCAGTGCGACCTGCTTTCCTCATGTGTTAGTTAGATGTGCCCAAAACAGTATTGGTCCCACTGGGCCTAACACCAGGTCAACTGAACCAGTGGGTGTTTCTTTTCATAAATTTCCCCAGCCTAGACAAGTGCCTGCTGTCTGCTCATATGCGTTGTCCAGATCGCATGTTTCTGTGTCCCGTAGCTGCTAATTACAGTTCTTTAACTAAACTTCTTCCATGAAAACCACGGGAGGAGAGGGGGTTGAATTTTTTTTTTCTTGACTGTGTCCAGGAACACGCCATAAATCATTTCCCCTGATTCCTTATTACACCGTGTTCTCATTTCACTTTATAAGATTCGGTAGCAGTACCTGGCATTTTAATAAGCTCAGCCCTAGAGCATAAATATTCTTAATCCAGGTGGGCCTGATCTTGAGAGGTGTGAATATTGATGTCAAGGAGAGCTGCAGGAGTTCAGCCCTCATGGGTGGGCATTTTTTCCAGTGCCACTTGTATTCTGTGAACCTTTCCACACCTCCTCATTCCTCTGGCTCCAGCTTTTTTGCTTGGAACCAGAGGAATCCATCAGGCCTCCTTAGTAGGAGGTATATAGTAACTTTCTCTCTGTCTTCAGAGATAAAATTCTGCCCAGAATAACATGTGCTCTCAGGAGAAAAATGACTTAATCCTGCTTGCATTATAGTTGGTGTCATAATTCCCATGGACTTCAATAGGATCAGATCGGTATTCTCTAAATATACTCAGTAAGCTCCCTGTTTATACACGCAATATGGGGTGTGCGTGCCTGTGTGTGTGTAAAACATAATGATCAGGTGAAGGGGACTCACTGCGTTTGAGTTGAAAGAAGAGCACCGGCAGTAGATCCCAAGGATAGAAATGAATGAGGAATGTTTTCCTCTTGCTGTGTCGCAATAACGGTCTCATTCTTTTCACTATTCTGTTATCAGTGTTGTGGTCTTTGCTTCAATTTTAGTACAGAACTGAGAATTGGGGATAGGAGAGCAGATTTGGGGTGACTTTAATTTACTTCACAAATAACATCCTCCTGTCACTTCCCCTATCCTTCCTTCCCCTCCCCATTTTGCAGATGGAAAAGTGAGCCAAGGAGAGATTAAGTGATTTGCTTAAAGAAGTCCATGGCTGAGCTAGATTTCAAAAAAATGAAAGCTAGAATGACGTGACTCCAGAGGCTGGGGATTTATGAAAAAGACCAAATATATTGGACTCATAATAAAATCCCAACAGTTTGCAATATTCTGCAAATGCAAATCATACAAAACTCATGGGGTTTCAGCAGCTTACTTATATAGCCCTTCTGTGTTGCAATTTCAGCCTCTCTGTTATGGATGACAGGCGTGTAAGAGTGTAATGCATCAGACAGCTGTGGTGCCATCAGAATATATGGTTTATTCCCTTGATCTCCGGATTAGAGATGGGCACGATCTCCCCGGGGTATGATCAAGTGCCTTATCTGCTCTATCAGAGGCACTGCGGACTTGCTTCATAAAATTAGCTATCTCTGTTCGTGGCTAAGGATAAGATTTTGTCATAGAGGTCACGGATTCTGTGACTTTCAGAGACCTCTGAGACAATTTCCCACCTCGGCCCAGGCCGTGAGACAGCAGGCCAGAGCTACCAGCCAGTGGGAGTGGGAGTCCCAGAGCATGTGATTTTTTGTTTACTGCTCACGACCTGTCCGTGGCTTTTATTAAAAAGAAGCATGATAAAGTCTCACCTGTACTCATGGCTGGGCATCACTGCAAATATTATAATTACTGCCACTGATGTCCTTTCCTGCTATTCTGGCACCTTTGGTGAATATAATACCAGCAAAAGCAGGAATGGTTAATATGGGAATTTAAATAATAGAAACTAAATGAAGGAATGAGAACCCATTTGGATGTTTTTCTTATTTTTTTCCCCACTCGCTTTTCTTTTGAGTGACTCTTTTGGAGTCCGTGAATGACAGAAGGAATATGTGCAATTTTTTGATCATCCTCTTCCATGTAACTTTTTTGTTTGGAGGTGGGAGAAAAGGTAGATTTGTTACTTGTGCGAAGAGCCTCGATGCGAGGCTGGCTCGAAGCCAGAGATAGCAGGTGCCATGTCTGTGAAAGCTTCATCCCTGCTGCTGCTAGCCTGCCTGTTCTTGACTGCAACGTCCTCCCGATGTTCTTGGGCACGGAGTCTCTTGAGCAGAGACTGCTTTTGTTCTGTGTCTGCGAGGAATAAAGGAATGTGAACTTCAACATTTGCACCCAGAGAAACTTTATATTTTTGCTTGTACCCAAAGAAACTTAATGAGTCTTGTGTACAAGAGCTGCTGCCAGTATCTCTGTCTAATTTTTGAAGCCCGCGGATGCGTTTACTGGAGTATGTGCTTGGTACGTTAACATCTCCTCCACCTACCCCTGTGATATTGACAGCTCATAGAAGCTAAACAAGGCAAGCGTGTTCTGGACTTGGGTGGGAGGCCAAAAAAGGAAAAATCCAGGATAGTATTGGTGATCCAGTAGGTTCTACTCAGCTCTCTGTGTCTGTTGTGAACCATATCTCAGCATGGGGACAGATTATAGATTTTAGATTAATAGATTATAAATCCAGAAGGGACCTCTGTGATCATCTAGTCTGACAGGGCTAGTTCTTCTGGTGGTGTGGTGCTGTCTTTTGCTTTGAGACACAAATAGGAATCCCTGCCCACCTGGGTTATCGCCTTGTAAGAGCAGGACTGTTTCCCATCAGATCCTGTCCATTCTGCCTCCCTAGAACTCCTCAGTCGTTTCAAACCAGGTATGGTATTCTTCCTGTTCCAAGATGTTGCGGAGTGTTATAAACTGTTAAAACGGCTGCTGCATTTTACTCCACAGGGGGAGCATCTCAGGGATAGAGCTAACGAATCTATTTTGGGCCAGGGCCTGTGAGATGCTGAGCATCTGTCACTCCCATCACGCTCTCAGCATCTCCCAGGATTGGGTCTGTGATCTGTAAAATACTTTGGGCTCATATGGATGGAAAAAATAGAAATGTGAGATATTACTGCTCCTGCTGATGCTAATCGCACCCTGCTAACGTATTTCATTCTCACTACTCTTGAGCAACCCCTCAAATTAGCTCTTGCCTTTTAAAGTGTATAAACCTTTCTAAAAGGAATTGTGTTATGGAAGAAGTATTAACTCTTTATCCACCTAATTCTCCTAATGAACAAAGCAAGCTGAGCAAATGAAACCTATCATGTATTAGTCATTGTCGAGGCTGCATCATCTAGTGACTATTGCAAAATAAAGCCCGCACAATTAATAATGAATCAAACCCCCAGTTCCCTTTGCGGTGGCTCTGCCACCATCTGCATTCGAGTTTTTTTTAAAAAAGGCAGAGTAATCCTCAAGAAGGTCAGGGGGGTTTCCCTCACTGGGGACTTTCAGCACCGGTTCTGAGCAACCTTCTGGAAGTCGCCACTGATTTTTCCTCTCATGATGTTCTTTCCTGATTGAATACCAGATGAAACCGTCCGGCAATTAATGGTTGGTCTCACTTGTCCAGCAGTGGATTTGAAACCGTTTGTAGCAACTTAAATTATAGCGTGTAAGCGTGGGGCCAGGGTTGGGTGCCCTTCCTCATAAGCAGCGATGCCTTTGCCATGAGGCCTGTAAAAGCCTCGATAACGAGGCTCATGCTGAGTAGTGTTGTCTCATTGTTCTCTCCGGCTCCCCCGTCTGTTTCCCTGCGTCTCCCTGTTGTCTTTTGCCTTATACTTAGATCGTAAACTCTTTGGGGGTGGGATTGTCTTTTTGTTCTGTGTTTGTATTGCACCTAGCACATAGAAATCCTGGCCTATGAATCTGCCAAAGTGGGTCGCAGCCCACAAAAGCTTATGCCTGCAGAAATTTGTTAGTCTTTAAGGGGCTACAGGACTCTCGTTGTTTTTGCTGTATACAGGCTAACATGGTTACCCCTCTGGAACTGGTCTATGAATGTGGCTCCTGGAAATTATAGGAGCCCTTGTCCATAAGTAGTTCTATTGATTTCATTGTGATAATTTCAGAGTAAGATATTACTCAGTGTGAATCATGGTGTCAGAATCTGGCCATTAGCTATAGATAAATGGGCAGGCCTATTGCATTTGGCTTTGTTTTCAAGGTGAAATTTTCTTCTTCAAAATATCACCATGGTACTGGGTGTGACGAGACATCAAACAGGTGCATAAAATCTACTACAGAACCAATATACTTTTCTGTAGTTCACAAAATGTCAAGTCAAATAACCAGATTTTATTAATGATTTTTACTACATTCTGTTAGAATCACAAACGTTAAACTTTGCGAGGCATTGGGACACACAACCACTTACCTGGGAGCTACTCAAATTAATATCTAGCCTTGTTTTTCACTTTGATGAACAGAATTGCACTTTTCTTTGTTTGTTTTACTAAAGCCATCATTATGTTCTTTGTCAGGTAGACTTTTTCCAAGCTGTATTTTCTCTTTTCCTATGTCTATCTGTCTCTGTTTTCTTTCAAGACTCTCTGTTTTATTTTTTCACGTCATTATTTCAAGCTTTGAATAGTGATTCATCTATGCTGGCCTATTCCATGACCACAATAGCTTGAGTAGAAAAAAGAAAGGAGGAGTTGGGCGGCGGCAGGGGGTGGGGGAGATGATCTGACACTCTCTGGGATGGAAAGAAGCCATCTTTTTATAACTCAAATTGCAAACATCTGGCATTTATTATATTAAATCTACTTTATCTTTTTTAAAGTTTGCTCTCGGTGTTTATAAGGGCTGTTGTGCCTAATCAAGGCAAAAGAGCAACATTAATACTGAAATAGCTTTAATTCAAGGAGGCAGCACGTGTCCCCTTTGTTTTTAATCTAAAAGATTTAATATGTTGCCGGTATGTTAAAGAGTAGCAATTGTTATGTGACAATTAACAAGTAAGTAAAACTTCCTTTCTTTTTTGCCCTTGTTCACGAAATGGATCCTTTTAAGCCCTGTAAATTAATTATGATAATAAAGGATTATATATAATATATAAGCTTTCCTTCCCCGCCTAAAGCTTTTTACACTGCCAGACAGAGAGTATGTATGGTAAGTCAGGGAATGTCTATTTGATAATCTTTTAGGTTGGTCTATTAAAAATTAGAAGAATGAATGAGCAGCTCTTGAATCCTCAGAAACAGTATTTATGGCCAAAGAAAAGGCCTTTTTGACAGTGAAAGCTACTGATACCCATTTACAAATTGGACTACGGTAAATAGATAAGGCATGAAATGTTCTCCGAAAGGAAATAGGTGGAGGGGGACTTACTAGGTAGTTCAGTGGTCTGTGAATGGGTCATAGAGGGATTTGAGTCTAGCCCACATTGAGAGTGACCCAGTTTTTAGCTGGTAATGACTATTAAATGACCTGGGTGAAATGAACTGTCTTGGGTGCACAGTTCCTAATAAACAGATGTCCCTGTTGCCAAATCCACTGCCATGCTCTTTTTTAATTGGCACCCATGTAAGAGTCCAGCAGAGAGGCTAAGGTTTGAGCATGTCGTCGAGATTCACCCATACAGTCGGGGTGGCGTTTTGCTTGGGAGAGCCTTTCAGAGGCCACCAGGCCTTACGCTTCAGAGTGAGCTAGAAAATGAGGGGTCTGATCAGTGCTCAGTTCGCTGTCGTCGTTCCAAGGCAAGATCAGAGCCATTGAGTGTAAACCAGCTTCTCAGCACCAGAGGTGAAATCCAGATCCCTTCCTCTGAAATTAGCAGGAGTCTGTCCTTGACTTCAGTCTGTCTCTGTTGGCACCGTGAGGGTAGTGGCTAATTCTGAGGCCTGTTCTCAGATTTATCTAAATGGTGAGTGCCAACAGGAGAGTTTTGTTACACCCCCTAAATATTTGGAGGCTATTTTTTTTTGAGAGAGAAATGAAGAGGGGGAGAGGCAACTAGCAGGGGTGTAGCTAAGTGTAACAAGGTCTGACTAGCAAAGCAAAATGCAGGCTGAACATCAGGAAGAGTTCCCTAGCGGTGAGAACCATTACATAGTAGAGTAGTCCCCACAAATTTTTTTCAAAATAAATGTCAGAATTTTTTGCAGCGGGGTTTTTTTTTGGGGGTGGGGGGTTGGTTGAAATGTAAAATTCTCTTTAAAAAAAAAGAGTAAAACATATTTCTGATTTTCATTGTTGAAATTTTGAAAAAATATTTAACCTTTTGTCTTTGGTGGACAGAATTCTGGAAAATAGCCAGTCAGGGTAATGTTAAATTGGCTGGAAGCTGGGACACAGCTGAAATGACTTCATAGGCTTTTTCCAGTTCTAATTCAGATAGTACTATGGCTAAGGCAAAACTTTTTATCTGGATTAGATATGCTGAAGTTCAGCCCATGCTTAAATGCCTTTCTTAGAGGGCTCATTGCAACATTTGCTAGCAGGGAATTAAAATTGCACTGAACTGAAGATTGGAACTGATGCATTCAGTGCTGAACCAGTGAAAAAGATTGCAAGAATGAGAGTTTAGGTATCATAATAAGGCCCAATACCTATAGGTCTAGACACATGCCTTATCGGAAAACTAAAATTTTCATCTTCCCAGCAGTAGACATTACTCACTTCTAGTTCATGCAGGTCATAAGATACCAGGTCTTAAAAATATTGGGGGAAATCCTGTCCCTCTGAGGTTGGCAGCAAAGTTCCCATCGTCTCTGGTGAAGCCAGGATTTCACCTATTCTTTTCCCCATGTAATTTAACATGTGAACAGCCAGTTCCTTACAACCTGCTAGAGATAAGAGTCACAGCTGCCACATATTGCCAGAATTGAGGGTTCTATGTTGGTTTCATATGCTGGAGACCATTCATTGGGTTTCCTCTCTTGAAAAAGAAAAATGGACTCCATGTGTCATTCCCGTTTTTAGTATTTCTCCTCCTTCAGTTGAGTGCTGTGATTTTTTTTTAGGCCTCATAGCTTGTGACCTGCTAGGGCTGGGATCATTGTTGCAGACCAGTACAAATACCACTCAAGAAACAAATTTTCTCAAACTTTGCAACATTTCCATTGACCCCCATAAGAAGAAGGAAAAGAAACAGACCCCCAAAATACAAAATTCCCCCCAAATAATTATGAGGATTAAACCTTTTCAAGGGACAGACCATTTTTATTTAGGGGATCTCCTGTCTTAACAGTCTGCAAGAAAGTACTGAAAATCTACTGAAGATTCTTCTGTCCCACCTCTATTATTGGATCAGCTCCATCAAGCAACCAACTTTTCTATCTATCCTAACACTATCTGTCCATACCTGCCAACATCATTGCTTTTATTCTGCAGAACCCCGATCTGGGTTCCAGGTACTCTTGTGCTAGGGGCTGTACAAAGGCATGGTCTCTGCCTTAATCACCTGGTGAAATGAGGACCATATGAAGGGAGACAGTCCAACATGTACAGTGTTTATTTACAAACATAAATAGCAGCGGGTTGGGCGAGATGATCTCCTGCGGCCCCTTCCAACCCTCATCATCTACGATTCTAAATACACATTTGATGTAACGTACAGGGTTACGTTTTCCACTGTTGTAAATCAGCAGTGCTTTGAAGTCAGTGGAGCTACCCTCATTTGGCCCGTTCCTTTGGAATTACAGCAGTGATATCAACTTCCCTCGGTCCCTGCCCCATAAGATCCTGCAAAAGTACTACGCACCAGGGCTGATCTGCATTTACGGTGCTTAGTTGAAAGCAGCCAAGTCGTCCCACTGACTTCCATGGTACTATTCGTGTGCGTAAAGCTAAACATGCCGCCAGAACCCATCCTTTGATCCCTGTTTCCTTGATGAGGGGGCAGGGCTAACTCAGGGGACACGAGTTTAAAAAGCCACTTGTTTAGCGACCAGGGGAGTTTTGCAAGGGAGAGGGAACCTGAGAGCCCAGATACATCTAAAAAAACTTCTGAGTTCCAGCTGCTGAGTGGGGGCTATCCAGTCTATTGCACTGAATGCAGCATGTATGATTACCTACCTTGTGGGCTGGTGGCCTAAGTGTGCATTTGGTGCAAGCAACTAATGGCTCTTGAGACCAGAATGGCTAAACCGAATGAGCTCAGGGTGACGGAGAGGTACGTAGAGGAGACTATCTGGGGTACGAGATTGGTCCCACTCCTGTCTGACACCATCTGTGCTGTTGAGGAAGATGAAAGTGAGGGGGAAGAAGAACATCAAGCTGGAGCAGAAGGAAAATGATCCCATAGTTGGGACCTTCTTTCCAGATGATGTCATGGTGTCCTCTCGCCCTAAGAATCTCTCTCCTCCAGGGGAGGGGGCCTCTGTTATTAGAAAGAGACCTGTAATAGTAATAGGAGATTTGATTATTAAGGATATAGATAGTGGGGTTTGTCATGACTGGTAGAACCACATGGTGACTTGCCTGCCGGGCAGGAAGGTTGTGGACCTCTCAAGACATCTAGACAGCCCTATGTGCAGTGCTGGGGAGGAGCTGATGGTCGTGGTACGTGTAGGTACCAGTGACATGGAGAAGGATAGGAGAGAAGTCCTGGAGGCCAAATTTAAGCTAGTAGGCAAGATATTAAAGTCCAGGAGCACCATGATAGCATTCTCTGAAATGCTTCCAGTTTCACACACACGGTCAGTTACACAGGCAGAACTGCAGGGTTTCAATGTGCGGATGACATGATGTTGTTGGGAGAAGGGTTTAGGTTTATTAGGAAAGGGGGTGCCTATACAGGAAGGATGAACACCACCTAAACCAAAACGGAACCTGATTGCTGGGGTTAAAAAGGTCATAGAGGAGTTTTTCAGCTAAAGGCTGGGGGAAAGCCGACAGGTGTGGAGGAGCACATGGTGCAGGCAGACGCATCCCATAGTGAAGGCTTTATTAAAGGGGTACTCTATATCCTAGTAAAGGGGAGAGGATAGAAATTTGTAAAATACAGGTATGAACTGATGAGAAACTGTCAAACAAAAGGGTCCCCTTCAATTACATCACAGGAAGGCAAACAACTAAATATTGACAAATTCTATAAGTGCTTGTATACAAATGCAAGAAGTCTAAATACTAAGATGGGTGAATTGGAGTGCCTGGTATTAAATGAGAATATTGCTCTAACAAGCATTGCAGAAACTTGATGGAATGATGAGAATCAATGGAGCATGGCAATACCAGGGTACAAAATATATAGGAATGTGAGTAGGTTGCACGGGTGGAAGAATATGTCAAATATAGTAAAAAATCTTAAATAACTCAAACTACCATAGAATCCCTCTGGGTAGAAATTTCATGCTTGAACAATAAGACTGTAGCAATAGGCATACACTGCCGACCACCGGAGCAGGATGGCGACCGTGAGAGTGAAATGCACAGGGAGATTAGAGAGGCAACAAAACCAGAAAACCCAATAATAATGAGGGATTTCAACTATCCCCACATGGGTAGGAACATGTCAGAATGGGATGCAGAGAGAAAATTTCTAGATGCTATTAATGACTGCTTCTTGGAGCAGCTAGTCCTGGAACTCACAAAAGGAGATGCAATTCCTGATTTAGTCGTAAGTGGAGCACTGTGTCTGGTCCAGGAGATGAATATAGAAGAACTGCTTGCAAATAGTGCCCATAATATAGTTAAACTTAATATGCTTTTAGGGGGATAATACCAAAGAAACTCACCATAGTACTATTTAACTTCAAAAAGGGGAACTACACAAAAATGAGGAGACTAGTTAAACAGAAATGAAAAGAGATATGCCTGCAAACTGCATGGAAATACCTTTAAAACACCAAAATTGAGACTCCAACTATGTGTATACCCCCAAATTAAAAAAAAAAACATAAGAGGAACAAAAAACTAGCACTATGGCTCAACCACAGAGTAGAAGGAGTGGTTAGAGGCAAAGAGATATCTTTTAAAAATTGGAAGGCAAATCCTACTGAGGAAAATAGGAAGGAACGTAAACTCTGGCAAGTCAAGTGTAAAAGTATAATTAGGCAAACCAAAAAAGAATATGAAGGACAACTAGCAAAAGACCCAAAAACTAACAGCAACTTTTTTTAAGTACATCAGAAGCAGGAAGCCTTTCAGACAATCGGGGGGCCACTGGACGATTGAGATGCTAAGGGAGCACTCAAGGAAGACAAGGTTGTTATACAGAAGCTAAATGAATTCTTTCCATTGATCTTCACTGCAGAAGATTTGAAGGCGATTCCCACACCTGAGCCATTCTTTTTAGGAGAGAAATCTGAGGAACTGTCCCAGATTGAGGTATCATTAGAGGAGGTTTTGGAACAAATCGATAAATTAAACAGTAATAAATCACCAGGAAGAGATGGTACATTCAAGTGTTCTGAAGGAACTCAGATGTGAAATTGCAGAACTACTAACTATGGTATGTAACCTATCGCTTAAATCAGCTTCTGTACCAGATGACTGGCAGATAGCTAATATGATGCTTGTTAAAAAAAAAAAAAGGCTTCAGAGGAGATTGGCAAATACAGGCCAGTAAGCCTAGCTTCAGAATGAGCCAAATTGATGGAAACTATAGTAAGGAACCGAATTATCAGACACACAAATGAACATAATGATATGCTGGGAAAGAGTCAACACAGTTTTTGTAAAGAGAAATCATATCTGACCAACCGATTAGAATTCTTTGAGGGGGTCAACAAACACATGGGCAAGGGTGATCCAGTGGGTAACGTGTACATGGACTTTCAGGAAGCCTTTGACAAGGTTCCTCATCAAAGGCTCTTAAGCCAAGTAAGCAGTCACTGGTTAAGAGGGAAGGTCCTCTCCTGGATCAGTAATTGCTTTAAAGGTAAGAAACAAGATAGGAATAAATGGCCAGTTTTCAGAATGGAGAGATGTAAATAGTGGCGTCCCTCAGGGGTCTGTACTGGGACCAGAGCTGTTCAACATAGTCATAAATGATCTGGAAAAAGGGGTAAACAGCAAAAGTGGCAAAGTTTGCAGAGGATACAAAATTACTCAAGGTAATTAAGTCCAAAGCTGACTGCGAAGAGTTACAAAAGGCTCTCACAAAACTGGGTGACTGGGCAAGAAAATGGCAGATGAAATTCAGTGTTGATCAATGTAAAGTAATGCACATTGGAAAACATAATTCCAGCTACACACGTAAAATGATGGGGTCTAAATTAGCTATTACCACTCAAAAAAGAGCTCTTAGTCATGGTGGATAGTTCTCTGAAAACAGCTGCTCAATGTGCAGTGGCAGTCAAAAAAAGCTAACAGAGTGTTAGGACCCATTAGGAAAAGGATAGATTATAAGACAGATATTATCATAATGCCACTATATAAATCCATGGTATGCCCACACCTTGAATGCTTCATGTGCTTCATTTCAAAAAAGATATATTAAAATTGGAGCAGACACAGAGAAGGGCAACAAAAATGATTAGCGGGATGGAACAGCTTCCATATGAAAAGAGATTCAAAAGACTGGGACTGTTCATATGGGAAAAGAGAGAACTAAGGGGAGATATGACAAAGGTCTATAAATCAAGAAGGATGTGGAGAAAGTGAATAAGGAAGTGTTGTTTACCCCTTCACCTAACACAAGAACCAAGGGTCACCCAATGAAAGGAGTAGACAGTGGGTTTCATACAAACACAAGGAACACTACTTCACACAACGCATAGCCAGTCTGTGGAACTCATTGCCGGGGAGGCTATGAAGCCCAAAAGTAAAACTGGGTTTACAAAGGAATTAGAGAAATTCATGGAGGATAGGACCAGCGATGGCTTTTAGGAATGCAGCCCCATGCTCTGAGTTTCCCTAAATGTTTGACTGCCAGAAGCTGGGACTGCGCGACAGGGGATGGGTCACTCGAGAGTTGCTCTGTTCTCCTCATTCCCTCCGAAGCACCTGGCGCCTGCCGCTGTCAGAAGACAGAATCCTGGGTTAGGTGGATGATTGGTCTGATCCAGTGCGTCCCTTCTCATGCTTTTCTTGATTATAGCATTGGTGCTCAGCCTTTTGCGGGATCAAGCCCATTGTCAGTCCCCCAAGTGTCAGTGACAAGCTTCATTGACTGCTCAAGGAAATATATTGATCCAAAACAGGTGTATTTGCAAATGTTTTTGTGGGGGGGAAGGAAGAGAAAAGGGACAATAAAAGTTCCTAAGCAAGTTGCCTGGTAGAATAAGAAAAGGAGCATTTCTCAAAAAGGACCTGTTAACAGTGCTCTGGTTGACAAGTAATGAAATGTGGGAGGTACAAGTCCTTTCTTTCCCCTTCCCAGTGCTGTGATTTGAAATGTTTGAACACACGCTTCAGAAGACAGAGTAGTAAAAGCCCCCAGTAGTCCCACAAGAATCCACAAAGGCCGCATTCGAGCGGAGGGGCTACAGGATGTAAACAGAGGCCGTCGTTCTGTAAGGAGCTCAGTGTTAGTTTCGGAGCCATGTCAGTTTGTTGTCTGCATGCTGTCTTTGCTGATCACAGTAATCGGGTCATAAGAGAAAGAGAAGTAATAGTGCGTCTCTTAGCAACCAACCCCAGGAGAAAGAGAAAATTACTCAGACTATCCAGCCAGGGAAGGAGAGAGATGAAATTTTCGGAAAGTCTGCTGGCAAGTGCTCAGGGACGTAGTTCTTTTGTGTGTTAGTCCCAATGATATAAGAGCCTTTTTTTTTTTTTGCTTTCTTCCTGGTAATTTTTTTTTAATGGACCTCAGAAAAATGGCAAGGAAAAAAACAAACCCCTTCTCTGAAACAGACAAAAAGAAGGATTTGAAATAAAAATAAACGTTAAGAAAAGTTTTATATTATGGTTAATGGTTCCCAGGGCGGGCCTGAATGGCGCAGGGGAATAGAAAGGGAGATATGGAGGCTTCTAGCTTTAGGCCACTGGTTTGAATGTGTTCCGCGCCCTAGCATAAGCCGAAAGCTGGTATTCTATATGATGGCTGCTTGGTGGCTTGTGTGAAATCAGTTTGGCTGGTCTCCAGTCCAGACAAGGTGCTCACTTCATTAAAGTCACACATCATATTCAGCACTAACGTGGCACAACTCGGCAGAGAGCGTAAAGACTGAGTCATGGAGGTCAAACTACCCTCTCATACTTGGTCCCCATCCAAGTCAGAAGTGAGGGCCCGGGGCCAAGGCAGGGAAGACAGGCAGCTTCTGCTGTCACACTCTGCTCCGCACCTGTGCTATGGACAGTTCTGCTGCGTTGTCTGTCTGGCACATCAGCTTCGAACACATTTAAGGAGAAGACAAGAAATAAGTCCCTTGAAACATGGCCCCTAATTTTTGATGCCTTCATTTTTTGACACTTAGCCTTAGACACACAGGATCTGCTTTTCAGCGGTGCTGAGCCGTCTGGCTCCAAGGCATTTCACCTCTTCCGAAAACCAGGTCCTGGCCACCTGAGATTAGAGACTGGGAAATTTGACCCAAAATTTCGAAGGATGCCTGGAATGACCCTAGATAAAAGTAAAGCCTGAAATTAAAACTCCTGGGGTTGACATGGGGAGACCTTATCTTTTGGAAAAAACGAGGCTTGGTTTTTAGCACAGACATGGGGAAAAACACAGACTTTAGTGAACAGCTTTACTGGACAGGTGGCTTGTCTTACATGATGGGTGGGCAATGGACAAGAATGGAGATGTTAATGTGGCTTAGTGCGTAGGGCGATGTGACCATCTTATTAACATTTCCGTATACCTTGTAGCCATGCTATCCGCAGCCACCCAGAGCACTTGGCTTTAATGGAGCTACTTTGGATTTCTATTGTTAGTGTGACTGAGATCAGAATCTGGCTCCAATGTATGTATAATATTTTTAACTCAGTCTGAGGGTAACGATCAGGCAATGGCAGCCTGAAATGATGATCGTAATAGTAAAATGAGGGATTTATGTGTCACCCGCAGTAAGATCATAAGATTGTGTGTGTGGCGTGCTTAAAGAAAATGATCCCGAAGTGTTTTCCCGATACATTCTCTGACTCTCTTTGCCCACCACTGAAATACAGCCCCCTCTGCAATAACAGCTGGTAAAGAGAAGGAACAATTTTTAAGATAATCAATCTGCTTGGGTTGGATAAGTGAGAACAGAAAATCCCCTCCCTGAAGTCAATGGGTTGACTCCGGATTTACAGTGCTGGAGCTGAAATCCCATCGTGGCTCTTGGAGATCATCTGTCTGACTGTCTGTGCCTCAGCCAGATATTAATATCCAGGCATTCACTGGGAGAGATCTGATAAAAGTTTTCAAACACTAGACTGACTTCAGCACCTTATCTTGGAAATAATCAGGAGAAAAAACCACAAAAAAAGCCCTTTTTGCAGATGTACAGAATTAATAGCTTAGGACTGGTAGAAGGGCTGAAGGAACAATATTAATTGGTACCTCTTCTGAGCAAAAGCAAAGGGGCTGTTTTACTGCGATCTTGTAGCAAAGAAGAAGAAGAAGAAAAAAGACACCCCTTAAAGTTCAGTAATTGAAGAGTTTCCTTTGCTATTTTTGTGAGTACCAGTAAGTGATGTTTCCTGGAAATTTTCCCCCAAATCTATAAATAATGCCCTTGGGGCTGGCAGTGGTGACTCAGCTTGGAAGTCAAACACCGTGCACTTCCTCTGTATTGCCAAGCAGGCACCATGTGTGGAATGCAGAACTTCTGCAAAATAGTTAATTCGGTATTGGTTTTAAAAACTGCAATAAAAACGAAGCCTCTTCTCAAAAAGCTCGGCTTCTGTTGCTCAAGTGTGCCTTCCTGCCATGTTGTTATGTGAATGTCTTGCATATATGCAGAGCTGAAGTGCAGTGCTGCTCTGAAAAGTGACTGTAAAAGGGCATCATGCTGTTCAATGGTTATTTTCTGTCAGTGACTCTGTATCTAACATCTCTGATTTTCTAACGGGCAGCCCTGAAAATTTAGATTGGTTCCTTGCACACAGTCACCTATGAGGATGGCTTTGCAGGCCAGGTTCTGCTCTCAGTTACACTGCTGCTCCTGTCTCCTTCCAGTGGTACCTTCATTGACACCTCTGCAACCCTGTTGCCTTTCCTGAATTAACACAGGTGTAATTGTTAAGTGATTTAGCAAACACTTCTGTTGATGATGCCTAAGAAGGAAACTAGCTCATTCTCTTAGCTGCGTGTTGGTTCTGTAGGACTAAGAGAAGAAAAATGGCATTAAAAGTTTAGTTTGGGTGTGCATAAAAAGAAAAAAGCAAAGGACATTATTGAGGATAAGTATAGTGCAAACCAGATGAAGTTCTACTGCGTGGCTTGTAGGCCCTCATAGAAACATAGGATTGGAAGGGACCTCAGGAGGTTATCTAGTCCAACCCCAACTAAACCATCCCAGCCAAGGCTTTTTTAAGCAAGGCCTTAAAAACCTCAAAGGATGGAGATTCCCCCACCTCTCTTGGTAACCCATTCCAGTGCTTCCCTACCCTCCTAGTGAACACGTTTTTCCTAATATCCAACCTAGACCTCCTCCACTGCAACTTGAGACCATTGCTCCTAGTTTTATCATCAGCCACCACTAAGAACAGGTAGTTGAAGGCTGTGCCCAAATCCCCCCTCACTCTTCTCTTCTGCAGACTTCCCTCAACTTTTCTTCTCCTCCCTCAACTTCAGCGCAGATTGGAGACGCACAGACACTACAGATAACAGCCTACAGTGCTACATTTTGAGTTGCTTGCCTGTCTCCTACTCACTTCAAGCAGAGGATATTTCCCTTTGTGCGTTAGCATCACAGTTAAATCCATAGATTCCATTATCGTTATTTTTTCAATTATGTTAACCATTCTCCACTTGGCTCTGACTGCCACAGATCTTGTAAGCACCCATTTGATTCACCAGCTACTATGGAGAAGATAACTAGGCAGTCAGGTGGATGTGACAGGAGATAACGGATCCTTCTTTTAGAGTACTGAGAACTAAACCCGGCTGCATGAAAAGAATCAGGGGGTCAAGCAGTGAGCCAACACCACTTTAAAAGCACAGATTATTCAAAGTAGTGGATTCTCAGCTGATGCTTAATTTCTCAAGGTTCCCTTAGTAGGAAACAAGAGTCTTGAAGACATTTGGAGAAATGTCTGGCTTGGCTTGATATGAAAATGCCTAAATTTCTCCCAGCAAATAAACCGTTCTTGTTGGACTGACTGAAAATAATAAAATACAACTTAGTCGTCAGTGCAAAGCAAAAGCATTGTCAAAAATTTGCTCTTTTTCATCATGGCCACGGAGACTTTCCTAAAAATTGCTGTGGCAAACACATTTCAGCCCTAGTCATAGCACACATTTTCAATATTACTAATTCATAACAAAGCATTCATCTAAGACTCCTGCTCTAAATCAAGGTTTTGTAGGCCTCTCTACTGCGTTTTCTCACATAGGTAGACTATTATCCACTTGTTTATTGGTGTATTAATAAAGACATTCACATTTAGGGTATGTCTTCACTCCCTGCAGCACTCTCAACGCCACTGAATTGATTCTTTGGGATCAACTGAGCATTAGTGGAGACCCGCTTAATTGATCTGGAAGTCGACTCAATAAATCCACCCCCAGAAAAAGATTAACTGTATGTCAATAGGAGGACTTGTCCTGTTGGCGCAGCACAGTGGGGACGCCACGCTAATTAGAATTTAGGATGTCGATGGGAGATAATGCAAGCTCTACTCTACATAGCTAGAGTATCTCCCGTCGACTGCTGCCAAATTGCGCTGCGAGTGAAGACCAGGCGTCAGTGTTGCATGCTTTGCGTGTGTCCAAGGGTGCCCTGGAAAATTAGCCCTTTTTCTCAATGGGAATTTCTTCTTTTTTAAATACTTTATTACCCTATTACATTGTATTCATTTGCTTAATCTGTGAACAACCTGGCTCTTCCCAGAGACCAGCATCTGATTGGTTTGTTTGACTTCTGCAAGAGAGATGGAGCGGCAAATGCCTTGTATAAACTCACTAACCAGTACAGCAGGGCCTCGTAAATTGGGATGGAAGATTCCATGTTAAAACCCTATTTTTTGAGAGACAGATTCACATTCTAGGGCTGCAGCCAGGCTGTTAAAATTGTAATGCTCTAAATTCTACCTGTGAAAGTAGATGCAGAGGTCAAGCTCTTTGGAAAATCAGGGCCTAAATGTCAACTTCCTTGTGTTTTAAAGTGCAGTTTCTGTTTATTGTGTGTGAATAAGTCTGTATCAGCTGTGCCGAATTCACAAGTTAAAAACAATAACAAAAAATATCCAGCTGCCAGCCCCAAAATATCAGCCTGAGCTCTGAGGGGCAGACTGTGTTCCTTCCTTCTCACACATCATCACCAGTGGTAAAGGTTTTGCAAGCTACAGCTTGCACTCGCTGGCACCTGTGCAACCCCATTGCCTTCAAATGTGGCCCTCCGTGTTCAGGGAATTTGCATAGGTGCAACTGACTGGAACCTGCAAATAATTCACAGGTGGAATTCAGAGCAATTTAACTAGCTGGCTGCAAATAATTCTGTTGATAAATATACAAGGCAGAAGATAATTCAGTTTACTGTCTTATTTATGCTGGCTCTGCAGAGTAAAAATCAGTAAAAGGAAAATACTTTTGTTAACTCAAGCCAGCTGCTGCGGGGTTTGATTTAGAGGATGGGGGGTAGGGGGAAGAGGGCAGATCTGTTGTGTATGAAGGTGCCATTTTTATATCGTTGCATTTCAGAATGCTTTTTTTAAAAAAGTTCAGTTTGGCTTAAAATAGTTTTTGCCAGAATTTGGAAACTTTAGTTCCCAAAGATCTAATTATTTCACATCCCATGCATAAGCCATGGCCTTGCCTTCACAGGAAAAAAACACAAATTGTGTTCCTGAGTTCGCTAACGTGAAGTAAAATGCTAGTTACCACATTGTGACCGTCCACGCCTAGGGTAGCCACCTGAAAATGCCAAGGTAAGGGCTAGCTGCAAAAGGAGAGCAGATTCTCCCAGCACTGGTAGGTGACACTGAAGTCAGACTTCCCAACCAGCCACAAACAGTGCTTCCGATTCCCCCACGCTGGTTATCAAGAAGCCAAAATAAAAATATACATAACCCCCTTTACTGCATTTCAATCTCTGGCTCCCAATCAGCTGCCAGATCCAGTAAATAGATCAGTTATTTAAACACTCTGCTCTTTACCAAAAAGGTTTCTCCTGACCCAAAGGATCAGCCACAGTACCAGGTCAGTATAAGTTTAGATCTCACCCAGAATGCCACGCTGCCAGCCAATCCTTTAGTAAACAAAACTAAAGGCTTATTATAAAAAGAAAGAAAGAAACAAGCTCTAAGATAAATGTTAAAGGATTAAGACAATCCGACAAATACAATTGATTTGAAGGTTCATATAAGGTTTCTAATAGAATTGTGGCGTTTGAAGGCTTGTGTAGTCCTTTTGGTGTACATCCAGTACCTGGATGTGTCTCTGTCCTTTGTTTAGCAGCGTCAGATGAGTTGGTCAGAGTTAGGCTGGAGACTAAAGATAGGAAACTGAAGACAAAATGGATCTCGGGCAGCTGCCTTTTACGTCCTTTGGCCTTTGCCAGGCTGCTTGTGGAATTTTACCGGAATAAGATGGAGTCCAGAGTCACATGAGTGAGTCCTGGTGACTCATCAGGTATATCCCTGGCTTTTCCCCCCCCCCCCCCCCCCGGGCCCCTTGTACCTGTGAATTTCTTAATGGGCCATTAAGCAGGCTCCTGCTGCAGCCATCCTGTCAGAGGTGTCGCCCAGACACAGCACAAATTGAAATTCAGATATACCAACCATATCCATAGCTTCCATTGCCCATATAACACACGAACATAAACATCATCATGTTACTTAGCACATCATAGCCTTTCTAACAGTACCTGACATGGCATATCCCACATGAATTACTATGATTTTGACATATTGATGTTAAACAACATAATAAATGCCCCCTCCCCAATCCAGCCAGCATGAGACCCCCAACATGAGATTGGTGTAGAAGGGAGTAATCAGAGCTCCTGAATACATCTCAAGGGCCCCCCTAATCCAGCCAGGCTCACACACATTAGTTAACAGTTCATGGTGACTGTAAACTGGCCAATTGTCTTTGACTGGACCTGCTAATTGTAGTGCAAATTACGAATTGCCTTGTATTCACTAAGGTAGGTTTTCTAACTACCTCAAGTTAGGACACACCCTTTTCTTTTCCTGGTGAAGATGCACTCTATGGTCTTGTCTAGCTAAGACAGAAGGTGTGGTGTTAGAATGTGTTAGCTCAGTGGTTCCCTCTTTTGGCTCAAGGACCACAGATGATATGTTACGACCCTGAAGGGCCACCGCTCTCTGCCAGCAGTCCCCCTCCCCTGCCTCCCTTCCTCCTTGCAGATCTCCCATCCCTCTGGCTGCATCATGGAAACCTCACGCATCCTGTAGCCCCGTGCGCTCCATCTGGGTCCCTAGGCAGTGGTTCCCTTATGCAGCCGGGGGGACAGGAGATCAGTGCTCCCCTCCCTTTGGCTCCAGCAGGGACCCCAGCGCCTAGAGACCCAGGCAGAGCGCTTTGCTGAGCTCCCTGCTACAGCCAGGAGGAGGGGAGCACTGATCTCCTGCCCCTTTGGCTGCAGCAAGGAGCATGCACCGATCTTGTAACCTCTCTGGATCCTCAGGCAGTGGCTCCCTTCTACAGCCAGTGGGAGGGGAGTGCTGGGCCACTTTGAAAGCCCATGCGGGCCACAGGTTGGGAACCAGTGTGTTAGCTAATACTAACATGTAGGTGGAGAGGGCCTGGGTTTAACTCAGCTAGCTGGCAGATATACACTGAGTTGCGTACACCAGAGGTTTAGAGTGTTAATTAGAACATGGTAGGTCAGACTTTCTAAAAACCCACCTTTCAGTACTCGTCAAGACAAAAACCTTAAGCTGGTTCTCATCAGCTTGATGTTCTTCATCAGAAGGAGACAAGGTGGGGGAGGGAATGTCTTTTATTGGTCCAACTGCTATTGGTGAGAGGGACAAGCTTTTGAGTTGATGCAGAGCTCTTCCTCACGTCTGGGAAGGGTATTCAGTGTCTCAGCTAAATAAAAGGTCAAATAATGTGTGCTAAGTGCTTATACTAAATTGTCTGTTCGGTCTTGTGTTCAATGGCGAGACTCTGACTACCTTTCCCAGAGCTGAAGAAGAGCTCTGTGTGTCTTGAAAGCATGAAGTCCACAGAAGTTGGTCCAGTAAAAGATATTACCTCTCCCACCTTGTCTCTCTAATATCCTGGGACCGGCACGGCTATAATAATTGTTCTTCATTGGCATCTATATCCGCTAAGTCTAGCACTGTTTCTCTGACTGCATTGATACATTGCCTATTACATAGCGTGTGCCATTTGTCTCTCCATGGGACTGCAAGAAAACACCCTGGGTGGATAAAACAGATCATGATTTACAAACTGTAATTCAGAACATTTTTAACAGTTCTTCTGCTCTGGGAGAAGAAAAAAAGAGAGACACTTTAAAGAAGGGAGGCAGCATCGTTTGTGGATTTTTTTTTCCTTTAGAGGAAATTAAGCTGATGAAAATCATCATATTACGAAAGCTCGAGTGGTTCTGAGAACATTTAAAACAAGGATGACTAGAAATGACCTTTCCGTCATGGAACGAGCTTTGAGTGTATTCTCCCTTTGGCATTTCTAATGATAGACTTTCCATCTGGTCTTCTCTTACAAGCTAAGATACAGCTCGTGTTTTTTTCAGGTTAAAATTATGCATACTGTAAAATTAAGTCTCCTGATCATTGCACTTAAGGGAGAAGCAGTTTGAAAGAACTATTTTTATTTTAGCAACTCCATTCAGCATCTGTAAGGGCTGATTACCTGAGGCCCAAATAATTGAAGTGGCCTCTAATGTTGTGTGCCCAAGTTTTGGGGTGCCTAGCTTCAGACACCAACACCGTTGTGGAAAATTTCCAAAGAGCTACCTGCACCTGAAATCAGTGGCTGCTGGGGATTCTCCCATCTAGAGGGCATGATCAAGACCCTTATTAATGATCATCTGATAGGCGTGTTTGGCGATAGTGCGGAGCCAGTCCTGTAAATATGGGATAGGATTTAAAATTAGCTAATTGTTGTTTTTAATTCTGGGACACCAGTTTTGCACTGATGTGAGGGAAGGCAGAAACAAGCCCCTGGAATCTGTCAGAAGGCAGTGGAAGGTCGTAATAAAGAAATGCTTTGCAGGTTGACAAAATCAGGGAACCCCTGGTGTGTATTATACATGGCCCTGGGACCCTGTTTCAGCAAAGCACTGACGTATAGTGCTTAACTTTAAGTACGTTAAGTCCCGTTGACTTTCAGAGGACTTAAGCCCATGCATAAATTAAAGGGCATGATTAAGTATAATGGGGCCATTCTGCATATAGGTACCGCGTTCCTTGGTGTCATGCTTTAGAAATCTCCAAAAGGTGAGATTTGTATCCCTCAGGGCCCGGTAAGACATTTATTGTCATTTTCAGCCTTTTCTTTTTCTCTGACTCAGTTCTACAAAAACGGGCATGGATGGGAAGACGTAGCTTCAGCCATCAAGACTTACCACCCTCTTTTTTTTTTTTTACCAATGAAATATCCATTCATCAAATACTGTTCTTGAAGGAACACTAGAGAGAGAGCCTCGTAGCAAGCCAGTGTCTCCGTGAACAACGGTAGTTAGAGACATTGGTCCAGACAGCAACAGACCCCTAGAGCACAGCAGTTGTTCTGGGTTTGTGGCACAAAGTTATTCTGCTGAGTGAGCGCCATTTCTCCTGCAATTTAATGACCCAGATTGTTAAAACAATGCATGAAGGGGAAAGAAAATTATATGGAAACATGCAGAAGGGAATAACTGTCACACACAGGAGCTTTCCTCTTTATAAAGCTGCTTTTACTTGGCACATCTTGTGGCCGGGAAGTCTGATCGTGTAAAAGAGAGTTTGACCTGGCTAGCAGTGGAGTTGAGAGCCTGAAAGCCAAGTACTTGATTCAAGGGGCAATTGGGGTTCTCCCTCCCACAATAGCTTAAGGAAGGTTTGTTAGGATGCACCCCCTCAAAATGGGAATGTCACTGGTTTGGTTAATCCTTTAAGGGGAGATGGGCTCAGCTAGCAATTAAACCCCAGCGGATCCTGATCTGGACTCAGTTACAGTTAGTGGCCCAGGGAGGCTTATGTAGAGAGGGAAGAGAACCAGGTGAAGGGGGAGACCCAGAAGAAAGGAGCCAAGGGAATTCTCTCTCTCTGCGAAGTGTCTGGGGAAAGCAGGCTAGAGAGAACCTGCAGGGAGCAGGGTAGGTTCCCAAGGGAGGTGTGAGGAGCAGAGAGGTCCCTGGGAGAAGCCTTACAGGGAGGGATGTAGCCGTTACAAATAGTTCCCGCTGGCTTGGTTTGGTATTCACAGAATCATAGAGATTAGAGATCAGGGTGGTCTGTCCATCTCACTGGCAATTCAGGATTCTTTTTCAGCAGCCCTTTCTTCTGGACCAGTGTTAACTATCCCCAAGTGATAGGCCCGTCACCTCCTTGGGGAGGCATCTCCGTAATCGAATACAACTTGCTGTCGAGAATTGTATCTGCATTTCCCCTTTTTCAATTTAAACTGATTATTCCTGGGTTTTGGCGCCTTTTAGCATCCTAAATAATTCCATCCTTGGAGCTTGCACCCCCCCCCCAGGTAGAGATTAGCAGTCCCTATGCCCTCCCTAATGGTCACTTGCCTGTGCTGTGTGTATTTAGCTCTTTTTACTGTCTCCCATAAATCAGTCCCTCCTGCTGCCTCGTCAGGCTTGTTGTTCTCCTTCTAACTGGGCAGTGTATGTCTGGAACCAAGGGGCCCAAAACAGAAGGTGATATTGGAGGCACCATTTCACCAAAATCATACACAGCGGGGGAAATGCTTCACGAGGCCTAAGATGAGAAGCGCTAGCACGCAGGCAGATTCAGCCCTGGTGGAATTGATTACACCTGGGGTGAATTTAGGGCATCATGGACCAAATTCTGCATTCACCCTGAGCTAGTCACACTGTAAGAATAGTAGGGGTGGTATGTCTGGAGAGGCAGAGGGGGCAAAGCTGGCTTTAAACATCCCTACATTCTGGGGTTGATCCCTGACATAAACTAGACGAGCCTCAGGGCTGTCGTAACTTGCATTAGGCTGCAGTGGCTCCTAAGGGCCTGTTCTGCAGTTGAGAATAACTGGCACCCAGCAGCACTCTCGTCACCCATTTGTCTGCCAGCATCCCCTGTGCTGTGAACTGGGAGGGAAGGCAGGGAATAATTCACGTGCTGAGGATGTTCCGCAGGGCTTGCTCCTCCAGCTTTGTGGCCCCTTTATGTTGTCCGAATGGGAAGTAGGATCCAGTCCAAAGTTTGCCTGATCTTAAAGGTGGGGCAGTGGGGAAGTGCAAAATATTTTGGTTAACTTCTCTGACAGACTCGAACGCAGACATGGGTAGGTGCGGCCGCAAGCATATCCAAGTAGCGATGTTTTACGCAACCGCTTGCAAGTAAAAATAAAATAAAATAAAAATGTACCAGTACAAGTGACTTTGCGTCAACAGGAATTCTGAGCTGCAGAATAGATAATTGAAGGGGAACTTTCTATAAAGGCTAAATGGTGTATGGGCATGAAAAATTCAGCTGGGAATTTAAGCCATTTCTAAATGGCATTAAACATTAAACATTTCAGTCAAGAATAGCTTGAAAATGGTGTGCATCCTCCCAGACTTTAAACAATTGTCTGATTTTTCTCTTGTAAGATGTTAAATAGACAGCATGAAGGATCAAAAATCTTTTTTTCTTTTTCTTTCTGTTCATGAGTCTTAGCCCACTGCTTGGAAAGGCTATCTGGTCCACTCATGGCACTTCTTTGCACCCATCTTTCCCAAATGATTTTAGCAGCTGTTGACTCAAGATTCACTGAAGTAGAGATTAATGCATTAATTATACCATGAGAACTGGGATTCCAAGTCTTGGGATAGTATTAAGCGTTGGTTTCTAGCCTGAGCAGGTCTCAAAATAGCCCTTTCAATCTGTTGGAATTCAAGATGTTAATCTTGTCAAGCAAGATTTTAGTCACAGGGACGTGATTTGATATCTTGTGAGCTGCCAAGGGTAGAGACTAAATCTTTATATCACTTGAAAGCTGAGAATCCTGTTTTCCAAACTGAATGGAGCATCCATTTCTAGGCCTGGTA
The DNA here is from genome assembly GCA_007922155.1 of Mesoclemmys tuberculata. Lineage (NCBI taxonomy): Eukaryota > Metazoa > Chordata > Testudines > Chelidae > Mesoclemmys > Mesoclemmys tuberculata. The sequence goes on along the minus strand of ML675649.1, from coordinate 4,128,822 downwards.
GATCACAAGATACTGGGTGTATCAAGCCTTAATTGGCCTGTCAATCTAAAGATGCTTCTTTTGTACTTGGTCCAAGAATGAATATCGGCAAATTCAAGATCCATGTCTCCAGTATATTCTTGGTTCCTCACTACCTCTGTGTAGGCAAGGTTACAGTAATACACTTTTCTTCTTTAACCTGAATACCAAAGGTGGTGCTTGTCTTGGAGGTATCATATCTGTGTTGAAGGGAAATGGTAAAAGTGATTGTTTAAACCAGATAGGACGCAACTTTACTTTTTGAGGACTCTCTTGTAGCCCCACAGGAGGTGCCTTGTGATCCCCGGAAGCAGCATGGGGACAACGCGTTGAAGTTGGAGATGGTGAAACATGGGGGTTTGGTTTTGTAAAGCCCTCCACAGTTGATTCTGGGTTCGTGAAACCAAGACGCAGAGTTGTATGGGGATGAGCCCCATTCTCTCCAAACCCCTAACATCTGGGAGGATTTGGAGAGACCGCTCCAGTTTTAGCTCACGTCCAAAATACACGAAACAATCTCAATGTGGCGCGACATCATTAAAATTATCAAAGCAATATCAAGATGAAACATCCTCTCTGTGCTCTGCTCTGCCCTTTCTGGCTGCTGGGAGAAGACTTGTTTTTTTTCTCTTCCCCTGGCTGATGAGAGGAAAGGGGGTTCCCCTCCCACAGCCCCCTCTTATAGCCTTCTAAGCAAAGGAAAATTTGGAAGGAGGGGAGATTAACCTCTTTTTCCCCATCCTGCTGCCAGGTATGTTTCTTTGCTTAGCACTCACCACTGTTAAGCAATATATTCTCACGTAGCTTGGAGAATGCTGCACTCAGTGGCATGGCTTGAGTTACTGTTCAGGGTGCCATGTGTCAGCAGACTAACCCTGTCCTAAAAGCTTATGTGCTCTTGGAATGGGGGACCCAAAATGGGTTGAGAGAGAATGCAATCCTTTTCTCTCACTCAGGAGACAGCACGTAAAACAATATAGGAGAGTACATTTTAGCTGCTCTCTGGGAATGGTTAACAACTGTGGAGTGGGATTTGGAATGAAGGTTAGTGACTCTGAAAGACTGGAAATGAGGGTGGGGGGAAGCTAGATCAGTACCCAAGACAGAAAGATAAGAAGAAACACTTGCACCCAAAATAATCCTGTTTTCAGTTTTACATGTTGAGCACTTCTGGAAGCTTCATTCTTTGCTTTGTTGTTCCCTTCAGACCTTCTTTATTAGACACAGGCTAACAGTTGAAGGGAAAAACAAACCATAGAATGAAGATTTCAGTTCAGCCTCTGTCTTTAGTCTTTAGAAATTCTAGGACAGTGATCCCCAAACTTTTTAGCCCTCCCTTTTCCCATCCACACCTTACCACCCCCAGCCCTTCCCCACAGTTTAGGGACCTCTGCTCTAGGAGAATGTGTCCAGAGGTGATTAAAATATTTTTCGATAAAAAACGGCTTTTCATCCAAAACCAAGTCTTTTTGCTGAAAATGTTCATTTTGTTTGAATTTTCTCATTAGAAAAACAGAATTCCAAAAAAGGTCTCTTGTTTTAAAAGTTGTTCTTAATTAAACCAGGCATTTTCACTGAAAACTGGGGGGAAAACCTTTTTTAAGGTTTTTTTTGTGTGTGTGTGGGGAGGAACCTATATTTTCTGCAACAAAAAATTTGGCATTTTTCAACCATCTCCCAATGTGTCGTTTTTAGTATAATGGTCGCCGTTAAAGTCATTCCAGTGCTGCCTTGGCAAAGGCTAAATTCCAATTCCTCGTGAGAGAGAGCGTCTCACTGCCTGCGTACTGTCATCGGCTTCAGAAGAACGCCTTGTTTGAGTGACTGCTCGAAGAGGTGGTACAAGCTTCATAATCTGGACCCAAATAATTAACATTGCCATGGTATCCCCTGTGCTTAGTATAGAGAATAGAGAGCGAAATCCATCACTGGGCAGAGGGCTAGCACAGGTACCACCAATGTACCATTTAAGTCCAATTTGCACCCTCAAAATAGGCTTTATTCTGCAGTGAGTTTTTCTCTGTATTTCATTAACGTCATGGGTCAGATTCTGATTGACACTAAGTCCTCTTTATACTGCTCTGTGTAACATACACTCACTTTAAGGCTCCTTACACTGCCAGAGTGATATAAAGTATCCTAGTGTAAATGAGAATCAGGCTCAAATTCACTTAAACTCTCTGTGCCACAGTTTCCTATATGTAAAATGAGATAAACATAAGCAGTTACCTCCTGCGTACTCTAAGATCCTCTGATGGCAGGTGCTACAGAAATGCAAAGTGTTATCACAAGCCGTTGCCTTTCTGCCATCCAGTTAATATTCAAAGATTTTCCCTGCATTCTGGACAGTGTCTTGTTTTTTCTTTTGTAGCTCTCCAAGCCCAGATTGTCAGAGGAGGTAGTGAACACCCCTTCTTGTTGATGCGTCCCATTGCAAATGAGTTGTGTAGCAAATACAGATGCTCCTTTGGGGGTTGTGAGCGAAATTCGTCCCTGTGCAGAGAAGACCTTTGTACGCTTTTGTCTCACGTCAGTGCTGTGTAGACCTTATGTAATAGCTCCACACAAGGGTGGGTTTGACCCAGTCTGAAGACACCTACATTTTATATTTGACCTAATACCAAATATCTTTTTTCAGTCTGCATTTAATTAGAACGTATATGGTGTTTCTAGTAAGCATAATCTGTTTGTGATGTATTTGCCTAAGCATAAAACAGCAACACACAAGCCATAAATGGAGAGCAAATTATCTACTTTAAAAGATGAAAATAGAAAAAGGATTTCTATTTATCCAGTATTTGGGTTTTTCATCTGAAAACGTCCTCTGGGATTAAATAGGTAATTTCATTTGTTATTAGACTATCACACAGACAAATAATCAAAAGCAAGTTCTTTTATATTCACAAGAAAATCTAAGTTAATTTTTCTGTTCTCTAGTAGCGTTTATCGGCAAAATGAAGAATTAGATGCTAATTGCAATAGAGGGAAGGAAGCTGTCACTGTTTTGTGCAGCTGAAAACAGTAAACTGTGCACATGTGATAAAGACACATGCTCTGCTTTAAAAATGTGGCTGTTTATAGGTCTTACATGGATTGCTTACTGGGGGGAATAGGAGAAAGGAACTAAATAAGCCAATTTGAAACTTGGCCTCCCAGTTCTTTGATCAATTGAGCGGTAAGGCCCTTTGCCTGTTGTCGTTGAATTTCCCATTTGGGGTTTTTGTTCTAATGTATCAAACTACGAGCAGAAGATTATGCAAGGAAAGTATTTTGTAAAAAGGTTGACCCTTCACCCACAGAACATTTAAGCAATGGTGATATATTTAGTCATCTATCTCTCTTGAATACTAGGTAAGTAGAATGAGTCCTATGTGTTCCAGTTGTTTTGTGACGCATAGGCTGCCCGTTGGTGAAGGTTAATCTAAGCCCATCATACCCATTTGAGTCACCATAACAAGGCAGATTGGAGTTGAACTCAGCAATGGGGTGGGGTGGAGAATAAGACCAGGGCACTGATACGTTCAAGCGGTCTTAAAAATGGTCAGCTGCAGCATCTGGAACGTCAGGAATCCTCCTGATGATAAAAATAATTCTTAAAGCCTGGAGTCATCTTTGAATGATCAGTAGAATGTTTTGTGCTTTGTCACTGAGGAGAAAGAGGCTGCTTGAGCTGGGATTCATGTTAAATGGGGTGAAATTTCATGGACACAAACCCCCCTACTTGAAGGACAGAAAGTTGACTCACTCCATTTTAAGGCCGAGAAACAGATTGTGCCTTGGTTTTTTTTTTATGCCAGGTGAGAAATGGATTTTATATTCTCAGTGGTAGCCCAGAGTTTAATCCAGTGGCATAATTTATTTTCCCAACTCCATCACAATAGCCTTCTCTGATAAATGAATGCACGTGTCAACTCTTGTCAAGAGCACTTAGCAGTGAACAATGAATTTAACACCACAAGCCAATAAACAAATAGATAATCTATTTTAGTTTTGGCTGAACAAAAACATTGCTCCGTGGTTGAGTTGTTTCCTGGCCCTTTCACACTCTTCAAAAGAGACGATTATCCATATGAATGCAGGGTACATTTTCTTTTCAAAGTAAATAATTTGCTTTTATGACAAGAAATTTTTTTTCCCCCAGAATGACTTAGGTGGAAAATTCTCCACTTGAGCACTGTTTGTGTTGGTTTTTAACATTTGACAATTATTTGTATCCTTCTTGTTCATTTTACAGTAGCATGCAGAAGCTCCAACTGAGATGAGAACCTCATTGTGCTGGGCGCTTTACAGACCCAGAGTAAGAGACAATCCTTGTCTCAAAGAGTGTAGAAATGTAAATAGATGGGATAGCCAGGTGGGAGGAAGGAAGGCTTATTATCCAGGTTTTACAGGTGGAGAACTAAAGCAAAAATTGGTTAAATGGCTTGTCCAAGGTCAGAAAGGAAGTCTGCGAGAGAACAAGGGATTAAGCCTAGAGCTGTTGAGTTGACCTCAAGACTATCCATGCTTCCTCCATGGGTTTTAACATAGATTGTATTAACATTTAAAAGGTGAAAGTATATTTCTTGTGTTATCTCTCCTTCAGCTGAATTAAACTGCCGGTCAGACAGCTAATTTGATTAAACTGACCTACCATAATAATAGTGACAGCACTTTTCTTTTAGAACCTCTGATTCTGCTTTCTTACACTTAATTCGTACTGTCGTGGCTTCGCCAGAGTCAGTTGAGTTACACCAGCGTCAGACTGGTATGGGAGGAGAGTTACACGGGCTATTCACCTGCGGATCACCAAACACTAGACCAAGGTGAATAAGCATCGTCATCTCCTTTGTACAGAGAGTGTAAATGAAGCACACATAGGCCAAGGGTCTGGACCAAGGTCATACAGAAAAGCAGTTTTGAATCAGAAATATACTCTGTAGCCCGTGCTCAGCTGACCACGGATACCGTCTTGTGCTGTATTGCAATGACCTGCTCTATATAAGCTTCTGGGAGAAATTTTATGGCCGCTGTGCATGGAGGTCAGGCTTAGATGGTCACGGTCGCCTTAGACTTTGCGAATCTGTACATCTCCCAGTTCATCCTCTTACTTCTCGGGCCACAGGGAGAACAGGAACGCCAGCATTGTGTACTCATAACACTTGCAGCTCTGCCCTAAGATGCTGAGTATCAAATCTCATGCTTTAGGGTTTTGACTGCTTACCTGCAGGGGGCAGGAAGGATCCCCCCCCCCCTCGATGCACAATTGGCCAAGGATGTTGTGGGCTTTCTTTTCCCCCTCCTTCCTCTGAAGCATCAGATTGGCCACAGCTAGGGATGGGACACCAGAGAGGGTGGGCTGGCGTCCTGAGGTGCTCAAGAGAATCCTTCTCCTTAGACGCTTGACTGATGGGTCTTGTTCACCTAGACAGGGTCAAACTCATTGCCAGACTTTGGGGTCAGGAAGGAATTTTCCCTATATAGCCAAGTTGTCGTTCAAGATTAGCAAGCTCAGGGGGGAGCAGGGACAGCGGGAAGGAGACGGTGCCTGAGAAGGGTCCGGGGAGGAGCTGGAGAGCCAGAGGGGCTCCTGGAGAAGCCTGGCCTGTGAACCTTTGTTTTCTGGACTTGAAGGTTTGGGAGCTTTGAACGAGGGCCCCGGGTGAGGGCCCTGTGATTGTGGCGGTGATTGAAACCTGATGAAAGGGGACATTCGATGAACTTTGTTTTGGCTTCTTCTGGCCCACTCTGGTCAAGGGAACTATTGACGCCCAGTCAGGGAGTTAGGGCCGGGCACGGCACACCCCATTTACAGGCGGTGATAGTGATTGACAGCTGGCACGTGACGTCTTCAAACACGAGTTAATGAATGATGCCGGCTCATGAAATTACCAGGGATTTCGAGCAAGAGCTTGTCTGTATGGGACTTCTGACTCTGAGAGGCTTGGAGAGGCAGCTGAGTTCCCTCGTGCTTAGGGAAGCTGCAACTTTTGCTCTTAACCAGGTGCTAACCACTGCCCTTCAAGGAGCGTGGAGGAGAATTGGGAAGGTCTAACGTGAACCTGGGAGCCTAGGGTTCCCCGTATCAGGGACCACAGGTGGAAAAGAGAGCGCTTCCTGCTGGATACTGACTATCTGATTAGACTGTGATAAATTGTTCAAGAGCAGCAGCTTCATATGAAATGTCACCAGCTCATCTCAGTAGTAAAAATGCCTCGGTGGCCATTTTTGGATCTTTGGGGCCTGATCCAAATCCCACTGAAGTCAACCAGAGTCTTTCCATTGACTTCACTGGGCTTTGGAGTAAGCCATCGACTGTTCCACCACATCCCCCTCTCTTTGCCCACCATTGCCTTTTTCTCCAGTGTTCGTCCCAGGTTTTCCTAGGTGGGAGAGAGCATCCTGTCATGTTCAGATGGAAGGTAAAATATAGGAAATGGGGATTGGAGGCTGAGTGATGCAACAGCTGTGCCTGTGAAATCTTTTGCATTTGGAGGCTGGATTCGAACCTCAGTTGCACCAGAGGAAATCCAGAGTGATTTCAGTGGCATTACTCCAGATTTACGCTAATGTAACAGATCAGAATCCCACCTTGGGGTTCAGAGGGATGCTAACTAGAGGTGGGCTGCGGGTGGGGGGAGAAAGAGAATTATTTTTCATTGCAGCAGCATTTCTGCAAGCTGGGCCAGCCATGATGGTAATGAAGTTTCAGAGGTGGAGGGCTAAACTGATACGCTACATGTTGCCTCGGTATGTTGGTTTTCCATGCGGTAAACAAAAATACCAGATGATTGTTGGTGTGTGTTTTTTTTAATTTCAATAGAATATTTTAACCAGCACTCGCGATTCATAGTCTTGAACTGTAGGGGACTAATGTTCCCGTTCTCCAGCTGGGAGAAACTAATTCACCATCTTGTGTTGTAAACACTCACTCATTTTAACTGATTACACCTCCAATGTTCTTCAAACCACTACAATTACTAATTGCTATTCCTTACACATCAGAGAGTGAATCCTGAATAATTAACCCCAAATAAAATTAGATGAATTGGCCCTTTTAATTAGAATCCCTGCTGCTGTTTGTTCTGAGCTTCCTTTTCTTACTGTTAAGAGACTTTTAGAATAATTAAAACTGTTTAAGTCTTAAACAGCCAGTGACCTTTTAATACAATATAAAACCAGAAAAGCAATATTTCAGCTAGCAGGTGGTGCAGTAAATTTTTAGTGCAACTACCTGACAGATTCAGTGTTCCTTTTTAAAATATTGAGAGTGAAATTAGCCAGTTGTTTTTAGCTGCGTATTAATACAGAGGCTGATTAGCAAATTTAGTTAACATGGTAAGATTAGCAGCTAGTAAGGAGCACGGCAGGCGAGAGGATGACTCTGGTCGATATGTTAGTTTCACCTGCTAATTACAGGCTGGGTTGGCATGTTGAGGTAGATGATGCAAATAAGAAGCAGTCATGTGACTGTTTTGAGGGTGTAAATGTGGGCTCAAATGAGCGTTCGTAAGTTTCGTCCTACAATGCGCCAAGAAAAAGTGCCATTTTGATTCCTTAAATATTGTCCTGGTCAAGTAACACACATTAAAAACAAAAAGAGCAGCAGCAGCAACAAAAATACTATAGATAAATATTTGGTCATAAGGCCTGGCCTCCCTATGGCCCCCCCCGCTGGATGAAGGTGACACTATTGGTGCTCCTTGCCTCAGTTTCCTTTCTGAGGTGGGGGGGTCTCGGCTCTTCATGCTGACCGATGGGTGCTGGAAAAGTGGCTTAGTCCTCTGACCAAGTCGCAGACAAACTAATCCCTTCAAGGGAAGCAAGAGTCCAAACTAAAGAGTCCTAACAACAAAAAGGGTTCTTCTCCCTCAGAGCTTCCCTCCAGGCCACTCTCTGGGCCCTGTTTCCAGACCCATCTAGGCTACATATGAGAGTCTTTCCATGAGCTGGAATAGAGCTCTCAGCCCCCAGGCGGGTTCCCCTGGAGTACCCCACTTCTTGCAGATCCTGGCTCAGTCGCTGCTTTCCAGAGGACCCTGCCCGCTCCCTGTGGTTCCAACGGCAGGCTGATCTTTGTCCTTTTATAAAGTCCAGGTGTTCATTAAGCTATCACCTGACCCTCTTAGTCCTGCCCCTTTAAACTGGGAAGCAACTAATTAATTATGGGACTTATTTGTACTGGGAAACTTGATGGCTCAAAGGGTTGAAAGTAGCATTATAGAGTCAGACCGCTAGGTTGCCGAGTCAAAGCCAGAACAATCCCTATATAAACGCTGCCATGTCTCCACTGTAAGCGGCAGGGTTGCAGTCTGTTGTTAATAATACTGCCAGTAGCACATTGCAGCAGTGCAGTGTTCAGGGGCTGTTGTTATAGAATAACAGGGAGTGTGTGTGTGAGGGAGAGAGAGAGGTTGCTAATGGTCAAGAGCAATACACTCTGAAGGCTCTTTGGCTGATTTGAAATGAATTCGGGATCTCAGTGTAAGGGCTAGTGCGTCAGTGAGCACCTTACTGTTATGTTCCTGGTATACCCAGAAAGAAGTTTAGATAGCATACAATACTCTTGCTGAACACAGCAACACAGATGTGTTTCTCTGAATTCAGAACAAGAACACACAAGAACCCTGAATCAGAGGGAGAGAAAGCAGACTGCTCTCTGAGGCACAACTCGCCCCACCGTGGTTTAGTCTGGCAGTTTCCAGACTGACACTAATTGCTTGCTTCCCCACAGCACCCCCTAACCTGCAGGCAGGACTAGGAGAATTCTCTCTCTCTCTCTCAAAGTGATTGTGCGGGAAATTGCAGGCTGTCTTCAATATGCCACAATTATAAAAACTGTCATCACAAACTGCAGCTAATTGGCCCTTTGTTTGACCATCGTTGGCAGAGGCTAAGGGCTTGACATTGCAGCCTGTGTTTCCCTTCATTCCTATCCTCAGATCGGATCCATTCAGAACTGAAGCACTTGGGGAGGAGGCGGGAGGACTCAGCAGGGAGCTCTCTTGTTTTGCCAGGGCCCTTTTTCTTTCCGTTCTGTGAATAAATGGAAGACGTCTTTCTCCGGATGTTTCTAACCAACAAGAAACCGACTTCAGAATGAGAAGTACTGATGATGATAATAAATGTGGGTTTTTTTGTTTGCAAGGAGACGAATGAAAAGCATCTAGTCCTGCAGCTTTCAGATGTCAGTCAGTGATCTGAGCACACGAGCATGAATCCTGTTTGGCTGGTTGGTTTATTTCATTAAGAAGTTATTGTTTGTTTCAGAAAAAAATGGTTTGTTTTGATCTCTCAAACCATCTGTTCTGACAAGCAAGTAGACCTTTCTGTGTGTCTCAAAATTACCAAGCTCTAATTCCTTTCCAGATCTAGAATCTCACAGTAACAGTTACGTTACTCAGTGGAGACCATTTGCTTTGATGCAATTTGATTCCCGACTGGCAAACATATTTCCCTTAAAAACACTGGAGCAGTTTTTATGGGCCCAATCCTGCAAATTCCTGTAGCCAACCACAGTGTTTACAGCCATCTGCCCCCAATAGGGTTCAGTGGAAGTGTTTGCAGGGATGGACTGTGAGTGAGAGGCGTCTGGTGTGCTAATCCTTTCTATATCTCAGCGTGGCACCCATTTGGAAGTCTTCGCGGACCCAGTGGCAAAAATCAAAATGTTCTGAGGAAGTTTAATGCACCCTGCAACCCATCCGTGCCTCGGGCAGACCATCTGAAAATGTCAAGGTTAGGGCAGGCTACAAAAGGAGAGCAGATTCTCCCAGCACTGGTGGGTGACACTGAAGTCAGACTTTCCAAGCACCCCAAACAAAGCTTCTCATTCCCCACAGTGGTTATCAGATAGCTAAAACAAAATACACAGCCCCTTTGCTGCATTTCACTCTCTGGCTCCCAATTAGCCACTAGGTTCAGTAAAGAGATAAGTTATTTAAAGCTCTATGCTCTTTACCAAACAGGTTTTTCTGACCCCAAAGGGCCAGCCACAGTACCAGATCAATAGAAGTTTGGATCTTACCCAAAATACCTTGCTGCCAGCCAATCCTTTAGTAACTAAAACTAAAGGTTTATTATAAAAGGAAAGAAACAAAGTATAAGAGAAATGGTAAATGATTAAAGGAATCAGATACATACAAATGATTTTAAAGTTCATATATATCAGGTTTGCAGTAGAATTGTGGAGTTTGCAGGCTTGTATAGTCCCTCTGGTGTACATCCAGTACCTGGATGGTGTCAGTTCTTTGTTTCACAGCTTTAGTTATAGATAACTTGATCCAGAGGTAGGTGATCACTGAAGGCTGACTGAAGACAAAATGGATGTGGTGCAGCTGCCACCTGCCTTTTATGTCCCTTGGCCTTTGCCATGTTGCTTGTGGAAATTTACAAAAATAAGACGGAGTCCAGGCAGAGTCACATGGGTAAGTCCCGGTGACTCATCAGATGTATCCCTGGCTTCTTTCCGGGCCCATTGTACCAGTCAGTTTCTTAATGGGCCATTAAGCAGGCTAGTGTTGCAACCATCCCGTCTGGGGTGTCGCCCAGAAACTCAGCACAAGTTGAAATACAGATACATCCAACATATCCATAACTTCCAACACAAGTATGACACATGCACATAAACAATATCATCATCCATAGCAAATTATAACCTCAATGGTACATCACATGGCCTATTTCATATGAATGATTGTAATTTTGGCATATTGATGTTAAATAATATCATAAATGCCCCCCTCCAATCCAGCCAGCATCACGCACCTGTTCTCATTTCAGGTGAGTTAGGGCTCTGGAATATTCTTTGGATTTCTGTTTGGAAAGTACACTAATGAAATGTCTAAACTTTTTTTAAAAAAAAACATACTAGAAAGAGAGGAAAAAAGCCCTATTTGATTTTATAGGATTACTTCCCTGGAAATTAGTAGGCTTGGCAGAATTCAATTTAAGTTTTGTTATAATTTTGACAGATACTGATGTTTGTTTCTAAGCAATTTTTCTTCAATTTTTATCTCTTTATTTTTTTCACAGTTGCATGAAATTATAGGGTGGAGAGGGGTCAACATCACATATCAAAATATAGACAAGAAATCTCCTTAAATCAAACTCTCAAGTTCTCAAGCAGCAATTTTCTTACTTCACTTGTCTATAAACTTCAGTAATGGCTCATGGAAATATTTTTTGTCAGTTTGTGTGTGTACAGCGAAATCAACGCTTACCAACGTTTACCGCTGCAAACCTAATCCTTCCAAGCCTAGCAATAAAGATAAGGATTTGTGGATGGCTCTCAGGGGTCTGAAATGAAGCCAGGAGGTGTTTGGTTTTTTTTTAAAAGTCTTATGTCATCCTGCTGAATGACGATTCTGGTACAAAGCGGGGGATTGTGGCGAAGGTACTAGACTGGATTCTCCTGGATTTCCAGTGTAACCTTGAGCAAGTCACTTAAATCCTTTTTGCTCCAGTTACCCCCTCTGTACAGGCATGAGGGCAGGACATAGAAACGTTTTAAGCACCAGGGATTTTTTCCAGAGACTGTCAAGGCACATCCTTTAAGATATCACAGTATCGAGGCAGCTGCCAAGTGGAGGATGCAAAAGAGGTGCAAGAAGATCAGCTGAATTTGGGGTAGAGGCTGGGGCCAGAATTCATTATAAGCTAAACCGCAGGCAAAGGGTTTGTCTGACTGTGTCGGGAATCAGTGACTAGGAGCTAGATGTGGAAACTGAGGGCAAAAAGCATGGCCCAAACCCAGAGAAGAGCCATTTTGTGACTGGCGTGACAGAAGCGAGACTGGAACAGAGGCTCGCTTTACGCCGGTGTCCGAAATACGGAGGCGCGCAAGGAAAAGGTTTCTTCAAAGCTCTCAGGAATAGCAAGAGATTTCTCATCAAAAAGTGTGGAGAGAAACTGTGCTGGATGGTGGGAGGAAAAAGATGGCATTGCCATCAACCAGGAGTGCTGGGCTCTGTGCAGGAATCCCTGGGTGACGTTCTCTGGTCTCTGCATGAAGCAGGAGGTCAGACGGGGTGACCTTTCTAGCCTTAAAATCTATAGGGCAGCTCCTCAGCCTGTGTAAACTGGCATAGCTCCATTGACAATTTACACTGGCTAAAATACGCTCCAGTGAATCTACATAGCAAGCAGACCAGGGATGACACTGGTGTTAAATGGACATGGGATCAAACCCCTGACACAGTGTGGTGCTGCTTATGGGTGACTCGTGCTCCCTCCGACAGAGATCCAAAAGGTCAGACTCTCTTTGCATTTTGGCAACACTCGTGTATCTTGTCATGCCTCCTTCAACTGTGAGAGGACTTTGTTTGGAGGAGGCTGGGTGTGCTCTCTACTTGCATGTCAGCTTGGCTGATTCTCCTACAGAGAAACAAGCTCACGTGGGCCATGGCGGGGTGAATCCTTGCCTGGTTCACAATGGGGCAGGCCATGCTGGTCAAGCAGGAGCTGTGCATGGGGCTCCAGACAGGTTAAGCATTGGGTGCCACCCTGTGGGCTGAGCTAGAGTATTTAGCCCTTTGGATGTCCGATCCCTTATTCAAGAGGTCACAGGCTTACATACAAAGAAAGGCGTCTGGGCATCCAAGAAGACGGTTCTTGGTTGCAAGCGTCTATTTAAATGCAATATATATTTTCTTTTACTATTTAAATATTATGCTATCCACCCCCAAACAAAATACAAAACCACAGGACTTAAACTTTGCTTAGACTGTAAGGAGGTTGGGGCAGGGGCTGTCTTTTAGGTGTGTAGTTGTACAGCGCCTAGCACAATAGGGCCTTAAGATGCGAGTGAGGACCCTAGGAGCTGTCACAGTACAAATAAATAATAGTACTGTATGAGTGTTCTTCTGTTGAACTCTAGGAGAGTTTTGCCATTGACTTGAGTGGGAGTGGAATCAGGCCGTGACAGGTGGTGCATGTATATCCGTAGAAGAAAAAAGTCCATCGAGTCAGAGACGTCCAGAAAACAGGTCAGATATGTGTTAAGACCCATCGAGTCCACTAAGCATCTGCTCTGCTTCCCATTTTGACAATCTTCGTACAGTTCTTGTAGTGAGAGAAAAGCAAACTATTCGCTTGTCCAGTGGGTGTGTGTGGAAGTCCCTTCGTTTACGGTGCAGTGGAACAGTTGTCTCCAGATGTGGAGAAAAGTGCCTTTTCCAAGCATGATCGTAGAACTGTAGGGCTGGAAGGAACCTTGAAAGGTCATTTGGTCTAGCCCCTTGCACTGAAGCAGGGCCGAATACACTTAGACCGTCCCGCACAAGTGTTTGTGTAGCCTGCTCTTCAAAACCTCTGAGATGCCTTGTCTTTGTTGAAGACGCTTGCTTACATTTTTCCTTTTCGGAGAAGCCGTTCTTGCAATATCTCAACATTGTTACTTTTGGGTGTGTTTCAGTGACCCCTCGGATCGCCATTCTTTTTCTCTTCTACACATAACTCCCCTTCACTGTAGTCCTGAAGGAATTACACCTGTATATCAACTTTAATGAAATGCTTTTCTCTAGTGAGCTAAGATAATCTGGTCTCTTACATAACACTTCCCATTTTCAAATTAGCTGGTACACATCCCTATGAGGTGGGGAGGTACCGTTACCCTCTTTGCTGATGGAGAAACTGAGTTAGAGAAAGGGGCAGTGATTTGCCCAAGGTCATGTGACGAGTCAGCAGTAACGGCAGGGTTTAATTTGTGTGTATTCCTGTCTGATCATCCTGTGTTACATCCACTGGACCCAGTGTCCAGGTAGGGGGGTGGTTTGAGCACGTGAAACGGGGGATCTGCATACATATGTGAGTACCTTTCACTCTGATGAAGGCATGCTGTAGGGCATGTATGGCAACGCTGCTTTTGTCTGTCAGGCTTGGTTCGTGTCTGTGACTCCATGAGATGACCAAGGTTGAGCGTCAGTATTTAAATAGGGCATGGAGGGTGTTTTTCCTATGGAGGAGAACTACTTGCTTGGCCACAGAGAGGGGAACATAATAGTAATCTTTAGTTCTAGCTGTTCCTCTGATAAATGACAGATCGTCTAGATAAATGTCTGGGACTTCCAGAGATGACCCCTTTCCAGAGCCATTGAAATCTGGGACCTCCCCTCAACTTGTGTCATGAAGCACTTAGGGTAAAATCCTGGACCCATTGGGAGTTTGCCATTGATTTCAGTAGATTTCTCCCCTGGGCTGGGTTTATGGCACCCGTGTGTTACCAGGATCAGCTAGTGGCAAGAGGGTGGAAGTCCTGCATGTATCATACTTAAAGTTGAGCTTATGTAGTGTGTGTTCTCTGAGCTTAATCCAAAGCCTGTGATGTCCGCGAAAGTCTTTCCTTGAACTTGGTTGGGCTTCAGAACAGGCCCTCAGAACCCCTTGCTTGGTTATTTCTCCAAGTGGCCAAAAGATTAAAGGATGTAATCTGCTCACATTTATGTAACATAGAAAAGTGAAGACACAGGAAAAGTCAAAGCCCATGATTGCCCAAACTCCCACAAAGGTCTTTGGGACCAACCTTTACTTTATTTGTACAGCACCTAGGACAACAAGGTGCTTGATTCAGTTACTTAGGTAATAAATATGTTCAGTTACTGCTAACAGACGGTCAATTCAAGAGGATCCCTTTCCCACCCCTAACATCCGGGGCACCGTTAAAATTATCCCTCAGATCAGTACAAAGGGAGCAAGTAACGCAATTTTAAAGCAACACATTTAATGCTGATGCAAAGAAATGATTTTATATAATACATAAATAACCCGTGGAACACACTGCTTTGTGATTTTGCACAGTCCAAGATTTTTTTAAAAAAGGATTGGACATTTCTATGCATAATAAGAACACTCACAGCTCTGTTGTTTTAGGATAGCAACTTATAAGTATACAAACTCTCATGCTTCAAGGTGAAACTGTCTGGGGATCGGAAGAAACTACCTAGGATAGTGATAGGAAGAAAGCTACTGTCACAGAAACGCTGATCCATGATTTTGCACCAGGCGGCTTAGCACATTTCTGTGAAGCAGCTGGCTGCTGTCCGTGTCTGAGACAAGACACCAGACTGCCTGAGACATCTGGTCAGGTTCTGCTAGAGTCTGTAATAGAGCAAGGTCTAAAACCCTTATTTCATTCGGAACCTGACACATGCTCTCGCCATCTGCAGCTTCCCAGGTCTGCCTGCACACGCTACCTCACACTGATCAGGCAGCCTGAATTCTGCTCACCACGTTTACTGAGACGGGTTGTCCGCTGTCTCCCCCTCCTGGATCATTGTAGGATGGGTGCGGGTGCATTGCTGGGAGAGCAAAGTGTGGTAAAAGGGGGGAGGGGTTCTGGATCTTGCCAGCTGTCACCCCCATTTCTCTGGATAAGGAACCCCTCCGAGCGCTTTGTGAAAAGCCTCCTGGCAACTTGGATTCGCACCAGGGGCGCTCACCTGGCAGGCAAACAATGGACCTGCCAGGTTTGTCCTTTGTAACAGTGGTTACCGAGGGAGCCTGTGTTTGCTACAATAGTGTATGCGATTGACCGAACTCAGCAACACCGCTCCTGGGTCAACACTGGAGGCTGTTTGTTTAAAATACTAATATTTTCATTTTAATCCGCAAATGCACGCAGAAGAGCCCGTCGCGAGCATTTCTGTATGAGACAAGGCTGGCAGCACAGAGATCCCAAAGCAGCCAGAATTGCAGTAAACCATCACCCTCCAGGAAACCAAAATTCAGTGCTAAAGTTAAACTAATCTTTGTTTCCCACGTCATATCTCCATCAATGTCTTGGCATTTGTGCTGCTTATACACCATTCTGCTTTGCTCGGTTCTGACCCTTCACATGCCCCTGTCATCTAAGGGACACTGGGAAAGGGCTCTCTGCGTTTATCTGAAGGAACATCACCATTGTTCTCCCTTAGTAGTTTGTATTTTACAGCAGCGCCTAGAAGTGAGGGCCCCATTGTGCTAGGTGCTGTACAGACAAGTCACAGGTTGGTTACCGGGCCTTGCATCCGAAAAAAAAGAAAAGAAAAGGGGGGAAAAAAGGAAACCAATCTATCCCCCAGTCTCCTGTGCTAACCGCTAGATTCATTCCCCGCTCTCTGCATGTTGAACTTGGCTATCTCATTTGCACCGGTGAGCGTAAGAGGCTGGGCTGTTCAAAGTGTGGAACAAGTGTGCTGAAATGAAGCCGAGAAGTGACGTTGCTCCATCCTGAGCCTAACTCCTGTGATTATCTGTCGTAGATTTCCCGCCACCACCACCACCACTTCCTGGAGACGATCTCGGGAACCTCCCAGCGCCTCCTGGTGCCTTTCCCCCACCACCCTCTATGGATGAGGCTGTTTTCAATGTGCAGGTAAGTCTGGGTGTTTCCGGCTCAGACAGGCCATGGTAAGAAATGGGATGGACTATTAGCTGTGTGTTCATGGTGACCAGCAAGAGGTGACAGAGTCCCATGGTTTGAGATCCTTGATTTCTTACAACTAAGTTAGCTGTAGCTGTTTGCTCCCAAGTGGAGAAATGTTTGTGCCACTAACTTGCTGGGTCATTAATAGGACACAGAGCGTGTCCCGACTCTTGCTGAAGTCGTTAGTCACCTTCCCCTTGACTTGAGTGGGACCTGGGTCTGGTTCTTGGAGAATCATGTGCGCAGTGAAACTTGTTACGCCTTTCCTTGTGGATTGCCTTTGCCGCCCAAATGGAAGGATGGACTGCTACATAGAACACTGGACTAGGACTCGAGATCTGCCTTAAATTCCTAGCTCGGCCACAGATTTCCCACGCGACTGTAGGCACATCTCTTAATCTGTCCCGTGCCTCAGTTCCTGTCTGTAAAATGGGGATAGTATCAGAGGAGTCTTGTGAGGATAAATATGTTAATTATTAGGAGACTTTCAGAGGCTATAGGGCTGCCTTTCTAAGCACAGGGATAGAAAATGGTCTTGCAGTGGGATGCACAGACCCTGGCCAGCAGAGGATTAACATGCTCGAGCAGGATCATAGCTTCAGTTCTGTTAAGTGCCAGGATTATCAGGGAAACTGGCCAAGTGGGGAGAATGGCTGGTCCCAGCTTGGGCAATTAGGTAATTCCCTAGCAAATGCTGTTCTGTCTCTTACCTCTCTGAGAAGAGGGGATGTTAGTGTGATGGTCAAGGTAAAGCAAGTGATACAGCACCAGGCCTCTAGCTGACACAGCCTGTCTCATACTGTACAAAGTCACTGATGGCAAACTCTGATTTTTAGGCTAAAGAATTCCTCTTTGCTAGCAATCTAAGTAGGCTGTTATAAATCCGTCTGTATCCCAAAGGGAGCAAGGTAACGATGCTCCCCAAGACACCTGAGAAGATGGAGTTGCTGAGGTTAGTGGAATGGTTTCTATCGGATCGATTCTTGTCTTCAGACCCACATGCCTTGTTCTCATGGTCTGGGCCGGACAGCCAGGTAGGCCTTTTGGATTGGCGCCAAAGCATGTCTATTCATAGAAACACCAGCCCCATTGGTTTTTCCTGGGTTAGCGCATCAAGGTCCCACTGGTCATCTGCTTTCTGCAGAGCTCTGGAAAGCCAGAGCTAGATCGGCGTTAGCAGTGCCGTCTTTGCTTTGTTTTAAGATTCAAGTGGACTTCTTTTACATGGTATTGTAGTATAAGGGGACATATGCCTGGAGCCAAATTCTGAAACACCAGCCTTAATCCAACGTAACTCCACACCCTCACTATGGATTTACACTGAGATCAGAAGCTGGCCCTGTGCATCTATTGCTTTTAATTCATATTTTTTAAAATTGCTGTGAGAGGCTAGAAACTCAGTAGTTGGTGCTAATTCAGGAATCCGCAGGATTTTATGTTGCAAAATCAGCTTTCCAGCTTGGGGAAGTAACAAAAAACACATCCTTAGAGAGGACTAAAGATTAAGACAGAGTGACAAGGGCAAGCAATCATGGAGGGAAAAAATGCATTTTTAGATACTTGGCTCATTTGATGAAGCCTGATAGAGGTTTCCAGATTCGAATAAAAGACAATTATGGTTCTGTTTCTTCCGCGTTGATTTCATACTTGTATATTAAGCCCCTCAGTAAATAATACTAATACTAATAATAATACCGGACAATCTCCACCCGAGGATATTAAAGGAGCTGGCGCGTGAAATTGCGAGCCCGTTAGCGAGAATTTTTAAGCAATCGGTAAACTCGGGGGTTGTGCCGTACGACTGGAGAATTGCTAACGTAGTTCCTATTTTCAAGAAAGGGAATAAAAGTGATCCGGGTAATTATAGGCCTGTTAGCTTGACGTCTGTCGTGTGTAAGGTCTTGGAAAAAATTTTAAGGGAGAAAGTAGTTAAGGACATGGAGGTCAATGGTAATTGGGACAAATTGCAACATGGATTTACTAAAGGTAGATCGTGCCAAACCAACCTGATCTCCTTCTTTGAGAAGGTGACGGATTACTTAGACAAGGGCAATGCGGTAGATCTAATTTACCTCGACTTCAGTAAGGCGTTTGACACGGTTCCGCATGGGGAACTGTTAGTTAAATTGGAAAAGATGGGGATGAATGTGAAAGTTGTAAGGTGGATAAGGAACTGGTTAAAGGGGAGACTACAGCGGGTCGTGCTGAAGGGTGAACTGTCAGGCTGGAAGGAGGTTACTAGCGGAGTCCCTCAAGGATCGGTTCTTGGACCGACCTTATTTAACCTTTTTATAACTGATCTTGACACAAAGAGCGAGAATGTGTTAATAAAATTTGCGGATGACACGAAGCTGGGGGGTATTGCTAACACGGAGAAGGACCGGGATGCTATTCAGGAAGATCTGGACTACCTTGTACACTGGAGCAATAGTAATCGGATGAAATATAATAGTGAAAAGTGCAAGGTCATGCACTTAGGGATTAATAATAAGAATTTTACATATACGTTGGGGATGCATCAGTTGGAAACGACGGAGGAGGAGAAGGACCTTGGGGTATTGGTTGATAACAGGATGACTATGAGCCGCCAATGTGATATGGCTGTTAAAAAAGCAAATGCGGTTTTAGGATGCATCAGGCGAGGTATTTCCAGCAAGGAGAAGGAGGTGTTAGTGCCGTTATATACGGCGCTGGTGAGACCCCACCTGGAATATTGTGTGCAGTTCTGGTGTCCCATGTTTAAGAAGGATGAATTCAAACTGGAACAGGTTCAGAGACGGGCTACTAGGATGATCCGAGGAATGGAAAATCTGCCTTATGAAAGGAGACTCAAAGAGCTTGGCTTGTTTAGCCTGGCCAAAAGAAGGCTCCGGGGGGATATGCTTGCTCTATATAAATATATCAGGGGGATTAACGTTAGGGAGGGAGAGGAATTATTTAAGTTTAGTACTATTATAGGCACGAGGACGAATGGGTACAAATTGGATATTAGGAAATTTAGACTAGAAATTAGACGAAGGTTTCTAACCATTAGGGGAGTGAAGTTCTGGAATAGCCTTCCGAGGGAAGTAGTGGGGGCAAATGACTTGTCTGGCTTTAAGACTAAGCTTGATAAGTATATGGAGGGGATGTTATGATGGGATAGTTTAATTTGAGCAATTGATTTTGGATTATCCGCAGATAAGTCTGCTCAATGGTCTGTGGGAATGCTGGATGGGATGGGAACTGAGTTACTGCAGAGAAATCTTTTTTGGGTGCTGGCTGGTGAGTCTTGCCCACATGCTCAGGGTTTAGCTGATCGCCATATTTGGGGTCGGGAAGGAATTTTCCTCCGGGGCGGATTGGCAGGGGCCACGGAGGTTTTTCGCCTTCCTCTGCAGCATGGGGCATGAGTCGCTTGCTGGTGGATTCCCTGCAGCTTGAGGTCTTCAAATCTCACTTTTGAGGATTTCAATAACTCAGTCATGGGTTCGGGGTTGTTTTAAATGTGTATGGGTAGGGTTTTGTGGCCTGCCTTGTGCGGGAGGTCAGACTAGATGATCATATTGGTCCCTTCTGACCTATGAGTCTATGAGTCTATGAGTCTATTAGGAATATTCTTATTTGCCATAACACTTCTCTAGACAACTGTGATAAAGGCTTCTAGTGGGTAAAGCATGGCCTGCGACCCTGGTGACCTGAGCGCAATTCTATTTCTGCTATGTTTCCGGAGTGACCTTAGAATTTAGTTCCGTGCCTCAGTTTCCCCATCTGCAAAATGTGAATGATGATGATCTTTCCCTACCTGAAAGAGGAATGGGGAGGATGAAGACATAATGACTGACAGGTGGTTCAGATGCTATAGTGACAGGGGGCATGATGAATTGGGAATATATCAGTACAACGTGTGAATTCTGGTTGATATTGTGAAAAACTGCTGAAACATGAGTGCTTCTAAGTATGTGGATCCAGCATTGCTGACAGATGTAGCTGGATGTAGCGAGGGGGGCGTGGCCTCCCTCCCAGACGTACAGGGAGGGATGGCCCAACGCCTTACATAGGGACAATGGGGAATACTTTAAATATGGATGATGGTATTCAGCCCTTGCAAAGGTTATGCTAAAAAGCAGCTCAATCCTTGGAAATCAATTGTCACTTACCCGCCGAAGGGCGAGGGGAAGATAGGAGCAGTGGAAACTTGCCAAGAGAGGAACAAAAGAGACCTGGTGACCAAATGGGGTTTAAATAAAGAAACACACAGGAGCAGGGAGCCAGGCAGGAAGAGGACACGTGGGGCAGGAGAGACCCAGGACACAGAAGCTGGGTGAAGGGCTTCAGAAGGGAGAGATCTCCCAGCAAGCAGCAACCTCACAAAACAGGGGACAGCCTACAGGACTCAGACCCCAGCCCGAAGAACGCCCTGGACTAGTGCGGGAACGGAGCCGGGGGAGGCGTGCAAGGCTTGTTCCATGGGAGCTGCGACTAAGTGTAAAGGGCAGGAAGGTGCTAGCCCGTGCAGAGCGTGTGCGGGTCTGTGCTGGCTATGTTACAGCTTCTGCATGCCCCCGGGAGAGCTCAACTCTAACCAGAAGCTCGGGTGGAGTTCTGACTCAGAGACTGGTGGTCAGTGCTGGTCCTGGGGGCTGAGGAGCCCCGTAGCTGAGAAGGGGTAGCAGCCTGAGAGTTGCCGCCCAGGAAGGCCACTGAAGCCATAGGAACCTGCCCAAGGGATCCAGAGTGGTAGAGGCTTGGATTCCCCCTGAACACGTGCCGTCCTCGTGGGTGGCCGTGAGAGAAGGTTAAAAAAAAACGGGCAAGTCCAGTCTTGAGAGAAGCAGGCAGTGGAGGGACCCGCTAACAGTCTTCAGATGTGTTAAGAGCTGTTATGAAGAGGATGGTGACCAATCGTTCTCCATGTCCACTGAAGACAGGACAAGTCATGCGCTCAGTCTGCAGCAAGGGAGTTTCAGGTTCGATATTAGGAAAAGCTTTCGAACTCTCAGGGTGGGCAAGCTCTGGAATAAGCTTCCAAGGGAGGTTGTGGAATCCCCACCACTGGAGATGCTGGACAAATCCCTGTCAGGTTCAGTGTAGGTCTACTTGGTCCTGCTTCAGCCCAAGTGGTTGGACTTGATGACTTCTCGAGGATCCTTCCAGCCCAAAATGTCTGTGATCTCTGACGGGGCTATGTTCGTAGACAGGCAAGACAACATGATGGCTGTAGAGCGAGTACCCTTCAAATTTGCCCTGGTGTGAAAGTTTCTCTCGGCTTTGGCAATTCCCAGTTTGAAAGAAAGGGAAAGTAACATCGGGCCGGGTAGAGTGTTTCAAACCAGTGAAACTTTTTAAATGTGCTGACTATGGTTACAGGTAAAACGTTTTATTTTAGAAGTACAATTGATGAAGTTAATGGCATTACTATTTAATTAAATCCATCCCTGTGTTATTAGTATCGACTTAGATGGTTACAGCTGTGCAAGAATTTAAAAATCTAATTTATAACCCAGGGAATTGCAATTATAATAGTAATACCTAGCTCTTGTATAGTGCTTTCCATACCTCGATCTCAAAGCAACTTTACTAAGGAGGGCAGTGTCATTATCCCCATTTTACAGATGGAGAAACTGAGGCAAACTTGGTGCTCAACCTGGACAATGACATCTAAGCACTTAGTTTCACACTCTTACTCTCTTGGGGTAACACCCAGCGCTGTCGAGTTTGGATTCACAGCACTATAAGAGTAGGGGAGGTTTAAATCCTCTTTACTTATATATTTTAAATGCTTTTAAACAAGGCGGGGAATGGGAAAAAGAGAGGAAAACCAAATCCAACGTGAAAGATCCTCTTAATAGAAATTAACTGGGAAACTCTGTTCCCAGATAAGTGAGGGCATGCCTGATAGTGTGTTTGACAAATAAGTAGAAAAACAAAGAGTCTATTGCCACATTGGCTTGTGCGCAGTTAAAAATACAAAAACAAACTGAAATGTAAGGGGGGAAAAAACCGCAGATAGGAAGAAGAATGCAGTCAATGTTTGCCAAAGAGAAATCAACAGACGAGGTGAGAGCAGGGAGAGATTTTGTCTCACATTTCTAAGAAGGCATTATAAACAGCACAAGAAAAATAATGAGAGCCTGTCATAAAATTTGTCTCTGCCATCATCTCAGATATATTGCTGTGATACAGATAGACCATAGCTAACAGCAGTAACATGGCATTTGCTGTGGTGGTTGCACAGCATTATCTAGCAGTTAGAGCACCTCACAGGGAGCTGGGGAACCTGGATGATGTTCCCACCTTTACCGCTCACACTGTGTGGGTGAAGTTCACCCTCGCAGTGGAAGAGCACGGGGGCTGCATCACTGATGTCTCGTTTGTAAGCCCCATTATGGCAAGCTCACTGTTGCGCAGGCTCCGTGTTGTTCTTCTCCTTGGCCTCCCTCTGCTTTTTGGCTTTACTGCTCAAGAGCCTCATAGCCTTTGGTTTGAAATGCCTAGAGCTCTTTGAACTGCAGGTTCAAATTCTGCAAGCGTGGACTTGGCCGTCTGTTCTTCAGAGGTTGATAAGCGGGGGATGATTCAGTGTAGGGTCTCAGTGTGCGTGGGTGGGTGGGTTGGGATGAGGCCTGCCTGCTCTTCTGGGGCATTTGAGACCCCACAATGCATCTCTTAAGAAGAAGGGTTTGCCCTGGTTTCCTCAGCCAGCATTTCAAAGACCCAGCTGGAAACCTTGGGAAGAGAGAGCCTGGCATGTGCCTGTTTTGCCTTAGTAACGTTAGAAAGGGTACACGGATTTATTGAAGAGTCGTCCCCCCTCCCACTCCGAATCTTTGTGAAGAAGGTAAGACGTTGAATTGCGTTAAGTTTGCATGGGAGAATTTTAGTCGCTTCTGGGACACCCATTAGCTCCCACATCCCCCAAACGGGTAAGAACGAAGTGGGGAGCTCAGAAATCAGGAAGTGCCGCTGGAAATGCTGGCGGGGTGGTTGCATTGTTTGTCAGATGCACACACAGATGCAGCAGGGGCTAGTGGAGAATTTCATCCGAGTAAAATCTGAGCAGCTCAGAGCAGACATGTTACCTCAGCTGCAGACCAACAAAGGCCTTCCCTCCCTTGTGTCTTTGTCCTGACTGTTTGGGTTATAATTTTTTTGGGGCAGAGGCTGTCTCTCACTACATGTGTGTGCAGCTCCTAGCACAGCATGGACCTGATCTTCACTTTAGGCAGAACTGTGGTACAAGTAATAACAACTAACCCTTTTATAGCATTTTTCACTAGCAGATCTAAAAGCACTTTATAAAGGAGGAGAATGTCATTATACCCATGTTACAGATGAGGAAACTGAGGCATAGAGTGATGACGTGACTGGTCCAAGGTAATCAGTGGGCCAGTGGCAGAGCCATGTAACCTGAATCCCGGTCCACTGCACTTAAGCAACACTGCCTCCCTGTAATTACTGTAAGTGATGAATACTAAGAAAATCCTCAGTTGTTGAAGGTGTGTTCACTTTGTAGATAGTACCCGTGGCTGGCCTCTGCCAGCTGATTTGGGCTAAGGGGCTGGTTATTTGTGGTGCAGCGTGGGGCATGGGTCGCTTGCTGATGGATTCCCTGCAGCCTGAGGTCTTCAAATCTCACTTTTGAGGATTTCAATAACTCAGTCATGGGTTCGGGGTTGTTATAAATGTGTATGGGTAGGGTTTTGTGGCCTGCCTTGTGCAGGAGGTCAGACTAGATGATCATATTGGTCCCTTCTGACCTATGAGTCTATGGTGCAGGCATTTGGGCCCAGGGTGTAGGACCCTGCAAGGTAGGAGGGTCCCAACCGAGCCCGAACGTCTACACTGTGATTAAACAGCTCCTTGGCCTGAGTCCCAGAAGCGCAAGTCAGCTGACATGAGCCAGCCGCATCTGTCTAATTGCAGTGTAGACATACGCTGAGGTTCCTTGCTGGCTGGGAAGAGAGGATTTTGGTGGTCTCAGAAGTGACTAATAACGGAGGTCAGAGTGGAGACACTTCTGCATCCTTAAGTACAGCAGTCGCCATCACTCCCAGGGGGCTGATATACCCACACGGTGGGTGCGGGAGATTGGCAAGCTGTGTGGCTGGGGAAAGGCAAAGGGCAGTCTGCTTTTCTGCTTGCACTCCCTCTCCCAGTTAGTGTGTATGTGTTTGTGAGAGAGGCACAAACACAGGCTCCCTCCCGCCAGCGTCACTGGATTAATTTGCGAGCCGCTCATCCCTTTTAAACAGAGGTTGCTAAGCACTTCGTTGGCTTCCTCCCAGTGGACGTTAGTGGCGTTGCCTCTTCAGTGCTGTGACTCATCTGCTAAGCAAGCGTCCAGCTAAAAAGGACAGGGAGGTTGGGTTTTTTTGAGTGCGTGCAGAGACAAACCTTTGAAAAGGCGGAATTTTTGCCAGGAGAGGGTGCTGCTTCCAATAGCGCCACTCCGTTCTTTAATGAGAATCACAGTTGCCATGTCCCTTTAAAACAAAAAACAAAAAAATTCTTTTCAGCATTCCTGAGAGTTAAAGCAGGTCTAGGAGGAGGAAAAAAAACTTATTTAGCCTTCCTTTAGCGCTAGGTTTTGATAGTTGCTGGACTGCTGGCCGGGTTGAGCTCAGGTGGGCAATACCAAGGAATGACTGTGAGAATTTGGGGCATCAGCTAATGACAGGCTTCATTGGAGTTGGAAATGAACAGTGGCTCTAGCTGGCTCTTTCAAGCAGCGCTTCAGGCTGTGCGTGTTTGCTTCAATCCCAGGGTCTTCTTCTGCAGGTTTCTTCCACTTCTAGAGCCTGAAGTTGAAAGTCGAAGCCAATTTGTCCAAATCGCCTTGATAAGAAACTCCCTTGTATATGAAGCTAAACCATAGACCCCAGTGTAAATGAATTACCTGCTAACTTACCCCTCTTACCCAAACCTCATTTTATTGGAATGCTGTTGATGCCCTAAATCATTTTGCTGAAACAGGGTTCTGCCGTGTTCTTTGTTAAAATCAAACAAAATAAATGTTATCTATGTGTTTAAATGTTCACTTATACTTCGTGTGTGTGTGTAAATACACATAATGCAAGAATGTTTATAAAGCATATACATGAAAATACATAATATGTGGGTGTATGAAATAGACTGGAAATATATATATAGCTGGAGAATAGACACACATTTTATCCCAGTTATTTTTTCTTCCATCACGTGAATAATATGACCAGTAAGTCCAGCAATATAAGTGGGGGAAAGGGAGAGGGTGAAGTTGTGATGAGTATTTCTTCCAATCAGACCTTGATGCAATTCATCTTACAAGCAAGCATATGTTTTGTTTCACAATGCCAAACCACAGTCTATTTTAAATCTTCAATAAACCTCTGTTCTCATTTCCGTAAGGTTTCAGGCCCTGCTCTCTTCCAAATAGACAAAGACGCTGATTATAAGATGCTAATTTTACTGAAACTAGAAATGTTTTAATTGTATGGCATAAGTTAGTCTTGCTTCTAATCTCTCTTGGCTATTAATATCTTGCTATGTTATATTATAGGTCTTTTAATATCAAAGCTCCCTAGGCAAGGGGACATGAGGGAAACACAGCTATAAATAGGCTTGGCAGAACTCCATTTTAATTTTTTTAGACTTTTAGCCAATAATATCTGTTTATTTTTAGGCATTTTAAATTATTTTTATCAATTTATATTGTCAGTGGCATGAAATTGTGGGAGCATCTGACACTTACGTAATAATCTCTAATAGATTCACAAGAGATTTCTGTAAATTTCAATGATTATCGATGGAAATATTTGTTGCCAGGTTTGGTGCGTAGGGTGAAATGGATGTTTATCAACATATTTTAAAAAATCTAATCCTTCCAAGCTTAGATATAAGCAATGGCCCATTTAAAAATTATTTATTTATTTATTATGTGTATTACCTATATTACAGTAGTGCCTAAAATGTGCTATGTGCTGCGTGGACTGAATTCTTTGGCATAGCTTTCCTCTGTGTTGGACAACACTCAGCATGTTGGACGTAAGATTGGGGTATAGATGACAAAGAAAAATAGGAAAACCCAGAGGAAGACCAGACAGAAAGCTGGCAACTGTTGGTGCATAAGGTAGACCCGATACTGGCCAAAAGGGCGTTATGTCCAAGATTAGAGTATTTAGGCAGAGGAAAAGGAGGTTTGATGAATGACCACTCTGCCACTGGCCTACTGGGGTGCTGCCCCATCGAGGAAAGAAAGCAATGAGATCTCTTCTTTCCAATTTGAAGTGCCATTCACAGCTGTTAACTTAACAGACTGGCTCTACTGCAAAGGATCTTTTCAGGAAAAGTTGTGCTAATATCCCAGGCAGTGAAGTCCACATTGTAGTAAGGAATGCCAAAGCAGCATCCAAAACTCAACTGAAAGGTCCACTGGCCACAGCACGGTACTGAAGGGTACTTCTAAAAGATCAGCTGAAGTGAATTACAGCAGCTTGCCTAAGATGTTGACCTGGCTTCCTGTTTGAAGATGGAAGTTTTAAAGGATGAAACCTTTCAATAAAGCTAGGGGAGGTGGAGCATTACAGAGAGCAGCAGTTTAGAGAGAGGAGGACCGACAATTGTATTTGAGGCTTTAAGCTCGTCTGTATTCTATGATGATGAATTCGGTTTTAGTTGAACAATATGCTAGGAGGCGTAGGAAATTCTGGAATAGTGAGGTACAGATTTTGGAGTCTGGCCTGTTGTCTTATTTTTTCCATCAAGTAGGGCTGTGCAAAGGAGACTAACTTTTTTTACTTTTTGATAAATTTAGCCCTTTTGTGGTTGACCATTTTGCACTGCTGTAATGGTGGCTATGCTGCGTGCCAAGTAACTGCCGACTGCTGCAAAACTCCAAGAGTTAAAGCAACATTCCTTTCTCTCCCTCTTCGTTCCCATCAACGAAGAAAAACAAAGCTTTGTCCTCTCTTCTCCACGACAGGCCGAAAATGTTGCCTTTGCAAAGAACACAGAGCACAGTGACTGAACAATCCTGAGTGCTCATGAAATTACCACTGGGAAAATGTCATTTTAGTCTGAGGTTGGAAGGGATTCATCCTAGGAGAGAGGGATGTGCGTTACTTTAAAAGTCTGTCTGCTATTAAGTTCCATCTTAGCAGAGCTGTTTCCCATAATAGTATTTTTTCTGTTTTGTTTTGCTGATGGAAATGTAGCAAGCTGTTAGTCTCTAATGCACAGGGGAGCAGGTAGGAATGAATTTGATGCGGGGAAGTTTATATAACAGTTTTAAATAAATATATGTATCTGCTAATGTGTCTTCATCCAGACCAACAGCTCCCCTGCTATTCAGTAACCCACTCCCCCTTCTTGGGGAGACACCAGGCAAATGTACTAGATATTGTGCTACATGCTAAAGAAGTGGCACATTGGGGAGGCGAGTGTGGAATGTTGAAATTTTAGCCACCAGGACAGAGTGTGTGAGAAGCAAGGAACAACCTGTCCACATGTGTCCTCCCATTCAGAAATCCAGTTTACAGGGTCAGACCCAAAACATCCACCTGCCAGTTCTCAGGGAGCCCTCGCCAAGTTTTCAGTGGGTACCGTTGGCTTTGCCTGGTATTTCAGGTGCAATAAGATTCAAAATCTCAAAGCGAAACCGAGCCTGAACCGTTGACTTTTACAGGATCTATACATGTTTGTCCGAAACGTCAGTCCAGTTTGCCAGGTTCTTTGGGAGACTCTTGGATCCTTGCAAGCTTCTGTTCTGTAAGGAAGTGTGTAAACCAAGAGAGATTACAGCCAATCCTTTCTTTCCTTCCTTAGCAACTGGTGTGGAGAGCACAGCTAAAGAGTGTTGGAATGCAGAAATAAAGGCTTAAACATCATTTTGTGTGTTTTGCAGACCCAAATAAAAACTAAATAAACCCCTCAACCCTGTACTTTGTTTAAAAAAAAAAAACTCTTTAGCTTGCAAAAGTATCATTGTTATAACTAAAAGAGCTTTAAAGATCTAATTTGCTTTCCCCAAGTGATGCTATCTGTTTAACTTCTGGACTTCACTCAGCTTGGACAATGAAAATGGACAGGTTCACTTTCTTTTTCTCTTGTCAGTCTCACACTCTGGTTTTCGTGGAACCTATGCAGGGAGGCACACCTGAATCCAGGAAGCCCTTCAGTCTGTGCTTAAGTCACATTTGAAGTCAATAGGACTTAAGCACATGCATAAAAGTTGAGTACATGTTGAAGTGCTGTCAGGAATCGAGGCTGTGATGTCTTGCTTCTGTATGTAGGTTTCCGACACATTTGACTTCACAAAAGTGTTTTTACAATGTTCTTGTTCAGAACATTGTAGTACGCAATTTTGTAAAATTGTTTTGACAAAACCTCCATCTTTTATCAAAATGGCTTGACAGTGTCCCTTTTAGTAAGCGCTTCATTAAACAACATACTGTCTAGCCTGGGACAGAAAAGAGGAAGTGAGAAATAACAGAAGGGCAGAGAGAATGAAATGGTCCAAAGAAGAAGGCATGGAAGAAAGCAGAATATGTGCAACTCCAGCTTTTGAAAATGATGTTACAGAAAAGAGGTGGATTTCAGAGCTAAGGCCTTGATTCAGCTAAGTCCCTAAGCATGTGCATAAGTCTCATGGAAGATTAAATAGGGGTGAAATTAAGCTCGTGCTTTTAACTGGATGCTTATTGTCCAAGAGGGTGACCAATATGCTGTCTGTCTGTCTGTATTATTTTATTTCATACCATGTTTTTTCTATACTAGCTTATTCCTTGTTTTTGTTCATTTAGTTCTACACATAGTTTTTGTATCCATTTACCTATGTTGGTTAGGGTTATAATTTTATACTGATACAGTGAAAGTGCTCCATCCCTTTGTGCAGATACAGTTACACTTATATACAGGTGTTTATACTGATGTCTTATTCTCATACATTTAATTTCCAAACTGATACAGTTCAGCTATTACAAAAACTGAGTGTAGACAAGCCCTTACAAATGCCATTGAGCCTTTGTTTCTAATGTTCATAGATTCTGAGAGTTTACAGCCAGAAGAGATCATTATATCATGTTTCTGACCTCCTGTGTATCACAAGCCATTACATTTCACCCAGTAATGCAGGTATGGAGCCCAGTAACTTGTTTTCACTAACACCTCTCTTCCAGAAAGCCATCCAGTCTTAATCGGAAGACATCAAGAGAAGGAGAATTCTCCACTTCCCTTGGTAGTTTTTCCCCCCAATGGTTAATCACCCTCGCTGTTAGTTCGTGACCGACTTTTTATTTGAATTTGTCTGGCTGCAACTTCCAGCCATTCATTCTTGCCTTTCCTCTGCTAGATTAAAGATTCCTTTAGTACCTGGTGTTTTCTGCCCCATGAAAGTACTTAAACACCATAATGAAGTCATCACTCAATCTTCTTTTTGATTAGCTAAATAGATTGAGCTCTTGAAATCTTTCACTACCAGGCATTTTATCTAGCTGTCAAATCATTTTTGTGGCTCTTTTCTGTCCCCCGTCCAAATTCCCAACATCCTTTTAAAGAGGTAGACACTAGAACTGTACACAGTATTCCAGTAAGTCACACCCATGCTGTATATGGAAATGAATCATCTGCCTCCTGCTGTTAACTAGTATCTTCTTTATACATCCAATGATAGCATTAGCTCTTTTTGACACAGCATCACAATGGGAGCTCAAGTGGAGTTGCTTGTCCACTGTGACCCCAAATCCTTTTCAGAGTCACTGCTTTCCAGGCTATAGTCTGTACGTATCCTGGTCTCCAGATGTATAATTTAAGTGATTGACGGGAAAAAATAACTGCAATAGATTTTCCTGATGGGATTTCTCTGCTGATAGAATTTTGTGAAGGGGCTTTTAAAATAAGTCCTGTTAATCAGTTATACTGTATAGAAGTTTCTTATCTTATCACTTATCAGTTACAATCCACTTTTGTTTGACAATGGAATTCACTTAAAATTTTGAACAAGAGTTTCATAAGCCATTACACACAATTTTATTAAGAAACTTGTCCAGTAGAAGGTTATTTTAAACTAATTTTATCACCTTGATTAACCATTCCGTTTATTAAAAAGAAGCCTTGAAAGCAAGTGAATACACAACATGCAGCCCTCTTGTGTGTGCATACATGAGTACATTCCACAACAGTTTAGGACAGGAGCGGATAAAGACCAACCTAGCCAACTAAAACTGCAGGGGGAATTAAGATCTGGCTAGCACATGGAAGTTAACATCATCAGCTTTTGCAAAGTGCCACGGGATCTTTCATAACTGTAAGCGAGCAGGGATTTTTACCTCTTGTACTGTGGATTGAGTCAGTGAAAAGACCCCCTTTGGCTAACATGAGCCCCTGATGAGCTGTTTGGTTGCTATATTTATTGCATTTTATGACTATATATATTGGGGGTAATTGGTTGCGGTTCCCAGCAGAGGTGGATGGTGAAATATCCAATATGTAGTTTGAGTTCCCAGTTATTCTGCAGACAACATACTGTGGAGGGAACGTGAATTCAACTCAGTGGCTAATTGAAGAATAATTTGTGATGAGACTGGAACATATTTTATGTCGGTGGGGGGAATAGGCAAGGGAATAGGAAAAATTAACAGTGGCCATAATTCTCAATAATGAGCCTTATTGGAATTTGTATTAATGAAAAAAAGAAGGTTCTATTCCCTGCTACTGTGAAGTCAGCTACAGTCACTGACGGTCTTGCTGGTTCAGAAGGATTTCATGGCCAGCTGATGAGCTTTATCTTGCCCATAAATAGAGAGGAGCGTCATCCTGTACAAAACATAAAAAAAAAAAAAAGTGACACATTCCATTTCCTATTGTACATTCGGCTGATGAACAAAACCATTTTGCTAATTCAATTTAATTCCCAAGGATGAGCGATTGTAATTCCACCTGGAGAATATTAAATTGCCGTAGTGGAAAAATAAACTAGATTTATTCCTCCCCATCCCGTTTAGCTTTTAGGTAACTTGATGTACCTTCTTAGTTGAATACACTTCTCAGCTGGCTGCAGATTTTGCATCTGGTAGCACTTAACGTACACAAGCATATTGAAGCTTCTGATAAGGCATGTTAAGTAAACCAGCAAATAGGCATTGGCTTCACACCCCATTGCGCTGCTGGGTCTGTCACTGTGGCCAATGTCAGATCCTTGGAACGGCTTCTCTTCTTTTCTATAGGCAGCAGCTAATGTACAGCTAGCTCTCATTGGATGTACAGCTAGGCCTCCAGAGGCAGTGAAGTGTGTAGCCTTCTGGTCTAAACCTATTTCAAATACCGTCCTATGGTGGAAATTAGATCTAGCGAGATTCGAGCACCTGATTCAACCTTGAAACATGAGCCCTAATCCAGCCGAGATTTAAGCACAGTAGTTCCCTCAGCTCCATTTCAGTGTTTGCGCCTGTTCACGCTGCCCAGCCCACATAGCAGTGGAAGAGAGAGGCTGGTACGGTTACATTTCAGGCATCGTCAGCAAAGCTGTTCTGCAAGCCCCGATTGTAGGGTGATGGTCTAGGAGGCAGAAAGAGAGACCGTGCTTTGATTTCCTGCTCCCCATCTGGAATTTGCTGGAATTGGCAGTTAGAAATCTCTTCATGCCACTTGTACATGGAGCAATTTCATCTGGAATCACTAAGCAAGAGCCAATAGAGACCTCCGCACTGTCATTTTTTGAGTCACTTTTGGGATTGTAATTGTGCTACCAGCTGTCTCCTGCGCTGTCTAGCGGCTGCTGCAGCCTCCCTCTCAAATGAGTTTTATCCCTTCTCTCTCCCCCCAATAGTGATGCTCTGGGGGGTCCCAGACATGCCATTCGGCGTTTTAAGAGTTAATTATTAATTGTCTGTAGACATGCTTCTGCACCTATTCCATGGCAAACACCACAGATAATCTGTCCGCACCTGGCCTAGCAGGCCAGTAGGAAACAGTGGAAAGCACAGAATCCTTTTAGCTGAGCTTTGCTGGTGAAGAGCTTTTCCGGGGCAGAAGCTTGCTTGCTTTCTCCTCCCTTACTGGATATGCAGTTGAGAGCCGACAGAGCCAAAAGCTTCCACCAAACCACACCTCCGACACTTGCCATGCAGGGGCCCAGCCCATTAGCGTCAGCTGCAGAAGCTCCTTGGAAAGAAATGCAGTATTGGAGGGCTCTCAGGCACGCCCTTCTGCTTTTCCGTCTGCCATGGCGCCTCAGCTCCCCAGCACGTGAGGTAGCCAACTGGCTAGGTTTGACAGGCTCTGGGCACCATCCAGAGGTGCAGCAACGCAGATGCTATGGCTCCTTGCCCACGAGGCCTCATCGGGGCAAGTGTTTTCAGATCAAGGCTTCAGATTTAATTACGAGGGTTTGGACTGATTGGCCGTGGAATTAGATCTGATGATTGTTTGGGGCTTGATAGCCTTGACAGCTGCTTCTGTTCTTCGGAGGTGTACCATCAGGACCAGGAAACTTGAGTATGAAAATGAAAGCGCCATGAGGGAGGCAGGATGGCCTAGTAGATACGGTATCATCTTAGGCCTCAGGGAGACCTGGATTCTGTGCCCAACTGACCTCTCTCTGTGCCTGCTTTCCCTTCCCACTGCTGTCTATGCTAGACTGTAAACTCCTCAGGGCAGGGACTGGCTCCTACTACAATTGCGAGCAATGCCTAGCACGAGGGGGTCCTGATCTCCAGGGAGACAGACAGGTGCTTCTGTGATACGGGAAAATGAGGAACTAAGCCTCCATGCGTTTTTTCCCCCTCTCCCTCAAAAAATGTAGGAAAGACTTTATGGCAGCCCTGTTGCCTATAACATAGTTGGCTATGGCTGGGGCTTTTAAGGCATGCACTGTGCGTGATGGCCTGTCAGCCAGAGATGCAGACTGCTTGATTGACATTCAAGATGGTATTTCTATGAATTTGCCCGCATGACTTTGTCCAGAAATGTTCAGCTCTCTACTGCTTCTGTGACCTGTGAGGGACGTCTGATGTGAGCCTTTAGCCAGGGCTCGGTGGGGGAAGCTTCTGTGATGAGGGAGAGCTTAGTGCCCATGATACGCTGGTTGCAGGCTGCCAGATGCAATCAGCTGGTTAGCCACCTTGTCTTATCAACTCTCAAACCTGTAAGGAAGAAAGTGGCAGCCAGGAGAGCGTTCTGTGTCCCGACGCTTCCGAAATGGACCAGTATTAGTAACTGCCAAGGATGTATATTGCACCACCAAGACCCGAAGCCATCCCCGGCATTGGGCGTGAATCCAGAATGCTGCAGAACCCAGCGGTCAGAGGAAAGGCACTGAGGAATACATCCCTCATCCAGGGCAAGGTTGTAGACTGACCATGAAGGTGCCGAACTAGAGCTGTCCGAGCCGCACTTAACAAATGATCCCGCCACTAACCTGTCTGCCCCCCAGCGGATATACTAGCTCGCGCTTCCAATGCTGGGCATCTGCAAAGCTGCAGAGTAACGGGTCAGTCCTCACCACACCGCTGGGGTTATTGTTCCCATCTTTTTTTAATGGGGAGATTGAGCCACGGCGAGCCTAGCTCCTACAGTGGGTCTGCGCTAGTGCTGGGATTGGAACTCAGAAGCCCATGGCTCCTAGTCCTGTGCGCCCCTAGCGCTGCCCCTGCATCTGGAGAGGTGATATTTCTGTCACAGGCCATACAGTGGGGCCGAGATGCAGTGGCTCTGCCATGAGAGGCATCTAGTGTTGTTATTTGGCTGGTGATCTCTGTGAATCATTTATTGGCTGTTTATGGGGTGGGCAGTAAAGTCCACCCAGAGACGGCGGACAATACCAAAACCACTCCCCATTCACGTACTCCTTTTATCCATCCTGTCCGGGACGTCCTGCTTCACCAGGTAGAAGAATTTATGGCGAGAGACAAAAAAGTGCTCAGCATTAGCCGAACTCTGCTCCCGCTCATGTCAATACGAGAGTCCTGTAGCACCTTAAAGACCAACACATTTCTGCAGGCATAAGCTTTCGTGGGCTGCAACCCACTTTGTCAGATGTATGCATGGGTTGCAGCCCATGAAAGTTTATGCCCGCTGAAATGTGTTAGTCTTTAAGGTGCTACAGGCCTCCCGTTGTTTTTGCTGTATACAGACTAACCCGGCTACCCCTCTGGAGCTTTTCACTCATGTCAATGGGAGTTTTACCAATGACTTCCATGCAAGCAGAGGGGCTGCTGCCAACTGCTTTTGAACATCTCCCCTCTTGGCCTCTCAATGGTTTCTTTTATTCCAAGTAAATCCAGTACAATAAATCAGGTGGAGTGATTTCACTTTTCAAAATAAAACGAGGGGGAGAGAAATAAATCAAACCCTCTAACATCTTTTTCTGTTTTTATCCTTCTTGTCATCACAAGACTAAAAAGGATCTTCCAGGCCCAGCT
The DNA here is from genome assembly GCA_007922155.1 of Mesoclemmys tuberculata. NCBI lineage: Eukaryota > Metazoa > Chordata > Testudines > Chelidae > Mesoclemmys > Mesoclemmys tuberculata. Next base: position 4,094,046 of record ML675649.1, on the reverse strand, counting down.
CCGGCCTCACAGAACAGCAGGGAAGTTCTGTTCTATTAGATCTCTGATACAATCACGTCAGTTGAAATCATTGCAGTCACATCTGCTGAAGTCTCCCATCCTTTCAGATTTGCTTCAAAAGGCTCAAGCTGTCCGCTTTTAAAGGGCGCTGCGGCTTTTTCCATCCCTTCGGTGACGTCTGGAACGGTGATTTCACATCACATCAAGCATCTTGGACCCCCCCCCCTTTCTCCCCTGAATGCAGGAGACATCTTTTGTCTTCACATGCCTGTTTGGTGGGGAGCCTCCCTTGAACTATTTTTAATGTATATTTGGGGATTTGAAACAAAACCTTTGCTCTTGTCTTTAGGTTCAAGGGAGAATACACTATGGTAAATCTGCCGGGTGCTTTATTTTCCTTATGTCCTGGAGGATGCCTCGCTCTGCTGATCTTGTGTCTCTTTGCGGATGGCTTTAGTGATCTCAGAAATAAGGGTTGAAGAACTTTCTGGCCAGTGAGATGATTAGCGAGGGGGGCGTGTGTGGAACGGACCGTATGGCTGGCGGCCGTGCCATTGGAGGAAAGGCAGGAAAAGAGTTAAACTTCAGACGGGCTGTGTAGAGTTGGAATCACTGGTTAAAACCTTTTGCACACTCTCTTTGTTTGTACAATAGGTGCCATTTAAAAGTCAGCCAATCAGCATTTCCCCCATAGTTAAATAGGAGGTAACTGTGGTAAATATGGGTCAGACCTGGGGAAGTGTTGTATATGTGCAAGGTACGTGGTGCCTTTGGACCTATGTGACTTTGGCTACATGGGGGCTTTGTAACACACTTCCCCCCCCCCCGATTTGAAAGCCAAAAATACAGACATTGGGGGAGCAAATTAGGGACACAGGTTTCAACTCTGTTGATATGCATGGGACTGGGAGAGCCATTTTGGAGGGATGGAATGGGGAAACGGTTAAGTATTGCGTGCGTGTGCACTATAAGTATTGAAGTAGCACCTGAACATGCCAGCCAGAAGTGGGTGTGCAAGGCGCTGCACAGACACACAACAAGAGACATCCCTGCACCAAGGAATTCACCGTCGCTCTAAACAGACAAGACAGACAGTGGGTGGGAGGGGGCAGAGAGTCACACAAAGGGAAATGACTTGACCAAGGTGACACGGCAGATCAGTGGTGGAGCTGGGAGTAGTCTCCAGGTCTCTGGATGCCTGGTGCAGTACCCTGCCAACAGGACCATGATTATATGTGAAACATCCCTGTTCCATATAGACAGCTGGCGTATACCCGACCTGCCAGCACGGTCCCTATCCTCACTTCTTTAGCCGTAGTCTTGTTGAAACCTAGTGTCGACAGGCTCTGGAGTAGGTAGTGACCCCTAACTCACCAGCCCCACTTCTAGCTTGGAGAGTTCTTTCATTTCCTGCTCCTGCCATCCCAGTCCATGGGGGTGGGTTACCAGAGACAGCAGAGCCTTGCAGAGATGTGGAGGCAGGTTGCAAGCTGGCGGGAGCAGGTAGCAAAGGGAAAGGATGAGAGAACTGGAAGTGGAGTAGGTGGAAGAGCTGGACGGGGTTCCACTTACGATAGATTGCACAACCACCCGCAAAGCTCCTGGCTAGTTCTACAAGTTCTGCCCAGCTGCTCCTCTCTCCCATGCCCCTCACCTGTCTGGCCTCCCCTGTGTGCCTCTCTTGCTGTCTCTGCCTCGCTGCTCCTCTGCTCTCTCGCTCTCCCAGTGAGGTGGCGAGACAGCTAAGTACCCTTCCTTTTCATGCGCTGCTCCCTGGTGTCCCCTCACTGGCAGGGCCAGGCTACTGCAGATGGTTTGTCACAGTGCTCCAATATTGTAGGCTCAAAGTGAAACCGCTGTTGCACAAGCAGAGCATGTGATGGGCCCGCTCCAGGTCGCATCGTTTGTTTCCACTCACCAGCGATACCCTTTCCTGCCTCACTTGTGGCCCATCTCCGCTGCACCACTTGTGAGTTATAAGGTCATCGATAACTTGTGGAAATAAATGATGAGTCCACAGCTGTCCTACTATATAGAGTACGCAGCAGATCCTGTTGTGTCTGGGATACAGAGCGTTGTTCTGGCTCCCTTGCGTGCGCTTTAGTGCAGGCTCCATTTCCTTATTTTGTTTTGCTAGCGGTTGTCTGCTCAGGGAAATCACCGTGCAGTGCCATTGTGGGAAGCGCTGAGCGGGTAATAGCTGTCTCAAGTGTTGTGACAGCTTCTGAATGGAGATCGACCAGGAAAGGCATTTGAGGGCCTTTTCCTTGCTGAAATGGCGAGGAGGACGTAGGAGATAATGCCACGGGTACGCAGTTTTTCATTAGTGCAGAGCAATCTGGTACCACTGCACATTTGGGTGTGGATTTCTTGGATGCGCTTGAATTGATGGCTGTCATCTAACTGTGAGCAATGGAGCTGGTTCACGTGATGGAGACAAAGCAACCAGTGTTTTTTAAAAAGTCTACGCTTCCCTGGAAATTTGGTGGCAGTCGACGGGAGTTACGCTCTGTGTAGCTCGCATAACTCCTGTTGACTTTTGTAACTCCTCTTCTACTCAGCGTCTTCGCTGCGCTGATGGGAAATGTGTTCCCAGAGAGGCAGCGGTATGCCACACGAGAGAGTGGTTTTATTCTGTCGACTTCTGGATCGAATGAGTGAATGTATCACTGACCTCTCCATCAATCCTGACAGATGGCTCTGATGTTGTGAACTAACGAATGCCTTAGCATGCAGAAGCCTGGCAGATCAGAGCTGTCAGTCTTATGCTGCCAGTCTTGATTTGGCCAAGTGGCCATCTGTGGGATTGATGACTGAGGAGTTGGAGAAAATGATCCTACTGCTCAGCGAATGAAACTCTTAAATAAAACCTATCCAAAACACTTGCTGAGCCAAAAGAGGAGGACGGATTTGACTTGGAAAGTGGGAGCAACTTTGTGGGCTGCGAAGGCATCAAGAGTGGAACTGTCTGGGGGAATGGTTATAACAAAGTCCATTTAGATATTGCAGCTGAAATTAAGTGCCATGTTATGTGAATTACAGTAGCAATGGAGTCCCATTAGGCAAGGCTCTGTACAGATGCATCAGAAGAGAATGTCCATGCCTTAGTGTTTACAGCCTGTATAGACAAGGCAGACAAATGAAGGTTGGGTATCCTCATTTTACACGTGGGGACCTGCAGCACAGAGAGTATAAGTCACTTGCCTTGGGTCACACAGAGTCTGTGGCAGAGCTGAAAACTGAGCCCAGATCTCGTGTCCGAGTCTAGTGCTTTAACCACAGAATCACCCTTCCTCTCTGAGAGTGTTCTCCATCTGGATAGTATACCATGGCATTGTTCCTTCTGCTGGTTCACGGTGTCCGTAGAAGGGCCCCTGCTGTACCTGTCTAAACTTTGATCTTTTCTGTGGTGTGTGTTTGGAAAAAATAAACGTGCACGGACCAAGCGAGAAAGCCCAGGCCGCAATGCAGTCATAATGATACTTTGCATCTTGGCACTAACCTGGAGTTTTCGTCCTAAGACACTTGACCATTAGGAGTGAACTGAACGTCTAAATATCACTGTGAGGCAGGCTGTGATCCCCATTTTACAGATGGAAATACTGAGGTTCTGATGTTCCGAATCAGGCAAACACAGTTACTGGACCCTGCTGGTTGTCACCCAGTTCAATGCATGGAACTTGTGTCCCCGTCTCTGGTACTTTCATCTTCAACCCCCCTCTCCAGTTCTGCTCCATCAACATCAGTCAGCAATTTGGGGCAGGGACTGTCTTTGAATGTACATCGGCACAATGGGTCACCAATTCCCATTGCAATCTTTGGGTGCTTCTGCAATATGAATGACCATAAATAGCAATTAATAGTGGCTTTGGGTGCCCCGTTATATGGCCAGCTGTGCTAAGTGTACACACTTCATCTTCAAATGGGAATTAAACTACCTCTATGAGGTCTTAAAGGGAGTTAGTGGGAGAGCTAGGATTGTCCAAACTCGTAGTGCATATGCTCAACCCATCACGCCGTGCCTTCTGCTAAAATATAGCTGCTTACTCATTTGTACAGCACCCTCCAAACTGCACTAAGATAGTTTCATATTCCTTAAATAAAACTTCCAGAAATCATAGGGGAAAATGTGAATTACAAAAGGGTTTAGACTGTTTTAAATTTTTAACTGAGTCATTCCCTGTCCCCTTCGTCTGCTCCCCCTCCCCTATTCCCGACTTTCATGGTAGCCAGCTGTAATATGTCAGCATGTTTATCCATGCATCTCCTGAGGCCCTGGACTTGTTGCCAGGATGTGAAAGTATCTCCATGTGATGAAAATCAGAAACTGCCTGAGTGCAGGACAGAGCCATTGGCATAGTTTGAAATCTTGTTCCTTACTCTGCTAGGTAAATCCTGGTGGGAAGACTCTTGAAGAAAGACGATCGAGTTTAGATGCGGAAATCGACTCCTTGACCAGCATACTGGCTGACTTGGAAAGCAGCTCCCCGTACAAACCACGGACTCAACAGGTTAGTCCCCGAGCCCCTTTTTATGCTTGTCGAACTGTGTAAACTTTGAGTGCGAAATAATCCAAAGACGACTTTTGGAGTCAACTTGCAAACCACTTTGTATTCATTGGGAGTGCGCAAGCCAGTTTGTATCTTTATAGCATCCAGATGTCTTCCCTGCAGCAGGCACAAGAGAAGTGGCTCTGGAAGGGGGACCTGTTCAAGAGAAATATTGCAACCGAGTAGGCCTGTGTAGATGTCTGTGTGTGAAACTGGCCAGAGGTGCGACCATAAAAATGCCATGTTGTGTGCGCCACAATTTTCTTTCAGCATTAGCTGAATTAAAAACATGCTCAGAAACGCTTTTCATCTGTCACTGTTGGCAGACTGACCCAGCTAGCGGAATATCAAGCTGTGTTCTTTCTGCTTTGTTGTCTAATCCCCAGCAATGAAGTTGCTTGGATCACAGCACAGCTGTCAGCGAGGTTGATAAAGCAATAATGCAGAGTGGAATCCCGCTTACTCTTCCGTGTCTAGATCGGGGCTGCAGGGCTCATTGGTCTCATGATGATTCTGAAGACACTTAGAAAGCAGATCTGGGACTGTTACAGGCACCATTTTTTAGCATCTGAAAAATGACACACTGATGGCATTTCAAGGGGACTGTGGACGTGGTGGCCAAAGACATCCCAAATCCAAAAGTGGTCCAGTCGGACATCTCTTTTACTCTCTGTTTGCCATTGCTATCATGTATTATGTAGAGACATGTTTCTACACATGCGTGTGCAACTCAGTGTACACAATATCCTTGTATTTAAGTGATGGTGACTTCGACTAAACCCACAAAAGTAAGAAGGATCAGAGTTAGTCGATGCAAATGGTTGCATTTTGTGAGGTATTTGTCGACGTTCAATTGCAACCGTCTTAGGGTATCGGCTCTGCCTCCCTACCCATTGCCATAAATGACCTTGTACGGTTAGAGTAGGTCTACACTTACAGCAGCAGGTTGAGTGCGGACTCTGCATGCCCGGCTAGCCGGGGTGGACATAGCAGCATGGACGGTGAGTCACAGCTTAGGGGAGTAAAGTAAAGTGCTCCATGTGGCTCTCTACACTCCCAATCAGTGGGTCCCGTGTCTACACTACTATTTTTAGCCGTTTAGTGTCCCGCTGCCTCCCTCTGCTGGAAGCTTTCTGGGCTCTGAAATAGTGCGAATAGACTATGATCTTGCATTATTTAATTTCCATATTGTAAATAGGTCCTGGAGGCAGAAATCCCAAATTCAAATACCACCCTGGGTAGGTTTGTTCGGGGTTCTGTAGAATTCAAGTACACCACCTTAGTTTAATGAAGCCCTGTAACTTATTCCAGTTTATAAAGTCAGCAACCCTGAGATCCTGTATTCCTTTGGCTGTGTGCGTAAACTCTGATGTTTCACATGCATCTAGTGCACAGGTTTCTGCCTGTGATTTGGTGAGTAGCTATGTAGATATCTCTCAGGGTGTATCTTCACTGCACAGTTAACCTGGGCTTGTACTGCACTTTAGCCCAAACACCTCTGCTGTCCATGCAGTAAAGCCTCTGACCTGGCTTTGGAGGTGCTTGAAGCCCAGTCTAATCTACTGGGCTGGGGGTAGTAGGTTGGCACCTGAGCAACTTTAACGTTGGCTGGAGCCCGCCCACTTTTTGCATATGTCCTTGCCACAACAACTCAAGGGCTGATGGTCGTCCACTGACTTCCCACAATTTCTCCCAAGGACAGATAAGCTCTTTTGCAATTGACTCAGCTGATTGGGAAAGAATCCTAGAGTGTATCAGGTTTTGCTCTGAGGCACAGACAGGTGAGTGCAGAAACAGTGAAGACACACTAACCCAGGTAGGGCTTTTCTGTGGGGATGCTTGCCCAGAAGCTAGGCTTACCTGGGCGCCAGTCACCCAGGCTCACTGTGCAATGAAGACAGACTTGGAGTCTAGGAATCTTACGTAGCATGCTGGAGGCACAAACAGGGTGGGTTAGAAGCAGTGTTTTAGCTTTGATACTAAACGACCCTTCTTTTGTTCATTTTACGTTATACTTTTCAGTATTTATTAGTTAACATCATTGTGTCCTGTGAAAAATATAATTACACCAACTATTAACAACAGCTGCAAGAAAAGAAAATGCTGGAGTTGAATGTGTCATCTGCTGTAATCAAAAGGTACATGAGTAAGTACTCAAAGGCTGCAAACATAATACAAGCCTTTGATGTGTGTCTGTATTTGATCTGCACTAAGTGTCAAAAAACTAGTTACTCACTTGTCAGCCTATATTGGATAATATAGTATAGTGTAAAAACAATGAGTCCTGTAGCACTTTAAAGGCTAACAAATTTCTGCGGGCATAAGCTTTTATGGGCTGCAACCCACTTCATCAGATGCATGAAGTGGAAATCACAGATAGGGGGTGTATATATAAATCCAAGGGCAAGAAACAACAATGGGGAGGGCAAGTGCTAACAAAGTCAGTTCTGTTAGGGTAGATGAGGCCTATTGACAAACCGTTGATCAGAAGGTGAGAATGTGTGAACAGTGACAATTATGTCTTGTAACGAGACAACCATTCCAAGACCCTAGTCAGACCCAGTCTGATTGTGTCAAGTTTGCAGATCAGTTCCAGCTCTGCAGTTTCTCCCTGAAGTCTGGTTTTGAAGTTTTTTGTTGAAGTATGGCAACTTTCAAGTCAGCTACAGAGTGTCCTGGGAGACTGAAGTGCTGTCCGACTGGTTTATGGATGTTCCCATTTTTTATGTCTAATTTGTGTCCTTTTATTCTTTTGTGTAGTGACAGTCTGGTTTGGCCAACATACATGGCAGTGGAAAATTGCTGGCACATGATGGGATATATTACATTAGTAGATGTGCAGATGATGTGGCTGATGTGGTTAGGACCTATGATGGTGTCACTAGAGTCAATGTGTGGGCAGAGTTGGCAACGAGGTTTGTTGCATGAATAGGTTTCTGGGTTCGTGTTTTTGTTGTACGGTCGCTGGTGAGTATTTGCTTCAGGTTGGGGCGCTGTCTGTAAGCAAGGATAGGCCTGCCTCCCATGGCTTGTGCAAGTGAGAGATCATCATATGTTGTAGATCCCTAATGACGTGTTGGAGAGATTTTAGCTGGGGGCTGTAGGTGATGGCCAGTGGTGTTCTGTTGTCTTTGTTGGACCTGTCCTGTAGTAGGTGACTTCTGGGTACACGTCTGGCACTGTCAATTTGTTTCTTCACCACCCCAGGTGGATATTGTAGTTTGAAGAATGTTTTATGGAGATCCTGTAGGTGTTTGTCTCTGTCTGAGGGATCGGAGCAAATCCAGTTGTATCTTAGAGCTTGGCTGTAGACAATGGATCATGTAATGTGTTCAGGGTGGAAGCTGGAGGCATGAAGGTATGTATTGCGGTCAGCTGGTTTTTGGTATAGAGTGGTATTAATGTGACCATCCTTTATTTGTATTGTAGTGTCCAGGAAGTGGGTTTCTTGTATGGACTGGTCCAGGCTGAGTTTCATGGTGGGGTGGAAATTATTGAAATCCTGGTGGAATTCGTTGAGGGACTCTTTCCCGTGGGTCCAGATGATGAAAATGTCATCAATGTAGCGTAGGTAAAGAAGAGGTGCTTGGGGACGAGTTTCGAGGTCAGCCATAAAAACGTTGGCATACTGTGGGGCCATGCGGGTGCCTATATCTGTGCCACTGACTTGAAGGAATAGATTGTCTCCAAATCTGAAGTAGTTGTGGGTCAGGACAAAGTCACAAAGTTCAGCTGCCAGGTGTGCCATATCATCCTCAGGGAAAATGTTCCTGATGGTGTGTAGTCCATCTTTGTGTGGAATGTTGGTGTAGAGAGCTTCCACATCTATAGTGGCTAGGATGGTGTTTTCTGGGAGATCACCGATGAATTGTCGTTTTCTCAGGAAGTCAGAGGTATCACGAAGAGAGCTAGGAGTGCTGGTGGCATAGGGCCTGAGGAGAGAGGCCACATAGCCAGACAGTCCTGCTGTGAGAGTGCCAATATCTGAGATGATGGGGCGTCCAGGTTTGTGGATCTCGGGTAGCAGATAGAATAACCCTGGTCGGGGCTCCTGGGGTGTGTTTGTGTAGATTTGTTCCTGTGTTTCTTTAGGGAGTTTCTTAAGTAGATGTTGTAGTTTCTTTTGTATTCCTCAGTGGAACTGGACAGTAGTGGCTTGCAGAATGTGGTGTTGAAGAGTTATCTGGCAGCCTCCTGTTTGTAATCCGACCTATTCATGATGACTTCGACACTTCCTTTGTCAGCCTTTTTGATTATAATGTCAGAGTAGTTACTGAGGCTGTGGATGGCATTGCGTTCTGCACGGCTGAGGTTATGGGGCAAGCGATGTTGCTTGTCTACAATCTCAGCTTGTACGTGTCGGCAGAAACACTCTATGTAAAAGTCTAGTCTGTTGTTTCGACCGTCAGGAGGAGTCCATGCAGAATTCTTCTTCTTGTAGTGTTGGTAGGAAGGTATCTGTTGGTTAGTGTGGTGTTCAGTGGCGCGGTGGAAATATTCCTTGAATCGGAGACGGCGAAAGTAGGATTCCAAGTCACCACAGAACTGTATCGTGTGTGGGGGTGATGGGACAGAAAGAGAGTCCCCGAGACAAGACGGACTCTTCTGCTGAGTTAAGTGTATAGCTGGATAGATTTACAATATTGTTGGATGAGTCATGGGTATCACAGTTGTGGTCCCTTGTGGCATGTAGGAGCTTAGATAGTTTAGAGTCCTTTTTCCTTTGTAGAGAAGCAAAGTGAGTGTTTTAAATGGCCCGTCTTGTACCAGAACTGGACACAGTATTCCAGCAGCAGTCACACCAGTGCCAAATAGAGAGGTAAAATAACCTCTCTGCTCCTACTTGAGTTTTCCCTGTTTGTTTATCCCAGGATTGCATTAGCTCTTTTGGCATCAGCGTCACACTGGGAGCTCACATTCAGTTTATTATCCACCACCACCCTCAAATCTTTTTCAGAGTTCTGCTTCCTAGGGGAGAGTCCCCCATCCTACATAATTTGTTCCTAGATGTGTACAGTAAGCCCTAGTAGAATGCATATTGTTAGTTTACCAAGCGATCCAGATAGCTCTATATCAGTGATCCGTCTTCTTCATTATCTACAACACCCCCAATTTTTGTATCATCTGCAAACTTTATTGGAGATGATTTTATGTTTTTTCCATGTCATTGATAAAAATATTAAATAATGGAGGGCCAAGAATTGAGCTTTGTGAGATCTCAGTGGAAAAAAGACCTACTTGATGACAGTTCTCTGTTTACAATTACATTTTGAGACTTATCAGTTAGCCAGTTTTTAATCCATTTAATGTGTGCCTTGTTAATTTATATTCTAGTTTTTAATCAAAATGTTGTGTGGTATGAAGTCAGACATCTTATAGAAGTCTGAGTATATTATATCAACACAATCTCATTATAAAAAAGATAAAAAGTTATTTTGACAGGACCTATTTTCCATAAACTCATGTTGATTTTCATTAAATACATTACCATCCTTTAATTCTTTATTAATTGAGTTCTGTATCAGCTGCTGCATTATATTGCTGGGATGAATGTCAGATTGACAGGCCTATAAATACCTTGATCATCCCATTTACCTTTTATAAAAATGAGCACAATATTATCATTTTTCCAGTCATCTAGAACTTCCCCAGTGCTCCAAAACTTGTTAACAATCAACATTAATGATCCAGCGAGCTCCCGAGCCAGCTGTTTTAAAACTCTTGGATGTAAGTTATCTAGACCTGCTGAATTAAAATTGTCTGACTTTAGTAGCATCTGTTTAACATCCGTCAGAGATGCTGTGGAATGGAAGAAGTTTTACTGCCATATGAGAAGACAATATCATCTGTTTTTTTCCCCCAAATAGGGAATGGAAATATTTATTGAACACTTCTGCCTTTTCTATATTATTATTGATAATTCTACCATTTCGATTTAGTACTGGACCAATAGCATTGTCAGGATTCTCTTCATTATTAATAAAATTTAAAAACTCCTTATTGTCCTTAACTCTGCTGGCCATAGATTTCTCCTTTTCCCTTTGCTTCCCTTATCAATTTTCTATATATAAATATACATTTTAATATGGGTAAATATATATATCTAGGAACAAAGAATGTAGGTCCTACTTACAGGATGGGGGACTCTATCCCGGGAAGCAGTAACTCTGAAAAAGATATGGGGGCCATGGTAGATAATCAGCTGAACATGAGCTCCCAGTGCAGTGCTGTGGCCAAAAGAGCTAATGGAATCCTGAGCTAAATAAACAGGGGAAACTCAAGTAGGAGCAGAGAGGTTATTTTGCCTCTCTATTTGGCACTGGTGCGACTGCTGCTGGAATACTGTGTCCAGTTTTGGTATGCACAATTAAAAAAGAATGGTGATATATTGGCGAGGATTCAGAGAAGAGGCAGAAGAATGACTAAGGATTAGAAAGCATGCTTTATAATGATAAGCACAAAGAGCTCAATCTATTTAGTTTAAGAAACAGAAGGTAAAGGGGTGACTTGATCGCAGTCTATAGTTACCTGTCTGGGAACAAATATTTAATAATGGGCTCTTCAGTTTAGCAGAGAAAGGTATAATATGATCCAATGGGTGGAAGTTGAAGCTAGATAAATTCAGATTGGAAATAAGGTGCACGTTTTTAATGGTGAAGGTAATTAGCCACTGGAACAATTTACCGAGGATCGTGGTGGATTCTCCGTCACTGACAATTTTGAAATCAAGATTGGATGTTTTGTTAAAAAATCTGCTCTTGGAGTTATTTTGGGTAAATTCTCTGGCCTGTGCTACACAGGAGACCACACTAGACGATTACAGTGATCTCTTCTGGCCTTGGAACCTATGAATTATGGCATGGACCTTACGGATTCTAAATGAATGGGAATTGTCAGTTTCAGGTGTTCAGGATGTCTGGCTTTGAGCCAAATCTTGATCCCATTGATGCAGACAGCTCAGCTTCCATTGATGTCGGTGGGAGTAAGATTTGGCACTTGGGGGCTCTTAAAGTTACGCTCTGCTGTAGCAAACATGTCTACAGCTCATGGGCATCTATACCAGTGTGTCCTCAGGGTTTTGATTCAACTGGCATGCAACAGTAAAGCACATCAGCACGTCTCTGGTGATGAATTTTAGCTTTGGCTTAAAAAAGAAATCAACTAGACCTTATTCCTAGGGTCTTTCTGAAAGTGGCCATGTGCAGGGCTATCTTAATGACTATTCTGGCAAACCGCCTGCAAAAATAGCTTTGAGAAAGGTGTGAACTACCCCCTCTCCTCCCCGTCATCCCAATGAGGTACTGATTCCAAAACTTGATGATGATGATGATTTTTCTGCTTGTCCTTTTTAGCAGCAACATCCGACTTCCCTGGAGTTGTAGATGGAGCATGAGGTTGTGGTGAAGGTTGAGTGCCACCACCCTGCCCGTACAGACCCAGATCTGTATCTCTCCTAATACTAAAACCTGGGTAGATATTTTTTTAACACAGAAGAAAAAGAGAATCTCTTAAAAATTCTAGCAGGGATGTTGCCTCCCTCGCCTCTAATGACCTGGGTGCTATTTGCAGGAAATTCAGTCAGTCCTGAAATTCCTCTCTCAAAATGCAGCATTGCAAAAAGCACTTGTAAATGCTTGCTTGGCTGCTGCTTTGCTTGTCCCAGAGTGAAAGCTCTCCAGGGGCTGTGCTGTTGCCATAATTCTCATTCCAGCGTCTACGTTTTGCACGCACACCAGCACACGTCTGCAGAGAATTATGAATGCGGCAGGTATGTTCACAGGTACCTGGGGTAGATATGTCAATTTTCAGGCAGTGCTTTTCAGCTCTGTGTATCTTTGGGTTGTGCTTATCTCTGGAGGAGAGAGAATCTCTTGCTTCTGAACTCCAGCCATCGAGCTAACTGCTGCTGTTCTGATTAGCAGATGCTTGAATCTGCCGCATCTGTTGCTATGTATTAGAAGTTAATCCTTTTGATAAGAGCATGTCAGTTAAGATTTTTTTTAAAAGTTTTCCGAGATCCCAGATTATCAGCTTGTCACAGATGAACCAGATAAGAGTGATCTTTACATGGCATTATTCCTTCCTGTTGTACTATCACCACTGTAACCTCTATCCCTGCTATTTCTCTTATTTCAAATGCACAATCAAGTTCACACAAACTTTTTTTTCCTGTTTCTGAAGTAGCATTTCCATGCCTGCCTTTTTGCATATGTGTTTGGCTACAGGTTTAGATGAAGCCTAGCATAGAATACTTTATAATCTATGCTGTCATCTCAAATTTTGTAGGTGGAAAAGGATAAATACTGACAATGGGAACTGCGATATACAGCCAGTAGCATCTCATAAATCGGTGTTAGTATTTTAACTTCTGGTTTGATATTATTTTGTTGTGAATGGTTTAAGAGCATGTCCCTTGTCTTTTCAAGCAGCTCAAGGTATCCCATATATTGTCAAATTTTGGTTCTTAGCTCTTATTTTCAGTGGCAACAGCATAGTCTTCCTCAGCCTCTTAGGAAATGAGTCACTTGTTACTCCAGGATAGTTTTTTGTGATGTGCCATTTCATTAATAACACCGAGTTCTCTCTCACCCTGAAGGTGCTCATACTGCTTCATAAACTATATATGCGTAATGCCTGTGAAATGCAGCCACCTCTGGGGTGGAGGGTAGTGGGTAGCCAGTGCACAGCACACTATCTATCTGCTTAGCCACTGTTGCATCAGAGTGTTTCACGTACATTAATAAATTTACCCTCACAACATCCCTGTGAGGTAGGGAAGCAATGTTCCCATTTTGCACATGGAGAAACCGAGGCACAGAGATTATGTAACCTGCCCAAGTTCACACAGTGAATCGGCTGCCTCTGGAACTGAACTCAGCTCTCCAGAGTCCCAACCACAAGCTTATCTTTACTCCCATACTGCATTGCGGGATAGGAGGAGAGATTTTGGCTAAGGATCCCTGGACAAAGCTACTCTTACAAAAAGCATCACTGGTTGTTCGATGCTCAGACAGAACCTAAGATGAAATGAACCAGAGGAAATAAAATGCTTGTTTCTGTATTATCCGCATTTATTCCTACCAGGATTCAGCCAGCGGGTCCAGCGAGCATAGCTGTCCGAGACCTAGCCATCTCCTGCTGATCTCCTCCAGGCTTCCAAAGCTGCAGTCCACGAGTTATGTTCAACTAACGCCTTTCCCCTGCAGGGGAGGTTGGAGGAGGGATGGTGGACTGAATCTAGATCCCTGGCGTTGCTCAGGGATTTCCCCGACCATATGCTGCAGTTGGGGTCTTTCACCAAAACCTCATGCTCTGCCCCCTGCAAATTAGGCCGTGGCTTGTAAGCAAAATCACGGTTTTAAAAGCCTTTCACATATTCCTCCTACCCCTCGTCCCCCAAAATAGCCACCTGGGCCTCCGTTCAGACGCCGGTATGTGAGCCACTGACCCAGCCAGCCGTGCTCCCGTTTATGCCTCAGGCAAGGCCCGCGTCCGGTGTTCGCACTCTCCCTGCATTGCCCACTCTTTACCTGCCTGCCTTCCCAGTCCGCCCGGGCGTGATCATTCATGCAGCCTTCATGCACGTCCCTGTGTGGCTTGAGGTGCACTGCCTTGTCCCGAAGATGAGGCAGCAGAAATGATCTTGCACCATCATGCTTGTAAAGCCCATCGCTAGCGTGGGGAAGGAGTGATAGCTAATTACTTGCTTAGGGCCTTTAAGGCTCAGCCTTGTGTTTTGGGGGGTGGGGGAAGAGGGGCACAGAGAGTTGCTGTGGAGCCTCCTTGCCACAGGCTGGATGGAGCAGTGCAATCCCACCCACCAGGGCCACTGATGTGCATGGAGGTGTCTGTCTTAGCCCCGTCTCCTCTTCCCTCTCATCCACTTTGGGCCAATGTGTACCTCCCAAGGGCGCAAACAAGGAACAGTCCCTGCTCTCCCCTGTGTGCTGCTACAGATCACCCCTTGCCTTTGGCCTGGGCATGCCTGGGGTGAGGAAATTCCTTGTGCAATATCCACCTTCTCCCTTTGATGGTGGGAAAGAGCCATGCCCATGTCAGCACCCAGTTTTGCAAACTTTATTCACATCAGTAACTTCTCTCGAAACCAGAAGGGGACCTTGATTTGTCGGAGGTATTTCTCTGGTTTGCACCCCACCAAACAATGTAGTGTCTGGTTGCAGGGTGGCTGACTTAGGCCGGGGTGGAGCCACTTCGCTAGGGAGCTAGTAAGCCCTGACAGCCTGTCAGCATGATGACTTTAAAAGGAGAGAGGCTAAGGAGAGTGTTGGAGGAGACGGTAAAGTGGGAATAGGAGAGAGCCTGGCCAACGTTGTAAGGTTGATTTTTTGCGGGGTGCATTCTCTGTTCTGCATCAGTTGGGAGCGAGCTGGAATTCTTTCTCACACCTCTCCTTCCTGGGAGAGAGAACGGGTACAGAGTGAGAACGGAGCACCAGCCCAGACTGCCAGCCGCGTTGCAGGACCTCAGAGAAGGGCGGGGACTTGGGGCTTCTTTCCAGCTGGTGCCCCTCAGGTCGGGAAGCACCAGTCAAGTCCCCAGCGATGAGTTTATGAGGGTGAGCAGGTGCCCGGGAATCGCACCTCAGCTTAGCTGCTCTGAGGGCTTGTGATGCTGGCTTCTTGGCAGATGGTCCCCACTCTGGCGAGCGTGCAGCCCCATCGGAGCTCTTGGTGCACGAACCGCTGCACTTTCAGGTAGCAGTGCAGGAGGAGGTGGTGTGGACATGCTTCCAACGGAGACCTGTTGGAAACCAGGCCTCTGATGGTGCGTGGCTGCTTCTTAGTTCTGATCAGAGCTATGTGACCCTCAGCGAGGGTGGGAGCTTGCTTGTGCATCATCTTTTTGCTCCAAACCACCACCATCAACTCCACTTGGAGACCAATGGGCAGCCAAGGCGGGTCGCAAAGCACTGGTTTCATGAGTGCTCACTGAGATGTACTGCTTCGGGCACCTGAATTCTGTGCTAGCTGCAGCTCTGAGCATCTTTCGGGCACACCACTGGGGTAGCACTTAAAGCAGCTGCTTCCCTACGGTTTATCTCGTGTACTTCTACAGCTTCCGTCGCTGCAGTGTCGGAGGGCTTCACGGTCTCTCATGGATATGTCCTTGCAACGCTCTGGGGAGGAAGGGAAGTGCCAGGATCGCCATTTTGCCCACAATCAAAAGGGGATCCCTCTCCTGCCCCCTCACTTGATGGCAGGACTGCTCCATCTCCTCCTATTAATATATGGACGAATGCAAAAGAATTGGAATAAGACAGTTCGCCAACTGTGCAGTTCTTCCACCAGACCTTGCTACGCAGTATAAATAGACGTGATACATTTATAGCCTGAGCATATCTCAGTATCATTACAAGATGTTCCCAGTCCAGAACAGTTAACAGTTAAAGTATGAGGTGGATGCGACTGCGGACAGTTTAAGAGGCTGTCTGTATATTCTTTTTCATTGATTGCCTTTTTCTTGCCTGCCTGGAACATACTGAGATATGACTTCACTACTGACATGCATTGTCTCTTTCTGTATATTAAAGCTGCATAGACTAAGAGACTTAAGAAAAAAGACATATGAAATGTGTGAATTGATGGAGCATCTCTGTAGCTCTTCTAATAACTGTAAATTATTCCAGTCTGCTAGAAATTTCATTCTACAAGAGACAGAAAAAGTTGCTTCCTTGTCTCAAACTTTGTATTGCAGAAAAATGTATCTAGATGGCATATATATTTTGGCTTGGAAGTAGTTCTGATTTTCACAGCCTAGCGTTGTCATCTTTTGTTCCATAAAACAGGCTTGCGGGCTGTGTCAGTGGGCCAATGTATTATTGCCATATGGTGTTTCAATAGGGAGAAAATGTTGATGTGTAGGAAAGAGAACTTGAAAGGGGGAAAATATTATACTCAAACAAACCTCCTACTTCACAGCTGAAAGCCAGAGCTCCAATTCCCTGTCATTTCTACATGAAATCAATAATGCAATGGTCCAGCAAGTATTGATGTCTTTTCTCAGAAATATGTGGGAGAAATGGCTCTGCCCAGAAAATGAGATTTTGAAACTGTTGTTGAAATATCTCTGTCATTGTCTGCAGCCTGAGACCTACTTTTATTTCAGTCTCAGACTGTTTCAGGTTTCCAGATGACTCTGTCTGAGTTTTACCTAGGAGTGTGTGTAAGACTCTGAAACAGACATTATTGGAGGTACATAGGTAGGACACAGCTGGCAGCATGATTTGAGGATTTTTCTTGGATTTTTCAGGCTGAGAATCATTATGATCATCTTCCCTTTTGCAGAACACAGGCCAGAGACTGTCACCCAATAATTCCTGCATCTAGCCCCTAACTTGTGGTTGAGGTAGAGCTTATCTTTGGGCTGGGAGATGGAGATGTGTCAGAAGATACCTGGATATGTGTCCTTCAACTTGGAGGGATTTCCAAGGAGTAGATTAGCTAGCACATTGCTGTCGTCAGAAATCCTTAGCCATGGGGAAGAACCATGCTTGTCACAAATCTGGCACACCGACAATCATTCGGAACTTCATGGCGACACGAGGGGTAAGTTTTTAATTCCCTGTTCCCAAAACACTATCACTATCACTAAGGGGGAGTCTCTGCTACCAGCGCAGGGTCTGAGACACAGGAGAGCAGTTCTGATTCCATCCAGCAAAGGGCCTCACATGCGTAATGACTAGTTAGTGACGTAAGTGTCGGGGGGGGAGGGGGGAGGAAATATTCTGGGCTGTTGACACCTTGATATAACGAAAGGCTGTAAGACAACTTTGTGTTTTATGAGGGATATCTGTAAGCCCAGGATCATCTTCTCAGGGCTTTGGCAAGAATAACCAGCATGGCTGCAATGGACTGTGGGGATTCTCTAAGGACAGCACTGCATTGCCAGCCAGGGAGATACTGCACACATTGTACCGAACTATATTTAGGTTTTTCCGCTAACATTTAACACGATTCCACATCAGAGGCTAATGTCCAAAGTGCCGGGCTGTGGAATCTGGCCCTGAAGCAATTTGGTTCAGAGGGTCAGAACATTTCCAGGAGGCCGCAAGAACAAAGAGCAGCCGCTATCTAAGTTAACCCTTTCCAGTTAAAAAGAGAACAGCGTGAGAAGCTGCAGAGCAATATGCATTGACTTAGTCCCACCTATATGGAGTTGGCGCTTCAAGTCTGTCTTCTCCATCCCAGTCTGTCTTGAAGCAGTTCCTCAGAGACATCTATCCATCTAGTTTTGGTTCTTCCAACCCTTCTGTTACCTTCCATTTCTAAATTTAACACTCTGTTTCCTGTGTATTCTTTTGATCTTCTTTTCACATACCCAAACCACCTAAGCCTGGATTCCCTCTGCTTTCCTACAATTGGTGTCACCTTCACACTTCCCCAGTGTGTTCGTTCTGAAAGTGGTCCATCCTTGTAATGCCAGTCAGTCCCTCTTAACGTTTGCATTTCCGCTCTATTCAAGATAGGTTAGAATCTCTTCTTCCATGCCCAGGATTCGGAGCCACACAGAAGTACAGGCTTAATTACTGCCTTGTAGATCTTACTTTTCAATGTCATAGATTTCCTCGTGTTGCAGATCACTCCACTCACTTCTCTCCAGGCCTTTCCTGTTCTGTTTATGTGTTAGTTGAATTATTTGCACAGCATTTTAGGGTTGGTGTATCTCACAAGACTGAGATTAGCAGCACAGCAAGTTGTTATTCCTGGACCTCTCAATAAGGTTTTGCAACAAATAAGAAATTAACCCTGATTTTAGCTTTTCTCAAAAGAGTTTAGTGGCACATCATTGGCGTGACTCGCATAACTTACTCATGGCTTTCCCAATGTTGTAACGTCGTCATCCCTAACTCATGGCAATGCAATTTTAGGGTGCATCCTGCTGTTATATGTTGCACACACTTGAGTGTGAGTTCACATTATGTGTGTGGGGGTGTGTGTATGAAATCCCACAGCCATGTGGTGGTATGAATCACAATAGAATTTGGCATAGCATCTTTCCTACAGATCGTATTCTAAGTCACTTTACAGTTACTGTAAATACTATAATTGCAGAATTGAACTAGATAATAAGAGAAAAGGGGGAAATGTATGAAAATACATAGGCCAGGAAGGAAGAACGTTTCTAGGCAGAATCTGAAATGAGATGGACATTTGGTGAATAGGGTTTGCAGAAAGGTTGCCTGGATGACAGGTACTACAGAGAAGGCATGTAAGTGCGTAATATATTGGTAGCTTAATATGTCTCTTCCATTTGCACTTTAAGTCCCCTAGCCTTTTTCCCCCAACGAGTAAAACTAGATTATGGCCTATAATATACTCTTCGGTGCTTTCTCCCGTCCAGTTTTAAATAATTCAAATAAAGGGGCTTCCACTGTTTCCCTTAGGAGACTGCTCCAGATTGTAATGGATACTGCTGTTTGGAAGCTTTATTGATATTCACCTTCAGTATTTCTTTGCTTAATTGGATCCTATTGTTTTTCGTTCCAGTTCCTTGTGCATGCTCTCTCCTTTTCTCTCACACATACGCACTCTCTACAAGGAGTTTTTACATTCTCCAGTACAAAGCTGTAATAAAAGGACTGACAGCCTGGATCTGTAATACGTCTGACCTGACAATTAAGCAAACCTACTGCTATGTCAGCCTGCCAGATGGATCATCGACTCATGATGTAACGTGTGTTGCTTCTGAATGTGTTGAAGTACTGCTTCCTCTTTTATGTTTGCTGAGTCTGCGAGACTGAGAGAAGAGCAGTTTTATTGACCCAAACCCACTCATTTAGTGTATGTTTAATGACAGCGATGTGTGACAGATAAAATAAAATCTTTGGGCCCTAGTCCATGTTTATTTTAATTTCAAACAGTAGGGGAAAGAGAGACAGCATACTTAAATCCACAGATTCAAAAGGCCTCTGTTCATAAAGCAATAGTCCAAATCCTGCAGGACCTTACTTAGGTCTTATTCAGACAAAATTACCTGTAAGAGTGGGCTGCCCCATTAACAGCCAGGCGGGCCTGGGGCGAGTAAATCTTGTTCAGTTATCAGACCCAGCTGGGAAGGGTCAGATGATCCCGGATAGACAGACTTGCACTTGAGTGGCTCAAGCTAGCGTGCTAAAAATAGTAGTGTGGACATTGCAGTTCGGGCTAGCCACCTGAGGTCACCCCACCCCGTAGGCTTGAGCTCGGGTGGCTAGCCTGAGCCACGGCTGGGGCTTCATGGTCCATGCTACTGTGAGGTGCTCTAGCACTAGTCTGTCTATCCAGGCTGGGTGGGAGGCTCTTTCCCTGCTGCCGAGGCACCACAAGGAGGTAGAAGTGGGAGACACACTTTTGCAGTAGGGGGATTGAAGGGAAGGCTGTGTCCTCCTTTCAGCAGTCAGAGAGGCATGGGAAAAGCTTCCAAGTGCACTGCTGTTTTGCAACTTCATTTATGGTTACATATTTAAATAGGCCCGGCTAACAATTAATCCAATCCTTGGATGTGCATCCATTGCTTTTCGTCTCTTTGACATGTGGGACTTCCCAAAGTGCAGTTGCTCCCAAAGTGTTGGTATCTTCTCGAATTGCTTCGGAGCCTCTGCCGTTCCTTAGAAATCTGGATCTGATCCTGCAAATACGCAGCTAAGGAGAAATTTGCACACATGAGCAGTCCCCCTATATTCTCCTCTGGCCTGGCTGTGTAAATGAGAGCATCAGAGCTCTGCTTGCTGGACTCTTATATTAAAGCTTTTGAAAGACCAAGCCATTGGCCTGTTACCTTCTGCAGCTGAACCTGCTCGGATGCATCCGGTCCTTACGTGGCCTCAGTAAAGTAAATTTCGCTCCATCCCTCATTTTTACAGGGACTGTTTGCCCCTGCCTTTAGCAGCAGCAGTGGCAGAAGTTAGTTGTCTAGGGAAATACCAGACCCAGAAGCATGACTTGTCTCATGCCATTTCTCAGCATCTGTCTGTCAGGCACCACTGTATCTAATCCTGAAATTAAGCACATCTCGGTGCAATACCTATTCCTTTCTGAGCCCTTGCTGTGGTTGAACTACCAATACGGGGATTTCCAGCATTCCTGATTTGACCGCTACACTTGAATCAATTTATTATTATATTACAAATATTTGGCAATCTAGAAGCAATGGAGTAAGATGACGATTTGCGTTAGCTGTGTTTCTTGGAAATATGCTCAGTCTGATTCAACAGCTGACTTCTTTCTGTAGCAGTCTTTCTGGAGCGCCCTTAATCTCAGAGAGTTTTGGAGATGTGAATAGACTGAAGCATGTCACAGCTTTCTGGTGGGGCTTTTGTATGTTGACATCTGATGATTTCTCAAGACAGTTTTCACAGGCAGTCGTTCAAGGGTACCAGTATGAAGTAGGATGCAAGGCACCTCTCTGTACTTTAGACGGACTTCAGATACACATCAGACTGAACACCAGAGGAAGCTTGGTTTCGCTATTGTAGCAAGAAACTGAGAATCAGCTTTTGTTGTTTTTCTGTTCCTGACTGTTGCTCAAACACAGGGAGATCTTGGGCAAGTTACTTAACCTCTCTAGGGCATGGTTCCCCACCTGTGAAACGGGAATGATATTCCCTACCTCCTGTGAAGTTTAGGGTGATGGTTGGAAAATGCATTGAGATCTTAGAATGAAAGACATAATGAAAGCACAAAATAGCCTTTGTTTAAGGCCAGCCTACATAAAATCTGATTCTTGCTGGGGAAAGTCAGACAATCAGTTACTTTATTTTTAAGAATTGACCCTTGACTTGTCAGTGAAATTAGATTCAGGTCCTCTGAGATTAATTATTTAATATTTTATATTAAACCATTGATTGTGTGATGCCAACTTGAGTTCATGTTCTATGGAGAGAGGGGAGACAGCTGCTGCACTTCAGAGATTTATATTTGATAAATACGATATTTGATTTGATAAATATATTAGCAGGTTGGAGGATCATAGGTTTTGTACTGTCTTAGAACAGCTAGGACTACAATGAATTAGCAAAACATTTACGTACTTTTGACTGTTAAAGGAAAAAGTAAAGGTTTGGGATACTTCATGTCAAAATAACTAGCACTTCTCACAGTCTTTCTTTCTCATCCGGAGCCCATGTATACAAATCTGTTTGACTCTAACATGCTCTGCATTATTTTGTGGCTGTATGGGGGGCCGAGAGAGAGAGCTCGCGTATAAAAAGCATTGTGTCGGGGGAAGGGAGCCCAACAAAGCTAATTATATAGACACTCCCACTCTATTAGCCTTGAAAGAAATTGAGCCTAACATTCTGCTCCTAAGCTCGTTAAACTATTCTTTTTGGGTGCAAGGATCTTATTTAGGAAATGAAATAGCTACACCATGTAATCAGAGTGGGAACTGGAGCAAATCATTGTATTTACCCATTTGATTAGGTATAAAACAGCTACTTAAGTCCCCATTTAAAATCTGCTTAGCAATTGCACAAGTGGTGCTCACTGGATGCCCTAATTAGAAGAGGAAAAGATTATAACAGTCTAATGTATTTTTAAAAATTCTGTGTGGCTGTTCCCCACCCCTGTTGGTCAGGACCAGATTCCGTCTGCTCCCGTGGGGATTCTCATGATGGGGTGGCATCAGGGATTTGAACCTTTCCACCTCAGCTGGTCTAGACTAGTATAGAAAGATGCTGCACCTCCAAAAAGGAGGTGTAGGAGCCATTGCCCTAGAGGCATTGCAGCCACTGTACAGTCTGTCCACTACTCCCATCTCCACCGCTGCAATTACCACGTAGACCCTCGGTTCACATTACTTTGCAGTGTAAATATCAGTCACTCTCCCATCAGCCTGCCAGCCTTCTGCGCATAAAATACACCCTGGAGGGTATCCTGCCTTCCCTGTAACCCTAATTCGCCTCCTTGCCATTGATCTGTCCATAAAGGCTTGGGAATGTGCATTTACGGAGGGTTTTATTTCCCAACTTTATTCACAAAGCAAGGGAGTGGAACAGCAGAGGAGACACATCCCAAAAGAAGCAGGTTCTCTACCCACTGGTTTCTTGGTCCAAAACGGCCACCATGCCAGTATTTGCATGGCTTTCAAATACACAGTATGCCGTAGAGAGCCCAAATAGCTGCCAAACTAACACAGCTCTTGTTGATTAGGCCAATTTACGACGGCAAAGCAAACGCAGTTATGGGAAGAAGACTCGCCAGTGGAATTGGTTGGGCTGTGTCTGGACAGCTATGACAGAAACCCAATAAGCCTTAATTTTGCTAGACACCCTTTTTTGGCCGCAAAATGTCTCTAAAGGAATGACTGGAAAACAGCAGTGCTGAGGAATAAGACAATCCATTCATTCATTCTTCTTCTGTCTGTTGTGAATCACTAGACAAATAAGCTGGGTGTGTTTGCTCTGGGCTGCTGTTTTTTTGAGGTTCCTTAGCATTCTGAGTGTAACGTACAGGAGGGTAGTTGGTTGACCTACTGGATTTCTTACCATTATTGAATCTGCTGATGATTCCTTTTATATCATTGATTTGAGGAGAGTAGGGCTAGGAAATGCTGTAATTGGAGCATCGATCCATTATTCAGATTAGATTTACTTACACTCGAAGCTCTTTGAGTCAAGGAATGTCTTTATGTTCTTTGTGCAGAACTTAGCACAATGGAGTCCTGGTCTATGATGGGAGCTTGTAGATACTGTGGTCAGACTAATGATGATGAATAAAAGTGGGGAAACTTGGTGAGAAGAACCACTGACTGGTCTCTATTTTAAGGAGCTGATCTTTTTACTGTTCTTTGCAAATGATGGCCACCCATTTGGATAACAACAAATCCATCCCAGTCACCCCACCCGGAACAGATGCTTCAAAAAGTGACCGGCGGACAAATATTTTTCATTCAGAAGAACAATCCTGCCACTTTAAAAAGCAGTAACCTTGACGATGCCTGGCTTAATACAAATCAGGAGGCACACCGGTCACTTCTTCCTTTTCCTTGTAGGTGGTACTTGTCGGCAAGGGATGCTAGTACCCCATTTGACTGCTGGGAAGTTCCTAAGATGCCGCACGTTCAGAGCATCATGCGGCTGTTTTAGGGGTCAGAAACGGCAGTGCTGGGTACCCTAGAAGTAATCTCCCTGATTTGGGGTAAAGGCAAGCCTTCCTTTGCAATGCTCCTTAAACAGTTACAGCCTGTGCGAAGTGTGCTGGTGGGGCGCGGGCCATTCTCTGCAGGATAGATGTCGACCGAAAAGAACCCAAATCCTCCTCACTCTTCGTTAATTGCCATCCTTGCCTAGCAATCTCCTCTGAGAGGTCTGGAATTGCTAGGGCCATGTGGAGCACTTTGCAGAGAGGGTTGGAGGACTGTGCTGGAGCAGCCATGGGGAAGTATATGGCGGCACCGGCTGCTTTGTACCTGTTCTGCTGAAAGAGCCAGACAGAGGACTTCGGTCTCTAGGGCAGTCAGCCAGGTGCCGTATACAGCACTACCTTTTAAAAGGAAAAGAGAGGGGACCCGATCGGCTCAGCGTACGTTAAAGAACTTTGTGGCTCAGTGAACAAATGCAACATCATACATCGGTGAGACGTGCGCTGGAAATTTTAACGAACGCCTAATTCTGTTTTTAATGTTTCTTGGTCACCCGTAATTGGATGGAGCCACTGTGCAGGGCGCAATGTGTCTGTAACAACCACGACCACACCTAGCTGTCAGGAAGAAAAATGTTTGAGGGGGAAAGGAGATGGCACGGGGGCAACCTTAATGTGCGTGCTGTGGGAATGTATTGGGGGTCTGGTTTCGCTGCGGTGCTGACTACCTGTAACTCCCTCTCAAGTCATTGGGAATGCTCAGCACCTTTGGCAATTCATCCTCTTGTCAGAGAAACGGGCGCTGTAATTTGTAGACTACCATAAGGCTTTGAAGCAGTGAATCATTGAAGCAGGTGCTTTAAATCCCATTAATGTCAATGGCAGCTGCACACATGCTTGAATTCCAGCACGTGCTTAAGTGCTGTGTTGAATCAGGGCCTGAAACAGAAACTCGCTATAGAAGTCTGTGTATGTGTACGGGAGCAAATGGCCAGGTCTGACGTGCTTTTCTAACCCCCGAGACCGGGCTGGACAAGTTACCAGACTGTCTGTACTGGTGTAGTCGTCCAGTGCCCACGCTGATATTGCACCAGTAAATTGGTGCCAAGTAGACGGTGTTTGTCGCTCAGGGAGGGGCGTTCAGCCACCCACAGAACATCAGGGTTTCACCTGCAGGACGCAGAGCTGAGTGTAGGCACACGCAGAGGTGTGTCGAAATAAGGTAAGTCAAGCTTTCCCATGTGGCCCAGTCCTGGATGTGACACTCGACCTCTCTCTGCAGACCTCTAAGGTTGCCACTTTGTCTCCCTTGACTGTTGCTTGCTTGCCTGGGCCGTCAGTCCCAGACTTCCTTCATCACCCTCCTTAAACCTGTGGGAGATCTAACCCCTGCCGCTGGAGTCAGACAGACAGACAACCCCGTGCCCCAGCACAAGCGGCTCTTTTATGACGTGAGTACAGAATAACAAACCCAGTTACTCACTGCTCTGCACTTGTTCTGGATCTTACACGTGACCTTTTGCCTTTTGCTTTCTCTGTGCAGTCACTGCTTCAACCCCCGGTGATTTTTGCCCGGGGAAGCACAGTCTTGTTATTAGGGCACATCTGGAGTCCGGGACAATTAGGTTTTATTCTTGGCTCTTTCACTGACCTGATCTGTGGCCAGAGGGGAAGTCATGAGCTCTCTATGCTGGCGATCGCTTCTCTGTAAAATGGCTGTAATAACCGTTACCTGCCTCCCAGGGTATTTGTTAAGATGAATTATTCGAGAGGCTTGGATGACAGGTTGCCAAACATGCTGAGCGGTGTTACCAAGGCCATGATCCTCCAGCCGTTCAGAGCATCACTTGGCTTTGAAACAAGTTTCAAGCACATGTAAGACGGAGGCCTGTATGTGCAAAATCCTTCCTTCATCCCGTGCCCTAGGAACAAAGATGATATATGCTAAAACCATCATACACTTGTCATGGTTATAGCACAAAACCCACTGCTGCAGCGACAAGTGCATTCCAGCATGCTGAATGCCAGGGTTTCCCTTTGCCAATCTTTGCTTTTTCTTCAGCTGATTGCAGAACAGTCTCTCAGTGTTTAATTGTTGGGGCCTTTTTGTCTCTTCAACATTACAATGTCTCAAGCTGGCGCGCAGATTTTTAATTTTAAACCAACATGACGGCTTCTTTTTTCACGTCAACTGTGCTAATGTTTTGTGTGCCGGGGGCCTGGCACACTTCAGTTTGCAATCTGGTTCGTGAGTTCTTACCCTCTGACGGTCTCCTGCTGGTATTAGGCCATGCACACATGTTGACCTGTTGAAAGTGAAGGGCCATCAGGTCCATGTTCTCATCCCATCATGTTTTCCAGTCGAGATTTATTTTGTATTTTAACCTGGTATCATTTGGGGAGGACCTCGCTCCCTCCCATCCTCCCTCTCCCCCCAGCTTGGTGAAAAATATCCTATTGTAATCCTATCTAAAAAGAGGGACTGCTTAACCACCTCTCAATAAATGCATGGTACATTACACAGAGGGGCTAGTACACTTCTGCAAAGGAGGGGGAAAGGGATCAGAGAGCTGTTCCCTCTGAACTCCTCCACGTCCACTGTTGGTGAAATGACCAAGTCCCGCTGACGGCGTTTGTCGCCAGCCCACATTAATTATTTCTGCAGGTTCTGTTTACTTACTTGTCCCCTATGGGAATGCTGAGCATCCAGATCACAGCGACACTTATTTTCATTGCAGCAAGTGGCTGGGAGGGGCGGGGGGCTGTTGTGTATGCGTCAGTGCTGACAGGTTTTTCCTTCTGTTTCATTTGTGCTGAGGTTTTTATGATCATTAAGCCGATTTGTATCCATGGCACAAAAGGCTGAGTTACCTCGGTAACCACACTAGCTAGCGTGGTAATCCATTTATAGTACCACTGCTCAGGTCTGATTAAATTAACATGATGATGACGTAAATGCTTGGCTGGGCAATGCTAAGGAGGCTGCTCCTAATAGGGACTCTCACCCTTACATTTATTCTCGCTTATTTAGTGAGACCCCTGCAGGAAATGTACAGAAATAAAGCGACAGACAATTGACTCTTGTTTTCAGAACAGCTTGTGCTGCAAGCAGCAGACAGCGATTTATATGGATGCAGACGGCAGCCTGCACATTGTGTGCCATTTCTTCCTCCTTGCCGAATTCCCCACGCAGCCCTGCTGAATTAGAACTTGAGGCTCGAGCCTTGCTTGCCATCTGCCTCTGCGATACAGGGAGCACTCCTTTGTCTGATGTGTTTATTTCCAGACACCACTTACAAAAGGACTGGGGGGGGGGACAAGGAGAGGATGTAGGCTCTTCCTCCTCCTTGTAAATTTCCTGCAAACACAGATGTTTTTACTTGTTTGAAATAAGCCATTTTGTTTATATCTGAATCTTCATCTCTGAACATATTTCTCGGTGCTAGCGTTTAAAACAAGGCAGTTCAAATCCCTCCAGCACCATCCGTTCCGGCTCTGGAGGAAAAATACTAGCAACCCTATGGTCTTGTCTTGGTGCTTGTGATGTGGTCCAGTGGTTAGAGCAGGAGGACGGGGAGTTACCAGGGCTCCTGGATTCTGCTCCACATTTACTGCATCCTCTCGAGCAAGCCATTTCACTGCCCGGTGCCTCAGTTTCTCCATTTGTAAAACGAGGATAAAAATACTTCCCACTTGACAAGGGTGTTCAAGACTCGACTGTATTAAAGTTGCTGAAGTGTTTTGAGAGTGTCAGATAAACGTCCGTTTTTTAAGCACAGGTTAGACTACCACCTGTCAAGGCAGATCTAAAATCTGAATAATACTTGGTCCTGCCTCAGTGCCTGTGACTGCACTAGGCAACCTATCGAGGTCCTTTCCTGTCCTACGCTTCTATGATCTCTCTGCAAGCTTTCAAAGAATTAGAATTCTTCTAATTGGCAGTTTGGAATTATCCCGGTGTCAGAGCAGGAATTGGAGCAAGCCTTTTGCAAAGGAAATCGGTGTATATGTTGAGTGGTAGAATAATTGCAGCAATTAATGGTTAGGTACTTGCCATGCAGGATTGTGGCTGGCTGAAGCAGATGTGATGATGGTGAATTTGGCCTAGAAATCTGCCTGTTGTTTCTCTTGTGACAACATGGCTTCAAGATGTGGACAGAAGTGCACCAAAGCTGTGGTACTCCAGGTCTGCTACTGTTATGCAGCTCTAAGGGATCTTTGCCCTGGGAAATACACGTCAGGTGGGGCCATTTGAATTCAGAGCCTCGTGCCATTCCATCTCACTCTCATCAACACTGTTGCTAGGGGTCTTAAAGCTCCAATCCCAACCCTGAAGTACTCCTGTGTTCGAATCGCTAAACGTTCTCCTGCCTGTATGGAATGTAAAATCCTGGGTGTCCTCTGGGATTAAACATATCGTCTGGCAGCGGGCGCACGATCGATGAGAATCCGTGTGTGTGTTGATGCAAGGGGTCTGTCATTGTTACCGCTACCCTTTGCTGGCTCTCTCTTCCAAAGTTTCAAGACGCTTGGCTGTAACAAACCAGGGACTCCAAATATGGCGCAGTCCAAATCTGGTCCATCTACTCTGCTGATTCTTACCCTTAGCGCTGGAATGCAGTAGCCCGTCCGTTTGCTCAACATTCGCTTTGCCACCTGGTTGTATGTCAGGCAGCATGGGGAGTCCTCCTGAGATCAATGGTCTGCTTGTATTTTGCCTGAGACGTGAGGCTCGCAGGAGCAGCACGTGGTGCCCGGGTGTGGCTGCTCAGGACCGTGCTGTGAGGATGGCTGTTCTCGTGCAGCCGGCCTTCGGACCATGTGCAATTCATGAACAAAACATCTTGTTCCCTGGCATTTCACCCCCCATCTTCAGAGATGGGCCAGAAAAGTCTGCACTCTCAGCAATGGAATGAAGTTAGAGGTGATTATTCGTTCTTTTGCTGGATTTTACCTGTGGCTGGGATCTACACTTTGTGTTTCCAGTAGGTCCAGGATGATATTGTGCACGGTGGCAGTGTTAGTATGTGTAGTACAGTACATTACTCTTAAGAGGAGAAAGATTAAAGACTTAATGGTGTCACTGCCTGGGAAAAAGCCTTTACCCCAGAGCGAAGCTTTACATTTCAACTCTAATGGCTGCTGCCATGAATTGATGGTTTCCAGTGTGAAGAAGTTTAAATGATCAGCGGCAGAGCTCCCCGACAACTGGCACGGGAAGGGACCAAATCCCTCCGTGGGGGTAACGCCACTGGCATGCGGTTTCAGTAGCGGCAGGGACTCCAGGAGGCTTCACCCAGCTGTTAGTTTGTGGGATGGTTGATCAAGGGTCGGGTAGCTCTTTGCCAGAGGTAGCTGCGATGGACAGATCGGGAGCGGGGTGGTGGAAGTTTTGGGGAGTGGAACTCAGATGAAAGATTGTGCCCTCGTAAAGCTTGGTGGTGAAGTCACCTTTTTCTCCTCAGAGCTCCACAGTGTCTCTTTAGTAGGTAAACTAATATTGCCCTCTTAACTAGGGTCCCATCCGTGGCCCTCTCCCCGCCCTCTATGCTGGGACTGTGCCTGGGGAACACGGGAATTACCCAGATTTTCTCCATATCTCCTGTCAGCATTTCCATGGCACCTGTCCTGACCGCCTCAACGTAAGTCCCCATGTAGGCATTTCAAGAGCCACCTGGTGTCTGAGCCCCACTTTTCATAGCTTCATCCCCAAGTAAGAATTATTCTGGGATTCAAAGGCTCTGCCCCAGGGGAAGGAAAGCAGAGACTTTGCTGACTTCATTTTCTAAAGCAGCATTTAATCTGGGAGCTGTTTACATGACTTGATCAGATGACAACCATACCGGACTAGGGAAAGTCCCAATGAAATTCCCCTCCTCTCACCATCTGTGGTGTGTGTGTGTTTGTGTCTTTGGTTGCTTTAGAACCCCTGGAAATTTTCATTTCAGGCAAGCAAAATTTCAACTCATTTGTTTACCAAATAAGTCAAGGCAGAAGATAAATGGGGGTACAGTTCCCAGATATGTTAAAGCAGATATGTTCTTGCTCATTTGGAGAAAGGGGTGGGGAGAGGGAAAAGGCTCTCCAATGTTTGCGTGCATTTTAATTTTGATGCCAGCAACACCTGACCCAGCTCCTCGTTAAAGTATTTGGGATATTTTGTAATTGATTCCAATGGCTTTTGTATCAAGGGTTTTTTTCGGAGACGGGTTGCGGGGGGTGCTGTTTTTAACGTTTTTGTTCAGAAGGAAAGTTTGCTCCTTATCTCTCTTTTCTCTGGTGCTGAGTCATGGAAGTAAGAGAAGTTGTAGGCGTCTTAGCAGCAGAGAGAGTAATGCTGTCATTTACAGACAGTTATGCTTTCCAGAAAACTTTTTTTTTTTTGTGGGTTGCAAAAGTGACTAATCTGCTTGCTGAATCTGACTAAGGAGATTTTCTGTTTAAGAATTTTTTTTTAAAGACAGACAATCTGTTTCCACTTATGGGAAATAATGAAGTAGGGATTTTTTTTTTAAATGGCCATGAAAGAACAGACAACAGAATGTGTCCTTTTCTAATACCCTCTGCTTCTTCATTCTTTTAATATCTCTCTTTCCCCACACCACGGAAAAGTCTGAGAGAAGTTGCTAGGGATGAAACCAATCAAAATGTAATAGAGTTCCGTATTGCCAACCCCAGCTTTTGAAAAATTCATGTCAGGCCATGCAAAATCATGCGATTAAAAAAAAAATCTAATGATTTGAAGCCAAAGAAATGTACTGAATTTGGGGTCATCTTTTTTATTTTCCTTCTGAATTTTGGGGGCATTTAGGGCACATTGTCGAGCTTTACTTCACAGTCTTGAGGGCTAGAAATGTCATTTAAGAAAGAAAGAAAGTCTCATGTAATCATGTGACTTCAGGAGCTGGGGCTTTAAGAAAAACACCAAATATCAATGAGACTTTTGACAAAAGCTGGTAACATTGAGGAAGTTTATGGACATTACTCTAAAATCTATAGGCCCATATCCTCAGCCGGAGTAAATTAGTGTAGCTTTTCTGACTTGAATGGACCTGCAATCGTGTACACCAGCTGAGATTCTGTCCCAAAGAATTTAATACAGAATAATGCCTTTCTGTGGGTCTTGTAATCAGCCCATAAAACTGCTAAGCAGGGCTGAAACGCTGTAGGAGGGTGCAGAAAACCTGTCGAAAATCCTGACAATCCCTGTTTTCCATTCAGTTCTGCAAGACTTTTCTGCACGGTGAATCTTACCCCTGTGCAGGGAGACCAGGCAACACCATGAAGCACTCGGGCCCTGCTTTAATCTCGCGTCATTGGTGGTCCTTGTGCTGTTCCTCTGCACTGGGATGAACGCTGTTGTTTGCTGTGGAGGGCTCACCGAGGGGCTGTGCAGCGAGGAAGAAGCACAGTGGAGGATGGGACCACCGAGGCGCGGTGTTTGAGCAGTGGGGGTGTCTCCGCCCCTCTTTGGGGCCCCCAGAGGGCAGCATTGAGAAGGAAGGTCCTGCCCGCTCTGCAGCTGAGTGGATGAAGTTGCCACAACTTCCTGGGTGGTAGCAGAGAACGTGTCTGGAGACGTACGCTGCAGCCCTTCACCTTAGCCCCAGGGAACCATGGGAGGTAGGGAGGATTTCACCTGTACACTCCGCCTGGCAAAACCCTGCCCCAACCCTCAGAGCCGCCTGTCTGCTTCTTTCATCGATCTCTTTTCATTGTAACCCTTGGATTACTGCTATGGGTCTCATGCTCTTGTTATAATGTCCCTGATTTTCTCCTCCCTCCTGCCCATTGCCGTCTGTTTCTGACCCCTCCGCTCCACCTCCCAGCAGCCTTGGACAAAAGACCGCTATGTGCCATGCAGTCGAATATCAATTTTTATGTCACACACCCCAGCAGGCTTTAAAAGTTACCTTTGTCTTTCATAGAATCATAGAAGGTGAGGGTTGGAAGGGACCTCAGGAGGTATCCAGTCCAACCCCCTGCTCAAAGCAGGACCAGCCCCAACTCAGTCATCCTTTAATGCGGTTTATCTCTCGCTTTTCGGCAAAGGTGAGCTTGGAGCGCAAGCAGCTTTCTTGGTCGGGGCAAGAGGAATTCTGCACTGCAGCCAGATCTTTTTTTCTGGCAAACTACCTTTTGCAGCTGTACTTGTAAATTTAGGAGGGAAAAAAATTAACCTGGTTGAACTTTCATTTTTTACAATTCCACAGAGATGCCTATGAGTCATTTAGAGAAATTCAAAGAGTTTACAAAGGCTAGAATTACCTTTCTGAAAGCTTATCGAATGGCGTTGCTTTGTGTTTTAATGACTGGGTCTCTCAGTGAATTTTTATGGGTTGTAAGTAGGAGAGATTCGTTGACTTCTTACAATGCCAGGATTTTTGACATGCACTTTTTTTTTTAAGGAAACTCAAAATAATGTAATAAAGCAGGAAATAACACAATGAAAATCAGTTGGAGCGAGAAATGGATCCTAACCTAAATTCTTCCCCACCCTTCACCTCCCCAATGCTCAGATCTGGAGTTTTGCTTTGGCCCAGGACACACATACGTGAAAA
Source organism: Mesoclemmys tuberculata (assembly GCA_007922155.1). Lineage (NCBI taxonomy): Eukaryota > Metazoa > Chordata > Testudines > Chelidae > Mesoclemmys > Mesoclemmys tuberculata. Next base: position 4,061,856 of record ML675649.1, on the reverse strand, counting down.
CTGCAATGCTTGGATCTGGACCCCAATGTTTTTCATAGTTTTTGGGTGCCCACAAATGAGCTTTCGGCCCGTCTCATGTTAGAACATTGTGGGAGCCAAGCTGCTCACAAATCTAGAATCTCTATTCCCCTAGTTTTTAGCACTTAATGCTTCTTCCCCTGGGCTAGAAAGCCATTGTTTCAAACTGTGAAGTTTAAAATGTCAATGATAGATAGGCTAACAATCCCAATAGCCATCAGTATGTATTTATACAGGTACCACATGAATGCATAATTCAGATGTCACAGTCAATAAATAAATAAACATTTAGTAGAAACAGCATAAATTGATGTAAGAGAAATGGAGAGCGAGGAGAATGCCTGTTTTAAATTAGATAGCTTGTTTTGAATTCCATGTGTAAAAGTGTTTTGTGTAATTGTATAGGGCTCCCTATAAATGGTTGACCTAGAGAGATTCATTATTAGATACCGTTGCTATTATACGTTTGATTCACTTCTCAGAGAAGATGTAGTCTGATGCCGGAGCAGCCTATATTTAGCATAGATTATAAATTCCATTTGCTTTGGTTTAGGTTACAGCAACGTGAAAAGAAGAGATCTTTTTCATGTTCATTTTTCAGCAGAGCATGATAATTACTACCTAGAGGAGGTGTTATCTGTGAGCTTCATTACAGTTTGCATAGAAACCTGCAATACGTTTCTGTGGAGGGGAAGGAATTTTTAAAGGTATTAACCATCCAAATGTGTAAGGAGCAGCGGGCAAGGTTCTGATCTGTTACACCTATGTAAACCCGAAGTAAATCAAAGTGAATGGATTTAGCTTAAATTGACACCAGTGAGTTGAGATCAGACTCTGGGCTGGTATAACGTCTTTTAAAATGTAGCACAGGTACCATAGGCATTACAGAATATTCTAGCGCTTAGCTAAATTCCATCCTGATGGGCTTATCCCAATCAGTAGTCATGAAGCGAAAGCCTTGAGATCTGATTTGGATTTAAGAACAGTATAAATGAAGAAAATTATAAATCATTGCTGAATAGGGCTCATTAGCTCGTCATTGCTGAAGTTTAATTGACTTTCTTTTTTAAAAAAACTGCTGAGCTGGTAGAAGTGCAGTGTGTAAAAAACCTGGTATTACACTAATACATGATATTAAGTTGTCCGGAAAAAAAGTTGATTTTCAGAATAAGTATTCACCTCATTCAGCAATATTCAGCCATTGGAAAAAAATTGCTGTTGCATTCTGGATAAAAATGGGAAAGAGCTATTGGGTTTTTATATTAGAATTACAATTGCCTGTGGGTGGATTTTGTTTCCCTGGAAAACTTTGTTTCTACTTAGGAAAACTAGATTAATTGATAATGCAATTTCCAAGTGAGCCAAGTCTAGTGAGGCAAATGACTCCATTATTACTTTACATAGAAGTTTTAGATTGATATTGTGTCTGGAAAACAAAAGTACCAGACCAGATGCTACATTTCTAGCAAAGTAATGTGTCTTTAAGTAAATACCTTATTAGCAACAAATTGAATAATATAGTCTGTTTCTATTAAATGGTTAGGAAATGACCATAATTTCCATTTAATTTAATAGAGAAACAGTGTCCCCTGTAAGTATGTAGATAGCTTTTTACTTGAGTATCACAGTTTGATAGATGCTATTTTGTGTTGTAATAAAATTATGCTTCTTTCATTTTCCTGATTTGTTTCAACATTTTGGATTTTAAATGGAACATGTTAAGATGGGTCAGCCTGTCCCGTGTGTGTGTGTGAGAGAGAGAGAGAGAGAGAGAACATACACATGTAACTGAACATGTGGTGCGGAAATTATATATATGGGGTGAAACTAATATACATATATAATATGGTTTCATCTCCATATATGTAATTTCCACACCACATGTTCAATTATATGTGCATGTTACATGTTGTTTACAGACACACTTGACCGAAATCTTTCAAATCAAATATATTTATGAACTTCTTAGCTAGAAGCTGAGATGATTGTGGATATAAAAATTCTTTAACTGGCTACAATAACACAGACAGAGCTGTTAAGTAAAGACCTCCCTTACACAGGTAGTGGGTTAGAATCATAAGGACCCATCTGACAAAACACTCTAATCTGGTTTGCTGATGGGAAATCATTGGTCAGCAGAAAAGGTGTGTGTTCAAGCTGAGTTAAAAAAGGGGGGGGGAAGCTGCCTCAGATGTCTCCTTGTCATTGCATTTTTATTTTATTTTTTGTCAAGGCTCTATAGTCTTTCTCTTGTCTTAATCGTTCATGCTACTAATTCAAATAATTTTGTAGCCCACAAGCAGTATTGGCAGATGAGGGGTTCCCTACCTCAACTGAACTTTAAGAAAGCAGATGTTACATGAGCACAGAATAGTTCACTACTGTTTTTACTCTCCTGCACTCCTGTTTGCAGAGTGTGCAAGAAAATATGGAGAAGAGGAACAAAAACAGAGGGTTACACAGGAAGTGAAGAGGCAACATCACCATTCAGATACGATTGTGCCCTGTGGAAGTCTGGTTTTTTTTGTTTTTTGTTTTTTTAGTTAGTTTAATCAGCTCTTTGAGTTTGAAAATTGGAATAAATTTAAAATTAAGTGCAAGTAGTAATGCAAATAAATGGCGTCCTAAACCCCAAAATATGAAATTAAGTCATAAAAACTCAAAGCAAGTGGTACATGACTGTCTGTGTTTCATGAGCTTTGTATGAGTAAATACGCATAATTTTAATAGCTTGTAGAGTTTAAAAAGGGATGAAACCAATAAGTTTCTATAGCAATTGCTCTTTAAAAAAAACCTACAGAATTTAGTGGAAAATTGTATCCTTTTTATAAGGGTGTGGTTTTTTTGTGTTTGTTTTTGAGTGGTAGGGGAGATAGGAAAATTACTATTCTATAGAATAATACAGAATTCTATGCCTGCTATGCATTTCTGTTGGATGGCTTTTCTTTCCTATTAAGTTCTATAGGACTGTTCCAGAAGGCATGTGTGGGTTGGGTGTGTATTTTATATATATATATATATACACACACAGGCACTCTCATTTTCTTGGCTTGTATACTCATCTTCTGTATCTCATATGTACATTACAAATAGTCATAGGGTTAGCTGTACATTCCTTTTCACCCTCCTCATAACTCTCTGAACTTCAGTATCTTGGATCCTATTTCCGTTTAACTATAAATAGCTTGTAACAATAAGAGGAAAAGCTCAGAAGTCCAAGGATGGCTTAATAATGGTACTTTAAGTGTATAAGGTTTGCTGTGCTTAGCAGTAGCACAAGTAATGAAATACTTTGCGTACCCCAAGTTGTAACTTATGTGGGAGTGGGGAGTTTCACCTGTGGGTGGCAAAGCAATTATTTGCCTATGCCTGGCAAGGTACAACATTCATTTCCATTAGAAAGATCCAGCCTGCTGAACATCATGATGCTGTGAGCCTTCCTGCATCTCTAAGCTGATATCCTTCTGCAAAAATCATGTTCCTGAGGTTGTTTCTCCATTCCTCTGCACGTACTGACATGTTGTTCACGTGACATTGCTTCATCCCGTTTGTGGTCGTCTGTTCCTGGGTTATATTCAACAGTTCTGCCTTTCAGAGCTGACATTGGGACTCTGGCCTGAAGCTCTTGACATTTATTGTTGAGCCCATGAGCCACGTATTCAGCAAATGTAGAAAGCCATTGCTGCAAAGTTCTGGAGTGCAAAATGGCTCTGGTTTATCATTGCAGTCATAAGAGACGGAAGTTATTGGAATATCAGGGGATGAGTTCATGAAATGTTACTTGTTTATTTTTATGGGCCAACAACCTTTGTTGCTTTTTTAGCCAAGATCTACCAAGGTAGTTGTTTTTATGTGGCGATGTCATACATTCCTGTACATAATTTATGGTAGATGGCTAATTTCAGATGAACTGCACTGGTGGATTTGCTAGACAAGTCAATTTTAATCATAACAAGCTTTTTCAATGAATTAAACTCAAGCTAAGGCCTTTTGTTGTCTGCCAGAGTTAAAAGTATTTAGGTCAACTGTTCATGTGTTGCTTTTCTGTCAAACATTGTAGAATCTTGATCCCTTTGATGTTCAGTGACTAAAACATTACCTTGGTCTCCATAGTGAAATCTGGACCCACTCTGTGTTTTTAGCATTAGAAATCTGGGCAAAGTTTGAGATCTGAAGACTCCGATATGGATGGTAATTTTTACACTGGTAATCCTATGGTCATTAGGTTAAGTTACTTATCCAAACTAATATTCCCTCCCTTTGGAAGCCACTCCATCGCTCCATAATCTTTCTCATTCATATCAGGTGATATCCAAAAATCTCAAACCAGTAATAATCTTGTGGCAATGCTTTCTCAGAACCAGCAATTCCATCACAGGGGGGGAAACAAATGAAAAGTAAATCTGGACCCAAAGAAGACGAGCTCAATTCATCCCTGTCCTAATGCTAGTCACCATAACAGAGGTACTCCGGGAATTAATTGGGTCAGTTGATGAAGTTACATGGGTGGCCTGGTAGGTTTTTACGCTACTTAAGATGTGCCTGTGCCTCCAGAATGCATGTGGTGCTGGAAATGGAAGACTGTGACATGGCCTCATCATTTGGTCCATGTGTTGAGCACAGAATTAAGATTTTTGTTTGTTTTTGCCCTGCACTTGTAAATTGCCTAAGGCTGCCCTCACAGATACAGTGCTGGGGGGGCCTGATTGATGTCATTTTTCCTCCACCAGTTCCTTCCTTATGTTCCACGCTCGTGTCATGTCAGAGAGTCCACAAGAGGTGGTTAATGAGAACAGCAATCCGCACCCTGATTACGCCCCTTTTCCCTGCCCAACCCACCTGCATTCTGTAGCAGAGGCGGCGGGGAGGCGGAAGAGAAAAAAATAAACCCTGGAATTATTTAGTGCCCCTGCGGTTGCTTCATGGCATACGCAAAGCCTAGGCCCCTTCTCTTCAGTCCAGCTTGAGACCAAGACTATTTAACTTCTTCCTGATTGCCTTTCAGTGAAATGTCTTGGAGTGAAACCCTCCAATACCTGGCTGCTGGCTGGGTAGCTAGCTATCAAAGCTGTGTCCCACATAAACATATGAGTACAGCTACCAATTTGCGTACAGTGCGTGCCATAAAGACATTTGCATTTCTTGGGAGTGAAATACAAATTTGCAGTGGGATCTCGAGAAAATAAGTCAATCTACTGGATTAATGCATTTTATAAGATTGTAAAGTCTTTGGGCCAGATTTAGGCAGCCAAGGATGAAGATAGGACTCACTTTAAAGAGACATTGAATTAGTCTAAATTGAAGCATGCATAAATTACTTGTATGATGGTGAATATTCACATAGACCTTTAGTCTTTGGAAATGCATCCAGGTAGTCCTAAGAAGTGCAAATAGGCAACTTTGAAAATCAGGCACCTCGGGACATCTTGAACCTTTTGTATAGCCAACTTTGGATACTCTTCATTATCTGCTGTACATGGAAACTGTTAACATACATGCAGAAATATATAAACTCTCACTTTATTTAAAGAGTCAGGACAGGAGTTGCTGTTTAAACTGATTACCTTATCCTAAAACAAGGTATTGTCTACCTAAGTAATTTTTCCCTTGTGCTCTGAATGCAAGCTTCACTTGATTTTGTGATTATTATTTCACCTTTGAACTGCTGGATTTACTCATTTATAGAAGAGACAGTACATTTAGGTTACTTCCACCTGTGTTTAACAAGGCTCTTGTGTTTTTTCCCCTGTTCAAAAAAACCCTCTGATCTTGTGTTTTATTTTTGACAGGAGATGTGGTTCTGAATTTAATTCCTTCCTGCTTTTGTTTCTCTCTTCCACTCTACGCTGTTAGCATCTGAGGTTTCTAGTTTACTCTCTCTTTGCAATATTTATTTGCAAGAAGGAGGTGACGGTAACTGGCAGGGTCATAATTTGCACTTGCAAAGTGCATTTAGAGGCTTCCCCCTAGTGCACAAACAGCAGGCTAGCCTGTATTCGTGTGGAGAAGATCTTAGAGAATGCCGCATTGCATGTTTTGGTGTGATAGGTCACTCACAAGTGATGGCTTTTGAAGCAGGCATCCTGGGATACATACATAAACTTCCAAGACCTCTCTTTTTTCCCCCACTCACCCCTTGTGTGCTTCTGGACTGCTACTTATGGGGCTGGCCTCTTCCTTGCACTAATGCATAGACACACATCCATCTAAGCTATCTCACCTGCTTACAGATGGCTCTCTAGCTCCCACACATCCTCTTGGTATCTGGACACCTTCCTCTCTTCCTTGAAATGCCTTCTTCTTCTTCGATACCTTTTAAAATGAGCCACCTGAGAGCCCTCCACCATCTCCAGCTCATCTTGGCTTATCACCTGGGTTTTACTGAACTTGGAAAACCCCCATTTCAGAACGAGGGCTAAGGCAACTGGTGTATGTAACAGAGATGCTGAAGGCAGATTGTGGCCAGCCCTATGGAGGGTACACGAAAAGGATTGAGGGGTCAAGAAACCTTTTCTCCTTCTCCCCCTGCCCAGGGGGCAGACACGGGACTTATCTTTGTCATCCCAGGGAGCACCAGTACTCTCAGAAGTCCGAAACTCCCCAAAAGCCATAGCCCTGCCCCCCTTTCTCTACCACATCCTATTAACGGATGTGCCCCCTTCCCTCCCCTTTGTGTTAAGCTGGTCCCTAGCCTCCCCAGAGGAATTCAGGGTCAATCATGCGGAACGTCTCTGGTGACTCCCCCCGATGCAGATTTCCTCCATCTGAACGTGGGCTGCTGCGGTTCGAACGACACAACGCAGCCCTCAGGGAATTGTTCGTCGAAGGTTACGGAGTGGCTCAGTGGAAGACCTAGGGATGTAGCCCAGGTCTTCTGGCTTCCAGCCCCCTGTTCTAACCATGGCTAGAGCACATTATGAGAGGGAGCTCTGCAGCTTGTGCTCTTTGCTTTGTGAATTTGGTCTCAGTTCTGGGCCCTTTTTGGACTCCGTCTCACCAGTCCATAAGCACAAAGTTCTCTCTGGGATGGAGCGTGCCTAACCTGTGTGGAGCACCAAATCTGCCTTGTTTCTGTCCTGCAGGGGTCTGTAATTAACGCGCTAAATGAAATTACAAAAAAAAAAAAAAAAAATTAAATCCCATATCGTGGGTTGGAAGGGTTAAACCTGTTGAATTCGCATGCTGATTAAAACTCCACTTGTGTTTTTGCAGTAGTTCCTCATTATCTTCTCTCAGAGCCTGTTTTTCAAACACAAAAGCTATGCACAGGTTTGGTGAACAGGGCCTCTTCCCTCCTCTCCCCCCATAGCCCATTGTCAGGAAAACATTATCCACCATCTCATCACTCTGCCCCATGAGAAGCACTTTCCTGGGGGTACTTAGGTTCTGTTGCATTTCAGTCCTTCCATCCCTTTACAGTAAGTGGACAAATTACTGTCATTTACCAGAACAAAATATGTGCGGAAACTGATAAATTTCTAGCATGCTTAGGCTCAAATGCCACATTCACTGGGCAGAATAGATCAGGCAACAAGCAAAATTTCTCATTAATTGAGCAAATAAGCTCCTTTCCTCACCTGGAAGGCCCTAAATGACTCTTCCCCTGTCCCCTTGGCTTTTCTGTTCTCAGTCCTGCATCTTTCCACCGTCTTCGCTTTACTGTCTTTCCCATGAATCCCATGGTTGCTTGAAAGGTCAGGGTTTAAATACGTTGGTTTGTATTTTTCTCCAGCTGCAGTTTACTGCCTTCTTTTATTTCACCTCTCTCGCTTGTTTGGATTCAAGTGTGTGCTATTGTTTTCCTTTCTTTCTCTCCATTTGTGTATGGTGACTCGTTCACGATTGGGGTTTGTTCCAAAGTTGTCTTTGCAATTATAAATTGTTTAAAAACTCTGCAGCACACTTGGAAATCTTCTTAGGTTAGACCCCCTTGCTAGTTAACCTTAATAAATTATCTGCCTAATGGCAGATTAAATTCTCTTTTACTGGTTTACTTGTGTGATGTGTTGGGGAGATTGAATGGCTTTTTACATATGTGAATTACGAATTTTTCCACTGCTGGCTTGGGTTTGATAGCAACTTATACAAGACTGGTAATCTCTAGGATCAGATATTTGCCTAAAGTCGAATGCAGCCTTATTGTGCATTCGCTTCAATGAGAGCCGCATCCGCCTCCATCACGGCTGAAATTGACTCTTAGATTATAGAACTGAGTCGGAGTGAAAATCCCTTTTGTGCAGAAGGCTCACCCAGAAGCTCTGAACACCATTTCAGACCCATTTAAAGGTGACAAGCATGGGAAAGTTAAAATAACATTTCTGTTCTTTTCTGTTTCTTCCTATATATAATGAAAGTGGGGGGCAAGGAGATAGCAACTTTTTTTTTTTTAAATGAGGTGAATTTTAAGAACTTTCCCACACTGTTGGTTACGGTGGATCTACCACAAAGATGTCCTCCCTTCATTGCACAGCGGGGATAAATAAGTCTTAACGAAACAAATGCTTTACACACGTGAGATCTAAAATCCCCTGGATCTATTGCTCAGGTCTTGTGATGTCATCGGTTCACTAATTCTGCCTGTGTCCATGGAGTCCCAGGGGCAGGCTTGATCTCACAACATCTCCATGGCACCGCTGCGAACAGAACTGATGGCTCCTGAATCCTGGTCCTGTGCCCTCTAAACTGGTCCCACTGGATTTAGGGGAGCTGTACCTTTAAGTCCTAGAGACTGTTGGCCTCACATTGCTCTTATACCAGATTTATACCTTTTTGACCTCACTGCAATCGCTCCAGATTCACACCAGCGTAATTGAGAGCAGAATCAGGCTTTATATGTGTATATTGGCATAGCTCTGTATTTTGCTTTGGCATTTGATCTGGGGTGATGTTTGTTGCTTTGGGAACATTTCCACGGGAGCTGCTTTTAATCCATCCCTTTGCACTGCCTTCTGTGTGTTAAAAGGAGCCTCCTTATCAGTGGGCAATATGACATGAACACGGTTGAGAGTCCTATCCATTGCAAAGCTCTCTTATTTTACAGGAAACTTTACAGCTGTGTCGTCCGCCCGCTCCACTCCCCCATTGTTATTCTCCACTAATTAGGGCAGATTTTGGTAGAGGAAAAATCCCAGAGAGAGGTGTGAAATCCTGCTTGGCCATTCTGTTCTTTTGCACCAGTTTTGCCCCTGTTCTGTCAGAGCAGGAAAAGGTTGCTATTACCATTTTATAATGTGTAGTCCCAGCTATACTCTTGCTTTACTAAGCAGTTTCAGTTGCTGTGTAGATGTTGCTATAAAATCCTATTTCCATTTAACCCTCGCTGCTTGTTTTTACCATCTACATGTTTCCTTCTTGCGGGCGATAAGATCTTTCTTTTCTCATTTGTTCCACAGGGCTCTGGGTTCCCCACTGGTTCCCCGGTTACTTCTCCCCCGGGATCCACGCCTGTTACCGGGCACAAACGGATGATCATTCCCAACCAGCCGCCTCTCACTGCCACCAAGAAATCTACTGCCAAGGCACCAGCGCAGCCTGCTGCTCCGCCCACCCCTGTTGGTACACTAAAACCTCAGCCGCAGCCAGTTCCAGCTTCTTATAGCACTGCGTCCACTCCCACTCGACCAGCGTTCAACGTACAGGTGAAAACGGCCCAGCCCAGCCCTCACTTCCAGCCACCCGGCCCCCAGCCTGTTCAATATGGAAGCCTGGGTCCAAACCAGTCCTATGCTCCTCCACCAGCACGTCCCCCGGGGCCAGCACAGTATACTCCCTCTCAGCCTCGTGGCCCTGACTACGGATACGCTCCCCAGCCTGTACGTCCTTCAGAGCCTGGTTATGGCTATGCACCCTCCCAGGGGCGGTACCAAGATCCTTATTACCCTGGAGGCCTAGGATATGGAGGAAGAAATGGCTCGGAACCATCCTATGTTCCACAAAACACCTGGAAGCCTGAACCAGCCTATACCACAGTTAACACCCTGGCCCAGAATCCAGCTGGGCCGTACCAACCGTCCAGCACAAAGAAGACCTACATTACGGATCCAGTGTTAGCACCTACGCCACCTCCCATGCAGCCAAAGGTAAGAGAGATACCCATGACCACTCTTTGACTTTGTCTTGCCCAGGGCAAAAGCAGTGTGGTTTTCAGTCTTGTTAGCTCAGTTCAGTTATTGAACAGCCCTCTTAGCACTCCTTGAGATGCAGGCTAACCTGTTTCAAAACACGTTAGCTGTTTTTACAGTCATGTTAAACCTGCTGAATTGAGCTAATGAGATTGCAAACCACACCTTTGTTTCCAGTTGAGATAAGGCTGTAAAGGGCACAGAAAGCAGCCAAGTCTGCTGTTCTCTTTCTTACTGGCTTTTTTTGGTAACTGGTTGGTAGAAAATAGGAACTTCCATCTGAGTTGAAAATACAGTCCTGGGTCTTACAAATTCCACCATTCCTGTGGGGAAACCGAATCCCATTTCAGGAATGCAGTGATATTCAGTGGAATTCACACTGCAGGGCAGAGGAATATTAAGACTCTGAGACTTTAAAATTCATCATCCCAGTTAATAGGACGTGTAATTATATGGCCTCATGATGCTCTCCTCATTCATGCCTGGTTCTCTCCAAAGATTGATTGAGACGTCACTGCCAAAGCCTTGGGGTTGTGTACGCTGTGAGATCTGTTTCCTTCACCAGTCACCAATGGAAAATTACTGCTCTCCGTATGCTTAAAGCTGGGGAAAACTAGTGTTTGTTGAATGCGATTGCAGTGAGTCTGGGGAGTGATGCTGCGTCCTTCTTTAAAACCCACCACACACAAATGATTTTCTGCCCCAAGCTAGGCGGCAGTGAACTGGCGCCATACATGCTGCCCACACGTCCAGCAAGGGTCAAAGCAAGAGAGCCCTTCAAAGAGGAGTCTTACTGTGAAACTGAGTAGACACGGAAAGTGAAACTCCCCCGTCTGGTTTCGCCGAGACCTCGATCCAGCAATCAGATCCGCCCAAGCAGAGCCCCATTTTCTTCAAAAGCTATTCGTGTGCACACGGGCCTGGCGCTGCAGACCCAGTTCTGGATGGAGGCCTTGGTGAGAGGTTGGAAACAGCATCAGCAACGAAAAGTAAATTAGTAAAATCTAAGCTGCTGTTGCCAAAGGTAAGAGATAATTATTCATGTACGTGGCGCCAAATTCCACCCTCTGTTGCAAGTGTATGTTTGGATACTATCTTGACTGTGTGCTTTGAACATGTCAGTGCTCTAACCTCCCCCTAATGGGAGCGCTGCCTGTGGGCATTCGTTGCTTTGGACCCGCCAAGGCCTGAAGACAGCTGGGCTCAAATCCCGAGCCAATGAAAGCATTGCTGTCAAAGACTACCTTGATTTGCAGAACTGGTCTCCAGCCTTTTCATGCTTACAGAAAAATGCTAAATAGTTACAAAACTAAACACCAAAAGCCCCTCCCCTAGGCATTGCCCTCACTCTGTGCACACAGCCTTTTTTAGTGGTCAGAAACCATATTTCATTCCAGTTTCGTGACTGCAAGACCGATTAAAAGCAGGGATGCCTTGGGTTTCTCAAGTCAGGATAGACAAATCAACAAATAAAAGTCCTTTAAATATAGTCTGCTGGCAACCTAACTAATTAACTTTCTCTTCTGCACAGCTGTGGGTGAAGAAGTGCGAAAGGACTCTGTGTCTGATATTAGGTAGACCTGACATTTTAAAAAGGAATATTCTACAGCTTGGACTAGATCCATAGCTGGTGTAAATCAGTGCGATTCCATTGAAGTCAGTGGGATGGCTTCAGTTTACAGCTGCTAAAGAGATGGACCTATAGATTCATCTTTTTAGAAGGCCCATTGTTCAGTGTGTCTCTATGGAAACATAAATCACTTCTCACCATGAACAGCTTGAGTCTCGCAGCCTTATTTGCAACACAAAGCTGGAAGGGAGAAAACAATTTAGATTAAGTTTATATATATATATATATATATAAAAATATAATTTCACTTCTCCTGCAACACATCCTTTCCGCTTACTGATAAATAAATCACTCTGAGAATTTCATTTCCTCCTTAGCCTGCTGAAGGCAAGGTGCTGTCCAGTCCAGCATGGGCATGGCTGCTCTCTTGAGGAAGAAGCTGGGCATTACTTACTAGTAACAAGCAGAGCAGGATGGATGGATAACTTCTAGGGCAAAAGAAAGTGTCCAGTAACTAAATCCACCCCCACCCTGTCAAACTATTTTGTCATTAGCCATAAAAGCAGCATTGTTTCACTGGACTGAATCGTCTCTCTTTCCTTTTGCAACCTGGCTTACTCAGATGAACCAACTTTGTGGAATGATTTCATATCAAGGAAAAGCTGCTGAAAATGTTACAGCCGTGGAATCCATTGGAGAAATCACTGTAGCTGGTTTTACTAGCTGCAGTTTGGGTCTTAGCATGTTTACGCTCCATACACCTGTACGGTGCTTTTGCTTGAAGTTTGTTTATACAGACCTTTAATTTAGTACGTGAGTATGAACCCAGGGAAAGAGCCAGACATTAACTCAGGTCTCATAAAATGGAATAAGACCTATAGGAATCTTACTCCTTTCAAGGGAATGACCCGGAGGATGTGAAGGCATAAAATTGTGAAGATTATTAAGAGGGGATTCTTAATGGACCGTTCATGCAAAACAAAAAGGGGTTGGTAAGAAATCCAGCAGCACTTAGAAGTTTGTGGTATTCAGTTCTGCTGCACACCATGACCACACAAAATGAGAACGGACAGAAATTTTTCCTTCAAAATGTGTTGAGTTTTTTTGGATGAAAAATGGCTTTTGGTTTGCAACGTGGTGGGGGAGAGGATCCCCACTGAAGGTTCTGTCTCTGACAGCCTGAAGCAGGAGCAGGCAGTGTGCTGCTAGCCAATCATGCTGAAGTTGCTTTTGATCCAAAGGAAATCTAGCTTGATATAGGAACAAACACAAACCTAAGACTATGCTGTTCCTTAAAGCCCGCACAGAACAATGAGTTGCACTTAGGAAGTGAAAATGCCAAGTGAGTCGGATCAGTCCAAGTTTGTGTTGTATGATTTTGTTGAATCGCCTTTTGTAGCAATTCTGCCCATTTTAATGCCAAAGTCATAATTAGGAAACGAACTAATGAAGCATATGTCCTCATTTAGACCTTAATATTTCACTAGGGAATTCCTGCCTCTCTTGCTCTCTCTAATCTGCTGCCTATGCCATATGATCAGTTGGAGAGCCATGTGATCAAAATGTGGAATCATCTGACACATGCCATTTATCACACGATCTTCATTTTAACCCGTGCATTTTTCCCCACTGCATTCTGTCCCCTCCTACATAGAGTCAAGTTCGCAAACAGACCCTGTAGGTAACGCCACCACGCTCATAGGTCACGGAACAGATGACCATCATGAGTCACTGACCATGCGTCAGCCACAGCCCCCGGATATTTTGGCACAAAATTATCCACAGTAGAAAACACAAGCTGTAACAGAGAGTCTCCCAACACCGAGAATCCTTTGAAGCCTACACTCTGGACGTATCAGAAACAAAGAAATCCCACCACTCTGCCACCGTGGCTGCCAACTGACTGCCACGCCGTACTGTTCCAGGCCACAAATCTCCTTGGTAACTCATAATGCCTGCACGCAACTCCAGAGCCCACCACTGCCTGCTGTGGGGAGCTATCTGCCTCTTTCTCAAAAACCCTCTCCTGCCTCCTAGGCAGCCCCTCGGGAACCTGGGAACCACACTGCAGATGCAGCCCCAGGAATATCACACCTTGCCTCTCCAGATCTGGCTCCTCCAAACAACAGTAAGTGCTGGAAGCACTGTCTGCGGCGAAACGATGCTATCCCTTGCGACTCTGACCCATGCCATTCTTGGCTAGTGAAAGCCTATTGCCTGTCACTGAATACTTCCTTCAAGAAGAAAAGCTACCTCCTGCCTACAGCTCTCTCTAGTCTAGCCAGTACTTAAGGAAGCCTTTGGATGACACAACCAATTTCTCCACATTCCACCCAGTATCTAACCGTACACGCCCAGGCAAGCAGATAGAGAAGGTCCTCAAGAGTTACCTTGCCAAAGGTTACCTCAAGCTGTCCCTCAGTACAGCTAGTACCTCATGGTTGAGCTCCACACTGGGATGTCAAGGAGGGATGGCAGTAAGGCATGAAGTGATGAGCCCTTCTGGGTCACGGAGAAGAGCCATACCTCCATACTGACATGATTAGACTTCTGTGAGACATTCGGTATGGTCTATCATGGAGTCCTGCCATCCCACCTCAGAGACGAGGCAAAGCGGAGTGGGATCATGTTGACATAGCTTCAGTCATTCCTTTCATACCACAGTCAGAGCTGGATTAACACAAGGGCTTTAAGGGCTTCAGCCCTGGGCCTTGCCCCTGTCCCACGTGACGTGGGCCCAGCGTCTTGACCAGGAGCCGCTCCCAGCCCCAAGCAGCACTGCGAGGTGGCTGCTCCCCCCCCTCCCAGCCCCACCTGTCCCCTCCCACATGATGTGGGTCCAGCTTGAGTGTGAGGGCCGCTCAAAATCATCTCACGTGCCATGTTTGGCACACATGCCATAGGTTGCTGACCCATGTTCTACATGTTTTAAGACTGAAATGTAACCACAGAACGGCTTTATGTTAATTAAAGGGCAAGTTTAGTACAGTGTTCATAGCCTCGATGCTGTAATTGTGATAATTTTGTTTTAAATTAGGAAAAATACTTGTATACAGGGGCCCCACAAAATCTAATAGCCCCGGGCCCCAGGAGAGTCAATCCGGCCCTGACCACAGTCAGCATAGTCCTCCACTGCCAGGGTCCTCACCAATAGAGTCCCACAGAAACCCGTTCTCTCCACATCCTGATCGACTCCTATATGAAGCTTCTACAAGAGGGCATGAAATTTAGCATCTCGCAACCATTGCAGGGCTAGAAACAGGAAAGGGGGAACTCCTGACTTCCCAATCGGGGGGGAGGCGAGGAACAAAGCACTTGCTCCTAGCTCACATCAGGCTTTAAATCTGAGACATTATAGGTGGAAAACTGTTTTTTAAACTAAATGTTTAGAAGTTTCTTGCAGTGCATCTACAATACAAATGGAGGTGTGAGTGGAGCACAGCTAAGGATACCCATGCTCGCGTTCATCGAGCTAGTGCAGGTAGTAAGTACTGGCAGGTAGTAAGTGGAGACATGGGTTTCAGTGCAGGCTACCAATTAGAGTACATATTCAGAGTACCCGAGTACCAGCCTGTGTTACCACATTTACGCCACTGTTGTTACCCTATGAAGCCTTCCTTAATCATGCTGATTCTTCACGCCACCCCCACGCCTTGTAGAAACGCCGCATCTTCTACAGAACACTGACTTTAGAGGGTTTTTATAATTTTCGTTGGTGTTATTGTTGGTATCCTTTCCCTTGTAAAGTCCTGATAGTCTTAGGATATGTCTACACTGCTGGGGTTGCATGGATCAGTGCAGCAGGATTGATTGAGTGGGCTCCGGAGACCCGCTCAGACAATCCCGGAAGTGCACTCTGGTCCATACGATTAATCCCCCTCTGCTTAAATCAGGGCCTCCAGCTGACTGGAAATCTGCAGCGAAGGCATTCACTTGGATGTTTCATCTTCAGCTCAGAGACGCCTGCTCACCACTGTCCTGAGCTATGATTGATGCACTCCACTTGTACAGGTGTAATCATTTTCTATGATGGAAAGTTACCGTCTGCCATCACTCACATAATGTGAAGTGGAGACACCCGGCAGTTACGTTTTAACTGAGGCCCATCCTCTTGCTGCTTGCTGTTAATCTTCTGACTAAGATGTTTCATTCTCTGCTGATTAGTAAATTCAATGGGCCTGATTCCCACCTGATGGCATAGGGAGGCATGATTCCCCCAACAGCCTGGCCCTCTGCTCTCCAGAGACGGTAGCCCCAGAAGCCAACTGTCGCACTCTACTACAACCCCCTCCTTGGAGGTCTTTTCTCCACCACCCATAGATCTGAGCTACAGACTCCAGCAGAGGCACTGGGGTGAATTTGACCCTGTGTGGTGTTAAAACTAAGGAGGCGAAAGAAGGGAGGCAATATATCTGGAACTGAGAAGAGGGAATTGGAATCTATTCTGAGCTCTGCTCTGAGACTTGGACAAGTTTCCTCACATTTGTGCTCCTCAATTTACCAATCTGCACCTGGGAATATTTAATACTTCCCCGTCAGGGCTCTTGTAAGCCTTTCTGGAGTAATCTTTGTAATGCCGTTCAGTACTCTCAGGGTACGTCTACACTGCCAACTTCGCGGTGATGGATGCAGCGGGATCAATTGAGCGGGTTGTGGAGACCCACTCAGTCGATCCCAGATGGGCTCACCAGCCGATGGCAGTACTCCACCTCCCTGAAAGGAGTGAGGCTGTGTTGACAGGAAGGCCTCTCCTGTCAATATGCCACTGTGAAGTCGCCACGCTACGTGAATGTCACTGGTGGCAGCAAATTCGCAGGTCAGTGAAGTCCTGCTCGATCGATCCAGAAGTTGACGCATTAAAACTACCCCCTCAACTGGCGTAGCACTGCATCAACGGGAATGCATTTCTCGTCGGTGCAGCGCAGTGAAGATGCTGCGTAGATGAGGAGTTATGAAGTTGACGGGAGTTACACAAGCGAACTCCCATCATCTGCCACCAAATTTCAAGATAAGTGTAGACATGGCCTCGGTACATCAATGGGAGGTACACCAGCTACATGAGGTGACTTGCGTATCTCCTGTTGACAGCTGGCAGCAGTGTAGACCAGGCTTCAGATGAAAAGGCACTTTCCAAAATGCAAAGTGTTATAAAAATTATTTAGACCTTCCCACGTTCATCCTTCTCTCTCGGGATCCCATGTGAATTGTACTGCACCCCAACCCCTTTGGCGATGCCTTCTCGCAGCTTAAACTGTCCTTTGCTTTTGGGCTTAGGAACTTTAGTTTCATTGACAAAAAGGAAGTGGCTGAGGATAGAGGAATGCTTTGCAGTCGTCATTTAAGAATTGTGTGCTTTGGGTTACGTTCCTGAGATTGTCAAAAATGAGTTAATAATTGTACAACCCGCTCAGTTAGTTTGAAGTGAAAGATAACTGTGTGTGCGGTTATGGGAGCAGGTAAGGTCAACATAGACTTGTGAATTACAAAGAAAGCAACTTCAATGTACAGCTTTAGAGCATGGCATTGGCAGTTTAAGCCTTTAGACTGTCTCAGTGGGTTAGCAACATGAGAGGAATAATTGAGCAAGAGGCTTTTCACATAATACCTGGATGTTCTTTCTTCCTCCTCCTTAAAATAAGCTGAGGACAGTGCTTCCATACATGATACTGCTACGGGCAGTCTTGAAGTTATTTAAGGGCTTTGATTTGGTCATGTTTAACCCTTGATAGCTAAACAGCTTTTAAATATACTGCCTACCTTTTGAGATACAATTGGGAAGTGAATTATGTTGGTGTTGCATTCTGGTAGTTACGGGTTCTATCATCTTAGCCTACCTACGGTACTCAGCATAGCTTGTCATTGTGTGAGGCAGTGTAGTCCTCAAGACTCCCAGACCTGCCCAGCACTGATGCAGGGCGCAGCTTCGGACAGCTGCCTCAGTTTGCTCATCTGTAAAATGGGGATTCTAATACTAAGCTACTGGGTCTATACACGACTGTAAGGAGTATGTGGGATAAACAGGAAGACCTGGAAGTATTAGTACATTGGCTAAATTATGACTTAACCGGCATCATAGAGACTTGATGGGATAAATCTCCTGACTGGAATATTGGTATACAGGGTTATAGCTTGTTCTGGAAGGACAGGAAGGAAAAAAGGGAGGAGGGGTTGCATTCTACATCAAGAATATATACACTTGTTCTGTGGTCTGGAAGGCGTTGATAGGCAGACCTGTTGAAAATCTCTGGGTAAAGATAAAAAGGGAAAAATAGGGATGATGTCCTAGTAGTGGTCTGCTATAGATGGCCAAATCAGGAGGAGAAAGTAGATGAGGCATTTCTAGAACAAATAACAGAAATATCCAAAACATGAAACTGATAGTAATGGGGGACTTTAACTAACCAGACAGCTGTTGAAAAAGCTATACAGCACAACACAAAATTTCCTTAAAATATTCTGGGGAGATCTTTTTGTTTGGAGGAAATGTCTTGTTCTGTTTTGGAGGAAGTAACCAGGGGAACAGCAATTTTAGACTTAATTCTGACCAACAGGGAGGAATTGGTCACAAATCTGAAGGTGGATGGCAATTGGGCTGAAAACAATCATGAAATAATTGTTCTCGTAATTCTAAGGAAAGCAAGGAGTGAGAGCAGCAGGATAAGGACAAAGGACTTCAAAGAAGCAGATGTTAACTCAGAGAATTGGTAGGTAAGGTTCCATGGGTAGCACATCTAAGGGATAAAAGCGTTCACGAGAGCTGACAGTTTCTCAGAGACACAATATTAAAGGCACAACTTCAAACTATCCCGATGCAAAGGAAAAGTAGGAAGAATAGGAAGAGGCCAATGTGGCTCCATCAGGAGCTCCTTTAATCACCTGAAAATCAAAAAGGAATCCTAGAAAAAAGTGGAAACAAGGATGAATTGCTAAAGAGAAGCACAAAAGACTAGAACAAGCGTGTTGGGACAAAGTCAGAAAGGCTAAGGCTTGACCTTCATGAGAAACTTCTGTTGGCATAGCTACATTGGTTAGGAGTGTTGAACAAAAAACGAAAACCAAAGAAAACCCCAACCCACCACCCACTTTTAAACAACACAACTGTGCCAACATAACCCACAGCGTAGGCACAGCTCTCTCTTTCGTATGACGTTTGGAAAGCAACAGGCTGGGGTTATAATTGAATCTTGAGATACAAGAGCCATTCTGTTGCTCCTGGGGTTACTAGGTGGATCCCCCTCGTGCCACCCTCTAAGTGCAAATGGGGCAGGTGTCTTTGATGTGTCTCGTTTGTACCTCACCACAGTCACAATTTGGTGATTCTGTCAACATAGTGTTGTTTGGGGAGGTGGTGTTCCTGTACCAACAGGAAAAAACCCTTGTCAGTGTAACTATGCAGGGCTATGCTGGCATAGATACGTCAGTATAGTCTCAAGAGTGAAGGCATACCTTAAGGCACAATGAGTTACACCTAAAGAGACATAAAAGGCAATAAGAAGAGGTTCATTGAATATACTGCGAGCAAGAGAAAGAAGAAGGAAAGTACAGCTCCTCTACTTAGCGTGGAAGGAGAGCCAATAACTGGTGACATCAAGAAGGCTGAGGTGTTTAATGCCTATTTTGCTTCAGTCTTCACTAAGACTTTAAGGGTGACCAGATACTCAGCACAATTAATGAGGAAGGAACTAAAGCCCAAATAGGAAAAGAACAGGTTAAAATATATTTTGATAAGTTAGATGTGTTCAAGTCAACAGGGCCTGATGAAGTTCATCCTAGAGTACTTACGGAGCTACCTGAAGCAATCTCAGAAACATTAGCAATTATCTTCAAGAATTCATACAGGACAGGTGAGGTCCCAAAGGACTGGAGAAGGGCAAACATACTATGATCTTTAAAACCAGGAACAAAGAGGACCTGGGAAATTATAGATCAGTCACGTTGATGCCTGGAAATATACTAGAACAAATTATTAAAGAATCAGTTTGCAAGCACCTAGAGGATAATAAGATTATAAGGAATAGCCAGCATTGATTGATCAAGAACAAGATCATTCTTAACCAACCTAATTTCTTTTTTGTCAAGATTGCTGGCCTAGTGGGTGGGGGAAGTAGTAGATGTGATCTATCTTGATTTTAGTAAAGGTTTTTGACACAGTCCCTCTTGACATTCTCATAAGCAAACTAAGGGAATGTGGTCTAGATGGAATTATTATAAAGTGGGCACACGACTGGTTGACAGAGCATACTCGGAGTCATTATCAGTGTCAAACTGGGAGGGCGTATCTAGTGGAGGTCCTACAGGAGTCAGTCCTGGATGGTAGGTTATAGTGGATGATAAATTAAATATGAGTCAGCAATGTGATGCAGTTGAGAAAAAGGCTGATATCATTCTGGGATGTATTAACAGGAGTGTCGTATGTAAGACTCTCTGCTCGGCACTTCCAAGGCCTCAGCTGTAGTACTGTGTCCAGTTCTGGGCACCACACTTTAGGAGAGATGTGGATGAATTGGAGAGAGTCCAGAGGACAGGAACAAAAATGCTAAAAGGTTTAGGAAAGCTGATGTCTGAAGAAAGCTTAAAAAACTGGACAAGTTTAGTCCTGAGAAAAGAAAGCTATGGGAGGGAGGGGCTGGATAACTTTTCAAATATGTTAAGGGATGTTATAAAGAGGACTGTAATTAATTGTTCTCCACTGAAGGTAGGACAAGAAGCAATGGGCTTCATCTGCAGCAAGGGAGATTTAGGTTAGATATTAGGAAAACCTTTCTAATGATAAGGGTAGTTAAATTCTGGACTAGGCTTCCAAGGGAAGTTGTAGAATCCCCATCATTGGAGGATTTTTAAGAACACATTGGACGAACACCTGCAAGAGGTTATCTAGGTTTACCTGTCTCATCGCAAAAGGATGGACTTGGTGACCTCTTAAGATCCCTCCTAGCCCTGTGTTTCTTTGATTCTCATGCCCAGTTAATAGGATTGGTTAATGTCTGTGATTCTTGAATTAAAAGTGCCATAGAAGTGCAGTGTTTTACTGCTACACGGTTCTCGTTGGTTCTGATTTGAGTTATTAGGCTATAAAGCTGGGTGATTGTGTCTCTGGATGAAAAGTGAACAGTGGGCCCAGTCCTTCAGGCACTTCTAAGCCTAGTGCTTACCTCTGTATTGTCCAGTGAAGTTAATGGAACTGTTCATGGTAAGGCTACCAGTAGTGGTGTTTGTAGGATTGGGCCCTGAGATTCACACAGCATACATGGAATTCTCAAGGGAAAGGCTATGAAATGAATCTGTCCCTCAAGATACGCCCACATAAGACCTAGCAACCTTGTCCTATTTAAGCTATAAATGCAGCTACACAGAGTAGAAAGTAGCTCTGTGTTGGTATGGAAGAATCCAGAGGTTATATTTTTATTTACTAAGCATAAACGTTCCAGTTTTAAATTCACTTAGACCCCCACAAAATGCTGTTCCCCATGGAGATTTACTTCCAAATAACTACAATGCAAATCAGTATATTAAATGAAATAGCATCCTTAAAAAATAAAAAAAAGTCCCATCACCAGCTAAAAGAATCCCTCCAAGGCAAACAGCATCTGCAATTCTACTGACAATTGTTCTTAAATGAAAGTAGTGAATTATAAAGTTGTAAAATTGTTTTGCAATAATATTTTGTTTTATAACCCATATTAGTTTACCTAGTAGCTGTCTGGCTCCAGAGCAACTTATATAATGTGATATTATGAATATGGTGTCTTGACTTATTGTCTAGGGAATTAATTTAAGAGCTCTAAACTCTCCAATCACATTTTCTTCTTTGTTCCAGACATGGTTTATTCTGTCTGCCTGAAAAATATCAGATAAACTGTGGCTCATAACAGAACTATTTATATTCCTCCTTATCCACACTAACAGGGCACTGACTCACTTTTACCTGGGTGCTTAAAACAGACCAGACTGAAATATTCTGTCTGACGTGAGCTACATAAAGCAAAAGCACAAAAGCAGAGCTGTTACATGTTAGCTGATCAGTGTATCTGTACGGGGGTGTGCTTCACACCTTGTTTGGGGTGCAATGCCTCCTGGCTGTCTGCCTCTCGCTGTGTCGGCCGTGGCTCAACCCTCCAGCCAAGTCACAAAGTCCAAACCCCTCCCAAGGTGCGCACAGTCCCAGTTGACCTACACAAAAGATCTTTCACCTTTCTTGGGCTTCTCACAAGTTTCCTCACTCTGGTCAGAGCGCTGACTCCCCAGGCTTTTCCCCACGGTGGGGGTCCAAATGCAGCATAAACTGGTCTTCCACTCCTCCTGGTTTCTGTTCTATCCCCTTTTCCTTAGGGGCTCCTGCCCTTTCCCCCACTCCAGGAGCCTACTCTGCTTCCTGTGGGTCTCTTCTACTCCTTGTTCTCCTTCTGGACCACTGGCCTCAGGAATGCCTCCTTGGTACCTGACACTTTCTTCCAGAAGTCCCACTACAAGCCTCAACCTGTAGCCCCCTTTCCTACTGCTGCTGGTTTCTGGTCCTTCCTACAGGACTCTGTCCTCTCTTGCTCCTTTTCCAAGAGTCAGCTTCAAACTGCAGGCTTCTTCAGAGACATCTGCTCTTTTCCCAGAGCTAACAACCAAAGGCTTCTTTCCAATCTCCCTTCCCCAGGGCTCTGACTGTCTGTCTGTCTTCTGGTCTCTCCCAGTTCCCTACAAGTCCTAATGCATGGCTTCTACCCTACAGGAACTTACACTGTTTCCTGTTGGTTCCTCCTAGCTTGTGATACCAGGCCTCTGTCTCAGGAGCTTCCTACTTGTTTATTCCGTTGCTAATTGGCTAATTCACCACCACTTTGAACATGTACCTCCTCCCAGGTGTATTTTATAGGGTTGCCACAGGCCAGTGAGGGCCTTATTCCCCATGAAGAGCCACTGGCCCCATAATTTACCATTACTGACAATTTTCCATTCCTTGGTTTGTCCCCAGATCAGAGACATGACTTATAATTATTGATTCTGTCCTATGTTTATATTACACCTTTCATCCAAAAAGGTTACTCAGGCTTTGTAACTTAGACTGATAGGCAGCGATTTAAACTGATGTGCTGGGATCAGTGAAATTGAGCTGTGCCTGGGGTAAAACACAACAGCTGTTTTACCAGCACACAATATCACTATGCAATGGTTTAGGACAGGAAGTGCAGACAAATACTTATCCGATTGAAACTGTGGGGAGGATTTAGGGAAGCATAATATAAATAAATGTTCCTGTTGGAATTAGCATGTTGGTAATCATTAATATATCATCTTGCTCCCATTTACTTCCTCATCTTTCATTCCTACTTATTCCCAAACATTATTGCCACCTGAATCCTAGATTTTTTCCCCTTGCTTTGTGACAGTTGGCCACGCATTAAGGGAATCCCTCTTCTGTTGTTGCAAAGAAAAGACTTTTTACTGAGATTGAAAAATTTATGGTCTCCCTGGGTACGTGGCTAAGATAGCAAAGGAAGTCCTACAGAGCATTCCCACTGGCGGGCTTGAAACTAGGTTAGAACCATTAACCCGAAGGGGCTTTATTTTTCAATTCCACGGATCTCAAGAGAACAACTCCTCTTGCAAGATTCATGCCATTGAGGAAGGCAGAAATCTCATGACATTTCTGCCTCTGTGTCCTGAATCTCATGAGAATATCTTGAAAGGTTCATAGATTTTTAAGTCGCAGTGGACCACTGTGATCATCTAGTCTGACTTCCTGGGGAACATGGACCCTGAAATTAAGTCCTACCTCTAGCTCAACAATTTGTGGTTGAAGTAGAGCGGTGAGTCTCAACGTTCACCATGAGCACCTCTGTTTTCCAGAGTGGCACACCCCACCTACACTGGGAACCCATTCCCAGCTAGCTGGCCTTCCTCTGCCATTTAGCGGTATGGAATGGGCAGCGTCTTGACTCCTTGACACCCATTCACAACTCCGAGACTCAGAACCCACGAACTAGAGCATATTCCTTAGAAATGCATCGCATCTTGCAGCTGTTCAATCCAAGCCCTTCACTTTGCTTCCTTCTGAACCCCTCAAAACGACATGAACCTAATCAGTCGGGGGGACTGAGACATTTAAATGGCTCGTGCAAGCTCACAGGGTCAGTCTTTGGCAGAGACCGGAAATATATCCCAGTTCTGCCGACTCGTAGGAGGGTACCATTTAAGCACAAAGACTTTCCTTCCTCTCTCTTCCATTGTATTGAATGGGAGCAAGGTTGAGTTATTGACTTAGGACCTGGGTTGAGAGTTCACCACTGGCTGATTCCACCAGACCCTTCCAGATGGATCCCCAAATTACTGGACAGATAGTGGTGGCTGTTTTCTAGTGGTTTTTAGATTCACAAAAGCTTTAGACCGTTCCCTATGAGGCAAATCTGCCCCTTTAAACAATGGAAACTTCCATGTAGGGTATCAAGAATGTGTGGGCTTCCGTTTTCTGTTTCCCAGTCAGCTCGCTCCTCAATGAATAAATCTGAATATCGTTTTCAAACCTGAATTCAGCTCTCAAAGGGTTTCACCTTTAAAGTCTCCCATCACTTTTTTAAAGCTTCTTAGCATCAGATCACCTTATGGCAATTAAATACAGAGCAGCAATTAAAATTGCATGTCTGATTTAAAAAAAAAAACAACAAAAAATCTCATCATGAATGTACATTGTATGAAGATAAGAAAGGTAAAAGGATAAAGATGACTAGCAACTCAGTTGTATCTGACCTGCTTTTGAATAAACAGCATTATATTCCACAGCCAATTATCTCAAAAGTACAATGTGTTCTGTTGGCAAAAAAGGGTTGTCAGATAGAAATGGTTAGTCAAAAGGACACATTCACTGGAGTGAACATTAATCTTTTGTATTCCGTATAATTTTATACAAACCAGGTTGGTTTGTTGTTGGTTCCCCTTCCCTCCAACAAGATTATGCAGTGTTTTAATATTATTCCATGAATATCTAATTGCAGGCTTCGGAGAGAAGTGTAAGCATTGCTAGGGAAATAAAATAAGGTATGCTCTGTGCAGCCCAGTAATAAGGCCTCCAATACAAAAGCGGAAAAACAAGTCATTAGTTACAACCATTGAACGGAAGAGGTCTAATGGGAGCCACAGGATAAACATTTCATTTTATTAGGTCTTCGTTATATGTTTTGCAAGACTCTGTGGTTATAAATTAAAATTGCTTTTTGCAGCGGTGGCTGTAAAAAGTTCAAAATCTGTGAATGTACCTATTATTTTTATTTATACCACAGCAGGCTGCTAGAGAATTAACTTGTTTCCCTCTGTTTGTTAGTTAAAAGATGAAAAGTGCATACAAATGCATATTTGAAGATAGCATTTAAAAACAGCTTTGTTTCTTTTTGGGAATATTTTGTTTGTTTTTTGTTTTTATCAAGATGCCATCAATTTGAAGAGGAAAAAACCTTAGCAAACAAAAAATAAAAAAAACCCCAAAAAACCAAAACACCCCAACCTTGTCATATCGGCAGGTTCTTTTATTTGTTTATAAAGTTCAGCTAGCACTGGTGAAATGGGTACAAACATTTACTTTGTCTGAAACAAATTAGAAACTGGGACCTTTTGTTGACAATGCAGAATGCTTTCCAGTGCTCCACTTAGCCACCGTAATGAAAGGGCTGAGTTGACAGCCATGGAGAATTAAGTCCACTGATCAGTCACAAAACACAGTGGTAGGGGTAAGATTTCCCCAACCTCTAGGGATGAGAGAATATTCAGTCTCTGTGTCTCAGTCTGGGACTTCTGGCAAGAGGATCAGTTCTGAGTTGTGATTTGGCCTGTGGAACTCACCGCCACAGGATATCAGTGAGGCCAAGAGATTAGTAGGATTCAAAACAGGGATAGAGATTTTTATGAATTAGGGGCACCCATTATTTACATAAGATAGGATAAAAATGTAGAAGGGGTATAACCCTCATGCTTCAGTCCACAAGGCAATCTGTAACTGATGAGGGTTAGGAAAAAACTTCCCTTGTGATCAGGTTATTCCTTTATTGTACACCCTTTCCATGGAAGCATCTACTATTGACCAATGCATGGCAGAGAAGACTGGACTAGATGGACTCGTAATCCAGTCCAGCAATTCCTAGGATGGTGACCTCTAGTAGGACTTGGATCAGCAGATGCTTTCACTGGCCCCCCAAGACCCATCAAGTGTTAGTCACTGACCTTAGGGAGACTCGTACAGGTAAAAGAGATGAAAGTCTTGCCCCCACATTGTCAGTCAGTTTCGGCAAAGGGTTATCTTCCACCACCTGGTCAGGACGCACTGGAACATATATTAGCTAAAGTGTCTAGGCATTGCTAATGCACCAGTCATGATGGCTCCTGGGTGCTTGTCTTACTGTTTTGCTAGTAATATTTAATAATTGTCTTAATATGAGACCGTGCCAGGGAATAGATGTCATAAGACTTACCCATTATAAGCCAAAGAGATTAGAGGTGGCGTTCAGTGCCCGAAGGATGTGTTTTAAAGTAGAAACCTGAGTTTTTCCCGCACAAGACAAGAACCAGCAAAGCTTGCCTCCAACTGTGGTGACTATTTATTTCCCGTTTTAGACATCGGACAGTGACTCAGTGTGCCCTGGAAATATTATCATTGTAGCAATTTTCTCATGTGGTAGCTCAGCTTAATGTTAGAGAAATGGGTAGTTACAGGTCCAGACACATAAAGCCGGAGCTACATTCTAAAAATAAAATGTTTGCTTAACTTTTAGTTGTCAACAACTTTTCAGTCACTAACGCTAGGAAATGGAATAAGAGGCCTCATGCAATTCCTGGCACATTTTATGGTCAATGGGCCATCTAAGGAAGATTAATACATTGGTAACACAAATAACTGGCAATACCAGTGGTGCTGTAAAACAAGGCGTGGTTTAGAAGAGTACAATTTACTAATAGGAGCAAATTTTAGACTAGGCATGGCATGGCTTTGCAAATGACTTGGTCTGTGGCTTTAGGCAAGTCAGTTTGATCTTTCTTAAACACAGCAGGGGTATTTTAAGTCTTGATCATCTTCAAGGCAGTTTCAAAATCTGCACATTCAAAGTAGGATTGTTATTTCCTAGACTAGTGGGTACAGAAATGACACAGAGTCCTTCCAACGGTGCGGTGGATGTGTGCAATGGAGGATTTTTTTGGTGTCCTTGTACTGGAGCTGGGAAAAATGAGATCCCATTCTTAAAATCTGGGGCTGCCAATCTTTACAGTAGCTAATTTTTAGCATTTACATCTTCAGAGCTTTGTGAGCAATAATTGAAATCCTCACAGCACCCTGAAAGGCAAGTACTGTTATCCCTGTTTTTAGAGTGATCTCCCCAAGATCACAGCGAGAATAAGTAACACAGCTCATATCAGTCTAAGAACTTGTTTAAACCACATTGTGCCTCCTCTGATCAGTCATTTGTCCTTGTCAAATTTTGATCCATGTACCTCTACTTCTGTGTACCACGCACATCTGAGAAGAGGCGTAGGTGGGGTACATAAAAGTTTCTTAGGGAAGTGGCCTGGTGACTGATAAAGATGGACAATTACGGAGCTAATCAATCCACAAAGACACAAAGTGTGGTTTAGTGTAAGGGGAGTGTATATTTAATGGCCTTGAGGAATATGCCACTTTCCTGCATGAAAGAGGCTATTCCAGCCAATGAGGCGCACAGTCTGTGAACTGCTGCGTACATCCTAGTATTTAATGCAAAAGGAGGCATTGCCAAATGGTGGGTGTCTTTTGGGGGCTTATTTAAAAAAAGAACGTTTCATTCATAAGTGGGGGGAAAAGGCCAATTGGAACTCATTTGCTTGCTAAACATGTTGAGCTTTTTCCATGACTGAAGCATCAGTGTGTATCACTGTGAACAGAGATGCAGGGAGTGGTAGGGAATGGGAAACGGGATCCTGCTTGTTGGTCAGTGTGCGGTTTTGTTCGACCAACCCACTTGGAGTGAAGTTTAGGTTTGATAGTCTGGCATTCAGTGGGTCAATTTGGCTCAATTGGATTTTAGGGGTCTGTAAAACTAGCTAGTTCACTAGCTGGAGTCAAGCTGCCAATCCTCCAGTAAGACCAGCTGCTGTGAATTGATGAGAGCAAACCCAGGCGAGAATCCAGTAACAAAAGCATGCAGGTGCCTACAGTCTGAGCAGACGTGAGGCTATGAATGGAGCTGGCTCGCAAAACATACGCAGGATGTTCATTTATCGGGGAGTGCAATCCAGAGCATGGGGACGGAGCACTGGGGTGCTGAGGGTTATAATAGGCAGAATGCTGTATTGTGCAGATGTAATGGACCAGCAGTTGAGGATCTGGCCCAAGAATCCTTGGCCCTTATATAGTGCTTATGTGAGGTTCTCAAACCACAAACAGTAAATGCAGAAAGTCACAAACTAACGTGTTATACACTGGGATAACTCCCTAGCCTTCTAAAAATGTTAGCACAAGGGGCCTGGTTCTGATCTCGCATGCGGTGGCTTACCATTCACTTCAGTGGAGTAAAAATCTGATTTACACTAGTATTGGAAGAAAGTTTAACGCTGTGTGTGCTGGCCTCAATTTCTGTGTTGTATGTCAACTCCCATGGATCGCTTGGCAGTAATTTTAACAAGGAGAGTTCCCCCTTTGTTCTTAAAGTATTACACCCCCCCCCGATGTATAGTTGAAACTTACCCCTTTCTGAAAGTAGAGCTTTACTAGAAATTCAAACAACCATGAAAGAACATAAACTTCGGCATTATTATTAATTCTGTTATTGTAGCACCTTGGGGACCCGGTCATTGACCACACCCTATTGTGCTAGGTGCTGTACAGACAGAACAAGAAGACAGTTCCTGCCCAAAGATCTTAAATCTAAACTTTCTTCCCAAGGCCATTCTCCCTGGAGTCTCCCTGTAGGAGCACTCTGTCTGTGGCCCCTGTGAGAGAGGTTTTTCAGCTTCTTATGGAGCTGAACAAAGGCAGCTGCCACTGTGACTCAACTGTAGACAGGTCTTAGAACTCACACTTGTCCGTAGGATCTTAAAGTGACGTATTCCAGCTGTTGTGAAAAGCAGTGTGGGATGGCAGCACGTTCTAAAAATATTCTGGATGAGCCATCTTTCTAGATGGGGAATTTAAAAGGGATGGTTTCATATCGTCCCATCTCTGCCAGCACTCCTACTCTGAACATCCATTTCTAGCCATGGCACCAACCCACATTTGGACAGCAGAAATGCGTGACT
The DNA here is from genome assembly GCA_007922155.1 of Mesoclemmys tuberculata. Taxonomy (NCBI): domain Eukaryota; kingdom Metazoa; phylum Chordata; order Testudines; family Chelidae; genus Mesoclemmys; species Mesoclemmys tuberculata. The sequence continues at coordinate 4,032,906 of ML675649.1, read as the reverse complement.
AATCCGTAAAGGAGTGCAGATTTCCTCATACCTGTGTGATTGTTGCTTGAAAGATTTACGCTGGCGGGAATTCGACAGGTATCGTATAGTCACACTGCCAAAATTGCCACCGGTGGGGGGACAGCTCGCAGGGCACGTAAATCAGGGAATGGAACAGAAACGAGTGTGAAAGTGAATCCAGCAATTGAAGTTGAGAGAGAACACATTGGCAGCCGATCTGGAAGCCATTCTGGCACCTGCCAGGCAAGGCTGTGTTGTGTGTGGCTACGTGTCATTGTGTACCTGTGCTTTAACAGACAAGGTTGCATTCTCAAACATGTGTAGTATTGCTGTCACTGAGACCAGGACAACGATCAGGTGTACGGCTACCTCAGCGCCTTTCATCCAGTTATCTCAATGTCTTTTACAGCAGCGATTGCTCAGATCTCAAAACTTTTCTCTCTGAGAGACGCGGTGGGGGAGGGATGATCTTTTATTGGACCAGCTGCTGTTCATGAAAGCGACATGCTTTCCAGCGTACACAGAACTGAATGCCTTTCCCAGTCCTGAAGAAGAGCTCTGTTTAAGCTTGAACCCTTGTCTCTCTCACCAACAGACGTTGGTCCAATAAAAGGTATTCGCTCACCCACCTTGTCTCGCTAATATCTTGGGACTAACGCGGATACAACTACACTGCAAACAACTCTTCTGTGTGGCCGACAATGGGGATGGGGAAACTGAGGCTTGGTGACATGGGCAAGATCCAACAGCAAGCTGGTGGGTAGTAGTGGGGAAATAAACCCAGTGGCTCTGACATCCAGCAGTCCTGCTTTCTCTGAAAGGGAAAGGTTGTGAAGGTAGCTGAGTGGCCGATGGTAAAGCTCAAAATGTTCTCATTTCGCTTCAGCTTATCTCTGGTGACAAACCCAAGCATGGGAGAGTCTTTGAGTCTGTTTTGTCCTCGTTTGTGGAAGCACCAGGGAGCTTTTGTGGCTCAATCTTTGACGTTTTGATGTCTGTCGTGTGTCACGTTCTGCAGGATATTGTGAGTGGATCTTTCATGAGGAATTTCCAAACTATTTGCCGATCTGGCTGAAAAGCAAGAGAGGGGAATAAAAATAATGTGTGTGGTGTTTGTTTGCACATCAGGGCCACAGCTGGCTCATATGTTTCTTGTAGACCCCAAAGGAATGAGGATTACAAACATTTGCCAACCTTTCTTTAGCAATCAATCTGCTATTTTATTTAGTAGTCCACTGTTCTGACTCGGGTCAGAGAGATTTCCCCACACTGTCCCAATCACAGGAATCCAGAAAGAAGGATAAAGCAGTCTGACACTTCAGGCTGCTATCCAAAATTTTCTGTAGTGCAATAGAATTGGCAACAATTAACCAAGACACAGGGTCTGCTCTAGGTATAAGTAGAAGCTAGAAGTCAACCACCATCTCTTCCAGGCCTAACTCCTTCTATCCCTGTAGCCTCTTTCTCCTATCCACCACAGACACACACACGGGCACACACACATTCCCTGTTACTGTATACCTTGTGCAGTGTACAGGAACTTGTATACAAGGAGGAACTTGTTTGCATTAAAATATAGGACCATCTCTCTGCTGACAGTTGTGTCCAGCACCTGGATAATTAGGCCTTAAATATCCACCTGCTTTGTTGTCTTGGTTACATAGAGGCTGCAGTCAGGGTCCCATTGTGCAAGGTGCTATACAGATGCACCACAGAATGTATCCAGATAACCTCCTGTAGGAGGTTGTCCCTGCTGACTTCAGTAAGAATAAATAGAACAGGTCATCATCAAGAGATCCATCCCATTGGCCATTCCCAGCCTCTGGCAAACAGCAATCCCTGCCCATGCTGGCTAATAGCCATTGATGGATCTATCCTCTATGAACTTATCTAGTTCTTTTTTGAACCCTTTTATAGGCTTGGCTTTCACAACATCCTCTGGCAAGAAGTTTGACAGGTTGACTGTGTTGTATAAAGAAATATTTCCTTTTTGTTCGTTTTAAACCTGCTGCCTGTTAATTTTATTTGGTGACTCCCTAGTTTTTGTGTTATGAGAAGAGTAAATAATGCTTATTTACTTTCTCCACATCAGTCATGATTTTGTACACCTCTATCATTTCTCTCCCCCATAGTCTTTTCCAAGATGAAAAGTCCAAGTCTGATCAATCTCTCCACACATGGAAGCTTTTCCATAGTCCTAATCATTTCAGTTGCCCTTTTCTGTGTCTTTTCCTGTTCCAATATATCTTTTTTTTGAGATGGGGCGACCAGATCGGCACGCAATATTCAAGATGTGGGCGTTTTGCCTTCTGTAGTCAGCTCAGTTGCACATCTTTAGGAGGTACGTATACGGAGCAGCAGCTCTGGAGAGCAGCTACTTTTCCCATCGGGGCAGGAGCTGCTTGGGCTCCACTCTGCCAGGATAGATTCCTGTTGTCAATAAGCCTTTTACTAGTCCATCAATAACAGTGACTTCCTGAGCTGGCGACTTTGTTTAGCAGCTTTACTCGCTTATGCTGGGAGCCTCCTAAACTTATAGACTATAAAGTCAGAAGGAACCAATATGATCGTCTGGTCTGACCTCCTGCACAACATAGGCCACAGAGCTTTATCCACCCACTCCTGTAATAGGCCCCTGACCTCTGACTGAGTTATTGAAGTCCTTAAATAATGATTTAAAGACTTCAAGGTACAGAGAATCCATCAGCAAGTGACCCGTTCACCATGCTGCAAAGGAAGGTGACCCCCACGCCCCCCCCAGGGTCTGTGCCAATCTGCCCTGGGGGAAAATTCCTTCCCAACCACAAATATGGCGATCAGCTAAACCCTGGCTCACCGGCCAGACACTGGAAAGAATTCTCTGTAGTAACTCAGAGCCCACCTCATCACAGGCCATTGGACACGTTTACAGCTAGTAGTCAAAGATCAGTCAATTGCCAGATTAGGCTGTCCCCTCATACCATCCCCTCCAGAAACTTATCAAGCTCAGTCTTGAAGCCAGCTAGGGTTCTTGCCGCCACTGCTTCCCTTGGAAGGCTGTTTTATGACAGCTGATTTCTATATATCTGCCGTATTGTTTGCTCTTGATGTGTCAGTTGGCCCTTCTAATTCTGCGTCCCTGGATGAATGCCAGCTACAGAAGGGAGGACAAGATGTACGGTACAGCGTGAGGTGGCACAGAGAGGTTTGTACCTTCTTGTGTTTGAGGAAGACTTAATTATGTTCTCTCAGCAAATGTTTAACATTCACAGAAATGTCCGCATTAAGCAAACCGTGATTGTTATGGAGTAGGACATTTCAATCCTGCTAGTGGTGAATAACAGGGGCACAGATACATGTCGCTCTTATAGTCTCTGCACTAAAAGAGTTCGCATCAACTATTAGAACAGATGGAGCACGCTGCTTTATTTGTGTAGGGCCTACAATAACCTTCCTCTTCGAAAAAGCCATTCCACCATATGAATGACACAGTCAATGCTGATTCCTCTTCTACCCAATAAACACCAACCAAACAACCAGAAAACATCTGAAACTCTGAACCAAATCAATCTTAAAAAATAAATGTAACCTTAAAACTCAGCGGCAAAGCCCCTGCGCTAAGCAGAGTTTTTACCACGAAAAGGGAGTTGCCAGAGGTGCCACGAGGCACTTTGCTATTGCTATAACTTTGACATGGAGGGCACTCAGAAACAGTGGTGCTGTGTGACAGGATGAGACCTTAGATAGGTTCTCTGAGGCTGTGTTCTGGCTAATTGTTGCTGACAACTATCTGTGCATGGATCAGGAGTACTTTTATCCATCAGAATCATTAAAATGATTTATCAGGTTGCAAAGAATTGCTTCCATTCAATGGAGCAATCACTCCTGTGCGTCCCGATCGTGACTCTTGATTAAAACCAGGTGGGTGGAATTCTGGCCCCTGGCAAAACTCCCATTAACTTCAGTGGAGCCAGGATTTCACCCAGGATGTTTTAATTGCTGGTTCTTTTCCCCTAAAGTGAAAGTGAGTCTTGTCCGAGGCCCTAAGCATCCTTGTATTTTGCACTATGCCTGTAAGTACTCCTCTCACACCCAATCATAGTAAATGTAAAACATGCACGCACATGCACGCATATAAGTCACACAGACAGTCAGTGCAAACAGGACAGATGATTATATTTCCTTGTGTATAATACAGAACAGTTTTCCCTTTTCTCCTTGTTTTCTTTCCCTCCTCTCCATTTCCTTCCTCTTGCCTTTTCTAAATTAGAGCCTGAATCCACAAGGTGCAGAACGACACATGCACCAGCAACTCACTGAGTGCTGAGGGATTGCAGCATCTCTCCTAAAATGATCGGCACCTTGGAGGATCAGGAATCCGACCTTTGGATTGTGATTACTTTAGGGCAAAGGCAGGAGAATCCATAGTAGCTTGGCTTTGGCGGCTTCACAGCCTCTGTCAGCAGAGCTTGTAAGCCTGGAGCTATGGAAGCAATGTAAGTCCTTTAGTCTGTAGTTAAGTCGTTTGTCGCACTGGCAGGCTCTGCCACCTCTTGTTCTGATGGCAAACTAGGAAGCGTCTCATTTAAATATCCCCTTATGCTTCAGTGACTCTGTTTGTAAATTCCATTAGCATGGAAGTCTACAACTTCCTGTGTTCGTGAGTTTTGGGGAGAGGGATATCTCCCTTCTCTCTAACACATCACTGCTTTGGGTGCCGTTGTCCGCAGTGCTGTTTGCTTTGCTGTGGCATCCGAGGCTGCGCTTTTCAAAAATGGAGGCCTAAAATGTAACCTTCAAAGTCCAGATAAGTGACTTGACTTTCAAAAGTGCCTGGAGGCCCAGCAGCTCCTATTGACTTCAATGAGTTTTCCAACTTTATTATTTAGGCACCTAAATATAGACCTGAGAGCACACCGTTATAGCCCTTGTTATTGGAAAATCTTGACCCTATTCTACAAGTGATTTTCTACGTAGCACCCAGAGCTGAGTTGCATGTGCTAGAGGAAATGCTACCAGCACTCCATAAGATAGGGCCTGAAATTGAAGGAAGGGAAATGGAGGGAATCATGTGGGATCTACACACCCGCAGTCAGACCAGTGCAGAGAAGAAAGAATGAAAGTTTAACACAAAGGTTCTCCAAACACTCACTGAAACTATTGCATAGATCTGTTGCATCGCAGACCCAAGATTCTTCTTGCTGGCTTTTCCAGGCCTACTGTGTATTGCGGGTTCTTAAACAGTGGTCTCTGAGCCCCCAACCAATGCATGTCTGTATATCAACCCTCAGCATGGGCAGTTAGCACTGTGTCTTCAGCCCCTAACACACAGACATCTATCACTTGAGCTAAAAAAGTATTCCATTAGCCAGTAGCAGTAGTAGGTTGCTGTCCTCCGTGCGAAACACCACTAGAGGGAGACAAACACACACTGCTCTACTGTAGGTTGTATCTGCAGAGCACAACATCTTGAGAACTAAGCAATGGGAGGAGGGAGGTTGGCGAGGGAGACATGGGCCATGAGAGAAACTCTTGTACAGTACATTAGCCACAGTCCCCTCCTCACAACGGCAGGTCATTTGGTAAAACTGCCACCTTGACACATATTGAAAATACTGTTTTATAGAGAGGGGGCTTAACTATAAAATTTGAAATGCCTAGGCTATTTACACAGTGTATAAATTAGACCAAGGAGTTGTGACATGTGCTGCACCTTTGACTGATAGTGTTATAAGCTTGTTCCATAATGGGATTGGACTTTGAAGAATGAAAATAAAGAAATACGTTACATTAAGAACCCCATGGTGAACTCCCAGCCAGATCATCCCAGTATCATCCCAGGCTGCCTGATTGGTGAAGAGCATCACTCCATCTTCCCTGATAAATCACCCATGTCAAGCACAGCCAACTGTTGAGCAAAAGGGCGTTATCTCAATTTTATGAATTCCTGAGCTGACCTGGGAAACATGGCGGGCTGACAAGAGGTCATCTGCCATGATGCAAGACCAGCTCCTTTGCTCTCACCACCAAAAGATTGCAGTCACCCAGCCATCTCTGTCTGAACCCCTATCTGTGGAGTTAGCCAGGCGTGGACACCCTGTTAATATTTCACGTGCAAAGGAACAAGGCTCTGGGTGACTGAAAGTCTCCCAGCGACATAACTGCAGGGCTTTTTATATACCCTTTAATAGCAGCCTGAACACACAGGTGTGTGCACATGTCATCTGCAGCCTAAACTTTTCAAGCTGTTAGGTAAACGAAATATTTCAGCAAGAACTCTCTGGTTTCTGCCTTTGGTTACTCTCAGTTCCCAGTAAATTAGGAGTAAACATTTGCAAAATGAGCCTTTTTTAATTTTTGCCCTTTTTGCTTTTGGAGACTGGATGCTGAATACAGCCCCAGGGTGGAACTCTTTTATAAAGCAGTTTATAGCTCAAGGAGATTTTGAAAGAGTCCTGCAGCTCCGTCTTGGTAGTCACTGGTGTTTCAATGGGGTAAGAGCAATGGCCACTTTAAAAGACAAGGAGAATTGGATTTTGACTGAGGGGCTATGAAGGTAAGCAGTGTTCCAGCATCTGGAGCCATATCTGACTATAGTAGAGTCAGGAGCCCGGTTATGCAGTTGCATCTTGGAGATGTGAGGCCTCATTCTCATTTCTACAAAGCTATCTTTATACCACACAGGCAGTATGAAGAGGCCTTTAAGTAGGAGGAACTGACTGATACCCACTTAAAAACCCCTTTGTATTGCAATAGCAGTGCAAAGGTGCCTTTGGGTAAATGAATGAGGTCTGTGGCACCTAGGAGCCTAATCCTGTAAAGTCACAAGTCTTTCTTATTCGTGGGATCCAGCATATAGAATTTTCTGCCTAAACTTTTTCCAAGTGACTGGTGATTTTGGATGCTCTGGTACGTTAGCACCGAATTTGAAATGCCTGATTTTCACGTGGTGGATGGGTTTCTGAAGCTTATGGCCCTTTAAGGTGTTCCAGCTTAGGCCCCCAAAATTGTCACCTACTGTTACGCACTAGAGCCAGCATTGTTCAAGTGCGACTTAAAATAGTACAAGCTTTTAAAAACTTTCAACTTTGCCCTGGCTTGTAATGAACCCAAATGCAAGAGCATCGGGCTTTGCTTCTGAGGGAGGGACAGGGAATGTGACCAGCCTAATTTAGCTTTTAAATTTGAGAAGTGCTAAAAAGAGAGCAGGCAGCAGAAAGAGGGACAAGGAAGCCATGTTTATAAAGTTGTTTCTGGTTCATTTGTCCAGATCAGATAAAGGTTCAAACATATATATTTGCACTGTATTCTTAATAAACTGATTTTTATCAGAGCACTTAATTTTAGTTTACTGAAAAGCTTGTAGAACCCAGGAACCTGATTTTAGCCCTGGAGTTGTAAGAATGGTGCACTTGAGCTGTTTAGAGCATTGCTGCTTCCAGAAGTAAGACTAGGGGAAGAAAGACAGATTAGGAGATGAAACCTCACTGCTCATATACTGCCATTGATGCAACTTGTATTTTAGTTTGGCCAGTTCACTGCAGAAAGCACAGTCATGGGAGCTGATAGTAAGCATCCCAATCGGGGATGGACAGGTGTGTATCTTTAAAAGCACTCCACGCTGGCCTAAGTATCCTTCAGCTGAAGTCAATTGGAGTTTTCCTGTTGACTTCAAAGGGGTCAGAGTTAGGCCTGAACCCCAGGCACTTGTGAAATTTCCACATCTCACTCAGGCAAAGCGTCTGTGGATTGGAGGGAGAGCGTAGCTGAATACTGACGTCAGGTTTTGGCCCTCAGACAATATTTCAGATGATCCCATGAGAACGTTTTTAAGATTCAATTATAAACCACTATAAAAATAATGCTGCCCATCTGCTTTGCCAATCTTGGTATATCTTGTAGCAGTTCACTGACCATCTGTTACCTTGGTGTAGAGAGACGCTGCGCGTCCACTTGACCGTACGCATCTCAGACTCTGGGTTTATTTTGGTAGCTGGTGCAGATGGACCAAGTTCTGCTTCTCCAAATGTGTTTATTCTTGAAAAAATTGCAGGATAAATTTCACTTTTTACTGGGGTTTATGGAAGACGGGAGAGAGGCACAAGGGAAAGCAATGAATTCTGTTTTTCATTCAGCTCCTATCTTGCTTTTTTTCCCCAGCAAGCTATGTGGATGGATAAAGCTGCAAGGAGAGGGTAGCAACCCAGATGTGAATTATCTGATTAATTAAGTCACTATCAGGCATGTGTAGTAAAACTCAGCCAAAATGAATCATTTAAAGTTCTATTTTCAGTGTTTCTGCCTTTTTCTTTTTTTGCCTTTCTATGCCTAGAGACCGGGCAATGTGCTCAAGCGTGCTGTCCACACCCACAAAGACTCATTAGCCTCTGTATCCAACGGGCACCATAAATTGGACTCTCACTCGGCCAATCAGCTCTGATTGCAAAACCCATTTGCAAGGCCATGCACTTAGTTTCAGCAGAGATGCTCTTGGTAGCCCGGATCTACTTCAGGCAGAGATCTGGGCAGTGTGGATCCGTTCCAGGAATGAACAGAGTTATGAGATGGAACGGATGTTTAGCTAGGCCTTCTTCTGCAGCAACGCAGGCTTCGTTGTCACTTGGTGCGTTGTTTTTGCTGATTTACTGGATATCGTTGGGGTCTGTTCTAATAAACTGCAGTAGGATGGAGGCTTTGGGGTTTATTTTTAAGATCAGATGGATGGAGCTTGAGGAATCTGAACTGCTTCCAGGAAGTGGACTCCTGGTATGGCTCTGTAAGCCAGCACTAGGGCCCATTTCTGCTGTGATGCCAGGTTTATACTGGTGTAACTCCTTTGGCTCCAGTATGGAGCTACCCCAGCCGTATGGCAGCATGAGATGAAAATCCAGCCTCGTAAGTCAACAGGGGCCAGGCTTCCAAATTTTTAGGTGGCCGTCAACTTTACAGCCAGGCACCTGGAAGATGATGTGAATAAATCCTAGCATCGGTTCTGCCTTTTTTACCCAGTTTTCTAAATACTAGTTTAGAAACTAGTTTCAAGAAGAGCATTCCAAGGACTGGCCTTTGCTTCTTCCTCTTGCTTATAAAAAGGTTAGTAACGTTTCCCTAGATGAGCTCATTTAAACAGCTGCAAACGTTCATTGATTAAAACACTGGCCTCGGACTCAAGAAAACCAGCTTCAATTCCTGTTCTGTCTGACTTTGAGCAAGTCACGCAGCCTCTCTGCCTAATGTCCCAAGTTTGTAAAATGACATTAAGCACTTCCCTACCACACAGACATGCTGGGAGGAGAAACATATTAATGATCATGAGGCGTTCCGAGATTCTGGTGGTGAAAGCCTCATAAGTACCTCGATGGATGGTTGTGTGAGATGGCGCAGCAGTGACCATTGTCTCCTCCATCCCATTTTCTCTTCCTTCGCTGATGAAGAAACAGTCAAAGCTTTAGATGTTTGCCAAATTATAGAACATGGGCCTGATTGTGGAAGCTTGAAGTCACACCAACCTTCCCATGAGCTTCACAGAGAAACACCCCCCCGGGTAAGGAGCTCAGGATTGGGCCCATTGTGTCATCGGTAGATAGAGATCCTTCTGTGTTGGGACCAAGTCTGTAGCTGTGATATCATTGGCCCTGGTGCACATATTAGAGTTGGGCCCACAGGGCAAAGTTCGGATCTGAGCTTTTTCCGAGTCAGGGTTGTATTTCGATCCAGGGTTCTGGTTTGTGCTACACATCTAGCATAGTCTGTGTGCGCACCCAAAGAGAAACGTCCTATGGAACTGAGGGGAAAGTAATAGGCATCTATAGAAATTTGAAAAAATAATAGAATTGAATAGGTAACTTCTCGCTCTTTGGTTTTTTTAATAGCAAAGTGGGTATATTACGGCTGAAAGTGTGGCCCAAAGGGATGGTAATGTATCATCGAAGTCAGCCGTGGGGTTTTTGGCTGTAATCCTGCAAAGAATTTAAGCAAGTGCTTTTAAGCACTGGAAGAGTCTCACTGAAGTAAATGAGACTGCAAGTGTACTCGCAGTTAAGCAGTTACTTTAGTGCTTTGCAAGACGAGGGCCTGTGTATATTACTTTTCTGTGAACATCTATAACCTCCCTTTAGTCTTTTAGGAGAGTGTCGTCCTCTCCGTTCTTAGGGACGTAAACAGTGCAAATACTTTAAATCAGGCCAGCATGCATTCAAAGGGAGAGCAAAGCCAAACCAGCAGCATCTTTTTTCCTCTTCACTCACTCGCAAAACCGACTGATAAACACCTTATGCAAACAGTGTGCGTGGAGCTCCAGGAGAATGGAGGCCCCGGCGAAGAGGATCTTCTCTGTATCACGTCATCCCCTGCAGACCCTCCTCCCGAAAAAATGCCCCCTGGAAAACCCAGTGGGCATAAAAGATGTCAGTTTCAACATTAATACCTGCCCTCTGCCACATTTGCAGGCCTGCTCAAAGTCCTGTGTGCCAGGCAGGGAGCGAAGGGTCAGGAGAACACTGCAGAGGGGTAATTTCTGTGTATGCATACGCCCTGGACTTTAGGACATCTGCATGGTTGTAGCACAGCACCTGCTGTCTCCCCTGGAGGTGCCTGGCCTCAGGGGAAAGAAATCAGTGGGATATCTAAGGCTTTCAAGCAGCTAATGCCTCTTCACCCCCCCCCCCCTTAGCATTTAGTGTCCACTGTCACTTTCTGGGCACCCAGCAAGGCGTCGTTACCCAGGCTTTAGGCTAAGGGGATTTGGGGAGAGTTCTGAAGGCCCCGTTTTGAGCGGCTCTCATTGGCAGAGATGAGATTCTCTTCCTGGCAAAGAGCAGATTTGTAACATTGTTGCTTAATTATCCTTCATCGTTACAAAAAAACCTTGGCCTGCATTCAGCATGTTCAGATCAGCACGGTCTTGTACAGAGAAAGAAACCGTGTCAGTGTGGCAGCCCAGCCCAGTTGTGACAATATGATGTGTAGGCAGTGGGACAGGTCAGGATTGACAGCTACATGCCTGGGTCTTATTCCCAACCTGGCCTTGTTCTGTGACCTTGGCCAGATGGCTTCCCCTACCCAAACTTCAGTTTCTCCATCTGGTCAATACCCACTTTGGGAAAGTCCTTTGAGATCTGTGGATGAAAAGTGCAAGGTATTATCATCCACAAACCACAGGCCCTAGCCCCTCTTCACCAAGGCAAAGAAGTTGTGCCTTGAAACTTGGAAACCTGCACGGTCCATTCCTCCGCAGCTGGGAGTGCTTTGTCTTATACCAGAGAACAATGCACACACAGAAACCAAACAGGATTATGATTGCATGCTGATTATAAGCTAATTAGTCTCAGATTTAAAAAAAAAAATTTAGAGGGGACCCGCTTTAAAAAAATCAGGTGGGAGGATTTCTTGCACATATTACTTACAAGGGCTTTATTTCTGTACACACCCCTAATCCTTTGCAGTTCTTATTTGTGTTTAGCAATCTAGCTGGATTAACAATGGGTTGACCCATTCTTTGCTGAGGCCAACATGCCAGCTTATAGAAATCACTGAAATGAGCTGCCAATGTAATGTAAGGACAAATTCCTCACTGTACAGATTGGCATGAACACTGGAGGCAGCGTTTGAGTGTAATATTGACTAATTATTTAATCATAAGTGGCAGCTCTGAACATTGTGTTCTTTTTGCATCGCTTCCCGCATTTACTGTGAATCTAATTACGAAGGGAACAAGTATTTTTTCTCAGGCCCCTGAAAACACAGAAGCAGGTTTAGCAAAGTGTGCGGGACCCAAAGTCGTTTAAGTGGAGACAGCTGTAAATTGTGCATCGGCCGAGCTGGAGCTAGTGCATAGCGTAGTTTGCTGAGCTGTGCTCCAGGTCTCAGGGGTGTGTAAAGAGTGTGTGGGCGGGGAGGAGGGTGTTTGAACAAATCTGATCTGAAAGCCCAGAGATAGAAGTAGGCACTAAAAAAAGCACAGCTTAAACTAAAAAAAAAATAAATAAAAAAAATTATGGTTTGAAACAAACTGTTCAGATTGCTGGATCCGTGCAAGTTGGCCTGGGGCTCTTTATCAGCAGGCTTTTTCTATACAGTGATGGTAATTACTTCTTTGGTAGTAGGATGTAGAGGTGCCCCAGTGGCGCTCAGGGCCCTGTTATAATTGGGATCGCCTATACATATAGTCAGAGGCAGTCCTTGGCAGCTGAACTGAACATTTGCTTCTAGGATTCATTTTGCTCCTTTTTATTTGGGTTGGGAATGTGTCATACAGGGAGGTGGAGGTGGTTTCAGGTACAAAAGAGACAAGCAAACTAAACAGGTACTGCTCAACGGGGATCACTGATTGCTCGGTGGAGCTGCCTTCATTTCTAGGGCCTGAGAGTGACAAATGGCAAGGCAGCCGTGAGCAAGCTTTCCAGCTCCCTGGGTCTCCTTTTGTGCAGTGTAGAGCACTGGAAGATGAAGAATGCTTGATTTCAAAGCCCTACTGTGAGAGCAGTGCCAAGCCGCATGGCAATGAGGAGTGGATTCAGATTTAAGGCCGGCATTGGAGATTGGGACTCCCTAAAACGAAGTCTGGTTTCTTTGAAAACAGATCTGACCCTCTTTAGACTGCAAGCGCTTTGGGGCAGGCGGGTCTCTCACTGTGTGTTTGTGCAGCCCCTAGCACAACAGGCGCTGGTTTCTTTTGGGGCCTGTATGTGCTGCCATAAGAACAGCCACCCTTTCTGGACTAACACTGTCCCAATGCTTTGGTTGTATAGGTTGGACGTGGCAGCTTTCACTTGGAAACTGTCTTGTGTGTGTGGCTTTACGCCTCATCCTTAACCCTCATAGTCAAATACAATGTATGTACATCCTCTTATGCATTCACTTGGCTGGAGAATGCCAGTGCCCCCAGGCTGTTACAGAAACTGCGATGCTTGTGAGATTTAGATTCCATATTAGGAAAAACTGTCTAACTTGAAGAGTAGTTAAGCTCTGGAAGAGGCTTCCAAGGGAGATTGTGGAATTCCCACCACTTGAGGTTTTTAGGGTTGGACAGACACCTCCGGGGGATGGTTTAGGTTTACTTGTTCCTGCCTCAATGCAGGGGGCTGGATGTGGGTCCCTTCCAGCCCTACATTTCTATGATTCTAGTTAATGTATTAGTGCCTGTCTCTATGGATGACTCTGAATACAGCTTTTTTCCTCAATGAATTAGACTGAAATTCCCTAAACTCAGAGCTAGACCTTAACTCCAAGCTTTTCTCCTCTCTTCCTCCTTTTCCATTCAGCCCTACTGATTTGGCTGCGATTGCTTCCCATCTGATTTCATCTGTTAGAAACCCATTGACTGTCTTTATTGAGAGCACCCAATACACGACTTTACCGAAATTGGGTTACCAAGGGAGCCCATGAGCGTTTGGGTCTGTGCTATGCGAAAATTTCTTCCTCTTGTGAAGTGATTACTCAAAACTCATTGGTCGATTCGGTATATCATTTTCCTGGTCGTTCCCAAGGCACGGTACAGGGCTCTGATTACAAAGCATCCTTTTGATAAGCTTGTAATTACATCGTTGTTTTTTTATTTGAAGTACAGTTTGTGCAAACATTTAAATATCAGTCATCTTTTCTCCCTACCCTGGCAACTTACTCTGCTATATGTGTGTTAATTAAGGGCCATTAGTAGAGGAGATGCAGAGCATCTCCCTGTGCAGTGTGAGATTGAAGGCGTGTGCGTGAGCTGGGACATGGTCTGCAGTGCTCTGTATTTGGATGGGATTTAATAAATTACAAGTGAAAGCAATCTTTTCTCTTGTTAGCCTTTATTATTAGTGCCACGTGCGTTGATATAGAAAATAAAGTGGCCCTGACGCACATCAAGCTTCCATGCCTCAGTGATTGAAAATCACTCTTGCAGGGAAATAAATGTGGGTTGGTGTCCTCCTTCCCATAGTCATAGGAAACCCTGTCAGTCACTCCAAAACTCTGTTAGCTCTGGCAATAAAGTAACCAGGGGATAGGCCCAGTGACGCAGGGAGAATGGTCTAGAGCAATGAACTGGAAGTCATGACTCCTGGGTCCCATTTTCTCCTCCTCTGTAAAATGGGAATAATCCTCGCCCACCTCACCTGGTAAGGAAAGAAAATGATCTGCCATTTCTTACAAACTCCTGCTTCAGGACATGAACCCCCCACAGACTGGCTGGGGTCAGGCAAGGGCTGAAGGAGATCTGGCTTCAGGATGCTGTCTTGCCCCCTGCCCACGTGGCCGTAATGGAAAGAGAACCTCCTTGCTGCACCACAACTGCTAGGTCAGCTGTTAGCTAACAAACAACACACACGGATGCAAGAGTATCTGAATACACCTCTGGAATACATGAGGGCAGAGCACTTGTATTTTCTAAATGGTCAGCCGAATCATTTATATATACTGAGCTTTTCCCTTCAGCATTATGCACCCTTCCGTTATACTCTGGTCTCTCCCTACACCCGATCCCAGGACTCGGCAGCAGCCTTTGTCTTTCCTTTTGTCTTCTGGTTTCTCTGGCAACCCTTCCCTTAGCTGCCCATCCTCTCCGCTGACGAACCCTCACTCTCAGGGGAGTCGTGACGTTCTCTGGGTGTCCGTGGCCACCTAGGCAGCCATCCAAAGGTTTGTGTGTTGGGCAGATGAGGACGACAAAGGAGCATGTGGTGGAGTTCAAAGTTGCATGACTCACTGGGCGAGATCCTTTCTGAGCGCAATTTGGCATAGCTCCCTTGAGGTCAATCCAGCGGCACTGGTTTACACCAGCTGAGAATGTGGCCAACTCCAGTTGTTGTGTTGAGAAATAACACAGAGGTGAGAGCAAATGGTGAGGCTGTATTTCTCAGCCTCAGTACCTCTGTGAAAGCCCAAGGTTAGAGAAAAGATTTCTTTCCCTGGGAACAGATGCTAGGCAATTGCGCCCCACTGTTGCAGGGAGATTTGCTTTTGCATACTTCAGACAGGAAGAGGGAGTGCTCTCAAAGCAGCTAAAGCTGGCCTGGCTAAAGAGGGAGGTGGGAAGAGGAGAAATCTGCCTGTGTTGTGGCGTCGGTGCGTTTCCAAAGCAACCAGCAGCACTGGAGAAAAGCATTTGGAATCTGTCCTTTCTATCAGTGCAGCTGCATGTGATGTTCTAGCTCCTCAGTGGTCTGCTTCGTGCTATTTTGGGTTTAAAAACGGAGCGCGTGATTGCAGTGCTGCCATGGGCGTAAGCACTTTGGATTGCTCACTTGCACAGATGGGAGCAATTCTCAGTGCAAATTATGAAAGTGACTTTCCATTTCTCCCCAGGTGATGTCTGTGCTGGCTAGGAGATGACTTGCAGCCATCAAGAATAATAGACTGGATGGTCCCCTGCCGTTCTGTTTTCCCATAAGGCCGCGTTGCAGGGTTGGACTCATTGATGTTTACCAAATGAGTTCTCCCCCCCCCCTCCCTTCCCCGAAACACACACTCAGTTTTGCAGGACAGATTGATCCAGCATCTTTGCCATCTCAACAGCTGCAGCTAAGCGGGCTTCTCAAACAATTTATCTTCTGCTATTTCCCTGTGTATACAGACTCACTGCACCAAAACAGGCTGGTTTAAGGGACATTTTAAATGAATTCAGTGCCAGTGCCAGATAGGTAACCCTGGAGGTTTAAAAATAAGCCCCCTCTCTCACCAAAGGGCCATTATGGCACAGGCAGTTTGCTGGGCAAACTTCCCCATGTCATGCAATCGATGACGGGGATGGAGAAATCACCCTTAGGCAGTGATAAGGGAACGCCGGTCTCCATAGCCCCTCAGTCCTTGGCTTCTCTGCTGAAAACAGAAACAGTGGTGCCACTTCTAATCATGGTTTCTCTTGTTATTTATTTGTATTATCGTACTGCCTAGGAGCTCTTGTCGTGACCCACGACCCCACTGTGCTATAAAAAGACAGTCTCTGCCCCACCGGGCTCACTTTCTAAGTACAAGACAATAGAGAAGAGAGGGATGCCGTCAGACCAGAACGGTGTACAAGGAGTGAGGCCATGTGAGACCAGCACAATGGACAGTGGTCTCGGTACGCCAGCAGCTTCACCCCTGTCAAGTTTCTGCGAGACAGGAACCAGAATTAAACTGTCAAATAACTTCACACTCGGCTCTGCTCTGTGTCACTTGAAGAGAGGTTTAAAGCAGCTTTTGGCTACGGTGGTGTTCACACATTTCAACTGGCTTGCCCCAGCCGTCAAGCGTTATGTAGGAAGCGCTTTAGGTATCACTAGAGCTGAAATACGGTTTGAGGCACAGTTGAACTTCCCAAGGCCGTTATTAGTTTTCAGGTGGTGCTGCAGATGTGCACTGCATCAGACCCCGCACATGTGGGCAGAGTCACCCATCCGGAAAAAGCTTTGAACAGCGGACATCATCCACTGGCAGGGGGGTGAAGTGGGTTGCAAATCAAGGCAATGAGATTACCTCGTCCCTCGGACAGTGGTGTCTTGAGGCCATGCGGTGTCTTGAGGGCCCCAAACGTTTGACCCGTGTTTATGGAAGTCACACTGCACTTTGAAGATCGGGTGTTTGAGGTGTGAGTTGGCGGAAGGGGGTGTCCGGCAGATGTGAATATGAGTTGAACATGTCACCGAGGCAAAGAAGAGCTACTAGGGTAACGGAGTGCCCATCTCACGAGAGGAAACAAAAAGAGTTTAGCTTGTGTAGCCTAGCAAAATGAAGGTTGAGAGGGGATTCGATTACTTGCTGTACATTCTTCTGGGGCGGGGAGAGGAGGCCAGAGAGGGTGAAGAGCTATTGTGGCACAAGAACAAAAGGGGATAAATTGGCTGATAAAATTCGGACGGGAAATGAGGAGGTTTTGAACCATTGGAGGAGGGAGGTTCTGGAACAGCCTCTTAGTAGGAGCTGTGGGGGAAAATGACCTAACTAGTTTTAAGATGGAGCTTAATATATTTATGAATGGGATTGTATGACGGGGCCGCCTGTGGTAGCAGGGTCTGGACTCAGTGACCAGGAGCTCTCTTCCAGTCCTGTGTAGCTATACCCTCACAAAAGAAATTTTGGCCCAAGGGGTTGCAGAAAGAAGGCATGGAGCTGACTCTGGGAGGGGAAATCCTGAAGGATTGCTTGATCTGAGCAGAGAGGTGTTGGAGCGATAAAAGGATGCCAAGCGGAAGGGGAGGATGTCCTTGAAGATGAGAGCAAGGAGTTTGAATACACCGAGCGCCAGAGTTGCACTCAAGTTGTGTTAAATGAAGCAGATTTCAGCCGTCCTCCTCCTCAGCGCAGAGATGCAGCCTGCAGGAAGTAGATCTCTGTGTGTGATGCTCACTCCTGATCTGTGCAACCAGGGGCCTGTATTGTGCATGCATCGCACTTCCCTGTTAAAGATGAACACAACCGCAGGCTCTGTGCCATTTAGCCCGGTGGCTTCACTTTGGCAGCCACGGCTTGATTAAAACGGTGCATTTGAAACAGGCTACGCTTACCCCAGTCCAACGTCCACGAGGGCTCATCGATTCTGACTGACACCATCTGAGGATCTGGCCTATCATTTTTAAATAGGCTGTGCAAAGATATTTTTTTCTCAGACTCCTTGCAAATTGCTTGATCATTAGACACAGGGATTTTTCTTGTTGTCGTCATCGAGCAAAACATAAAAACTCTTCCCAGACACAGCGATCGTTTTAATGCCCTGAAGCATTGCAGACAACTTGTTCCTTCTTGCTGCAGCCTTTGGTCTCATCAGCTGTAATTGCCATATGCTGCAGCCTCTTTTAGTTGACTCCGTTCCGCGCTAAGTATTGCTTGACCAATTAGCAAGATAAGTTCATCAGTAGCCCTGGAGGCATGTGGACAGCCTTCTCCGATGTATCTTTGTTCATTGGAGAATGTTTTGGCAGTTAAACATGCATCTTGTTGAGCAGTCAGTTTTGCTAACTCTCCAAAGTGCCTCTTATTTATTGAGTCATCTTCCTGACCTTGCTGAAGTCAATCCCAGACTTGTACAATAGGCAGCCCTAAAATATGATTAGATCACGGGCTTTGAACAGCACTGACTTTCTTCAAACAGTTAATGCCTTGAATGGGGCAGATCATTAAGTCTGTGATTACTCTGCGTATCAATGTGATAGATGCCACGAGGGGGCATGTGTTGTTATGGGATGTTGCTACGTCCTGCATGGGAAAAGGTCCACGTTTCTTCCCTAGCTTCATTACATATTTGGGTGTGTAAGACCCCACGGCTGTTAGAGGCTGATGATGAACTGTCCTAGGTGGAAAAATGGGCATGGTCCAGTGGATAAATTGACAGATGGTGACTTGGGAGTCCTGGATTCTTGTCCTGGTTTTGCCACTGATCCACCCTCTCCGTGCCTCTGTTTTCCTGTCCCACGCTGTGTCCCAGACACAATGAGACCTTGATCTTGCTTGGGGCCTCTTGGTGCTACCGTAGTACGAATGGTAAGAATCCACATCATAAACAGGAGCTTCTGGCGCTACCGTAATACAAAAGGTGTAAGACTCTCCGCTGTCAACAGAAGCACTCTTTCCATCTTGACTCCACACGTTCTGGATATCTGACTGAACGAAAGCGCCCTTGTCGTGCCTCTCGGCTGAAATTGACCTCTGAGCAGAGGGGCGGTACAAGGCCCGGGCCCCATGTAAATCCCATGTCATGAATAAGGTGGTATGAGAACTAAGTGTTCTTATAAACCCTTGAAGTAGGGATTAGGTGGGATTGAAGTCGTTCTGGCCTGAGGACGGGAGTGAATCTACCTCTCCCCCGCAGAAGTGGGAAGACTTGGTGTGTTCTGAGGCAGTTTTGTTAACACCCTGCGCGCCGAGCTGGCTGCGCGAAGGGCCATGCTGGGTTAGGCTGACATAGCTAGTTCTTGAGGTGCACCTCTTGGCACCCGCAGCTGGAGACTGTCAGCTCCTGCTGTCCTATGGCTGCCCAGCTCCTGCTTTCCCTGTTGCCTGACTCCCAGTGTGGTGTGCATAGCCTAGACTTCCCATTAACGCTCCTACCTCCATTGTTTCCGTTCCTGCATCTCCTTGTCCTCCTCTCTGCACTCCTCCGCCCCCGCATGGGATTTGCCAACTCTTCGAAAGACCAGCCAGATGTTTTCTGGCAAGGATTCCTTTCCTGTCTCATCCTCTTCTTTAATCAGACTCCAACTCTGTCTTTCTTCAGCTGTCCACGTCTACCCCCTTACCATGCTCTTATCCCCATGTCCTTCCACCCGTTTCCTCTCTCCCACAGTCCCCCATCACCTCTGTTCTTCTTCTCTTTACCTACACTTACCTTTGTGGTCCTGTCCTACAGGCACTGTAGTGTTCCCCTGCGTGGCAACAAGGTTAATCTATCCTGCTTGCCTCTGCTCCTCTCCTCTGGCTCCAGCGCCACAGAGCATGCTTACTATCCATGCTGGAAACTTTCTGTACATCCTCTGTTCCAGCTCTTTACTGGGCTGCTCCAATCTTGTTGCGCTCCCCCTCTGCACTGCACCCCAATCAAGGTAACTATAGGAACCTTCAATAGCACTTCAACCTTCAGTCACCCTGTAGAATCTGAGGTGCCACTGTATGGCCCACAAAAATGGACTGTCTTTTCACCTCTCCTGCACTTTGCTCAGATCCTACCTCTCGCCGGTTGTGGGAAGTTCACTGAACAAAGACAACATTTCAAGGAGAACCTGGCATTTTTTACCTGCCCTGGATTGTATAACCAGAGAATTATGACTTTGTGGAGAACTTTCTACTGCTGCGAGCCAAATTAGAGATAATTTTCATAAGTACATTGGACGAGATAAATGATAATCTACGTGAGAGGCATTTGGCCTGGATTCTTTCCCCGAGTGTACCTCAGAACTTGGCAATGCTGCGTTCTGAAAATATTATTTCTGATTATCCCAAGAAAATTGACAGTGAAACATGAGAGTCTTCGCTGAAGTTAATGCTGTAACTGCATTCATCTTGAGTGGTTGGGCTGGACCGCTTCTGGGCTTGACATGCAACATCTAGCCTCCCACTAGCTCTCCATCTCTTTTCAAATCTCATGTTAAATGCTTGCCTCCCACTCTCTGCTCACCCCCCTTTACCTCTGTCTCCTGACTTTTTTACCCCTCTGCAATGATCTGGAATGTTGAATTTAGTCCCCTTATAATTCTACTGTGACTTGTACCACAGCTTCGGCCTTGCATTAGTTAGCAGTACCACGCCACTCTGAACCAAAGCCGTCAGCTTGTCCAACCGATTCTGAGAAGATACCAACTGGTACCAATGGGCTCAGCTGTCTGGCCTGTTAGGCAAACACCCATCCATGGCATCCATTCACTTGGGTGAGAGTTGAACCCCCTTTGCATTTTTCATTGAGGCTAGAACTGAGCTGAGCTCTGATCGGGAACACGTCTGTTCCACAGGAGGGGATGCTACCTCCACTAGTAGCTTAAGATTTTATCCACCTGTTGTTGGGGTCAGTCCCTATGTGCTATTGTATTAAGATCCCATTCTCCCACCTTGCTGTAGGGAGACCAGTGGCTGAGTCAGTGGAGGCAGTACTTCTGAATTACCCTAAACCCATCATTTGCTGTCAAAACAATGGTGGGCTCTGAATGAAAACATACATCTTTGCCAGAAGCACATGACGTGCTGTTAGATGGCTGAGCCCGGTCTCAGACAACCTATAGAGACCTGCAAAGGGTATGGAGCTCACCTTAATGTTTCATTGAGCCTGCTTATAGGGAAACCTCCTTGCTTTAAACTCAGGAAGGCAGGAATCACATAAGTCATCAGGAGATCCATCAGTAGAGCTGAAAGTGTAAGATGCATAAAGTGGAGAGAGACTTGGAAAGCATAACAGAAACTAAAGAATGAACTCTTCCCTGTCCTGCTTTACTTACAGACTTCATCATAGTGCCTAGCTTCTGGGGCTTGTCCACTAAGCTTAGATCTGCACAACGGCACCATGCAAGATTCCCCTTCTCGCTTTGTGTCTCCTTAAGCTATCGGTAGCCTTTTTATAGTATTCTCTGCTCCAATAACATCTTTCACCAAAGGGTCTCAAAGCACAAACCCTCACAACACCCCTGCCAGTCAGGTATTATTATTAGAACTGGTTGAAAATGGGAATTTTTTTAAATACATCAAAATTTTTCTAATTTTTGGAATTTTTTGACTCGCCCTGCTTAATATACCAAATAGGTAAACCGAGGTATGCAGAGGCTAAGGAACATGCACAGTGAAAAATCTGGGTGACCAGAGGCCCTGTCTTCCAGGTCTTCATCCTAACCATTAAAGTACTGCCTCCTTTTCCTTCACTTATGCACATGTGAGCTATGAAAGTCGAAGGATAGTATTTAACACTTACACCACATTACTCATTCAAAGCTCCCAAACTGCTTTACAAAGATATTTGTACCAAAACTTTTGTGAAAGTGGAGGGAGGGGGAGAAAAAGAAGAATACAGGGTTTGATTCAGGAAACACATGATTGTGCAAGTCTAAATGAAAAACGAAAACCAAATCGCTCAGCAAAAGATTTGCGGGATTCTAATGAAGATAAAAAATGCAATAATGCTTGAGTTTTCCCATTTTAGTCACAATTTAATCTGTCTCTGGGAAAGGAGTGATTAGAGGATTCAAGCAGGAATGTGATTAGCTTTTGCCACACCTCTTTTTCTAGTCCCTGTTATGACTAGTTATCATTTATACAGCACAAAGTGCTAGCCATTCTAAGGACATGTAGGGAGATATGTCCCTGCCCTGAGGATCATCCAATGTAAATAGACAATGCATAGATAATGGAGAGGGGGAGAGGTGCAGCAGAACACAATAAGGGTAATTAACCATCATGCTTTGCAGTTGTAATACCCCCTTTCATCTGAGGATCTCCGAGCACCTGGCAAACATTGGCATGTTAAGACTTACACCCCCCTCTCTCCCAGCAGCTAAGTATTTCTATCCGTATGTAACACAGCAGGGCTGGAGCACAGACTGGTTAAGTAACGTGCTAAGGCTAGAATCCAGGAACCCTGTTGCCTAGCCTGCCTCCTGTGACCATAAGACCGTGCACTCTTCAACACGAGCAGCACTTTTACTGTAATGATTTTTTAGTAAATGCTAAGCAAAGCATGTAGTCTTCATTTAAGTCATTCGTATCTTGGGAGAGAGAGAGACCCATGACTCTGCTGACTAAAACCGAGACTACATCTAGTGGGTTAAATACATTTGGTTAACCATGTGTTTGCTGTTATAGTTTTCACATGAAGAGAAAGAGACTGAAACGTGGCTTGTTGATGGAAAGTGATGTGATTTTAAGTTTCTTTGTGTATTAAAACAGAAACCCGATTTGCATCTTTTAAGTCTCTTTTCTAACTTATTCAGGCATCTGGCGAGCAGGCTATATATAAGCTGCTAATACACTATGAATGCAAGTTTCACATGCAAAATTAGGTGCTTTCATTGTCACTAAAATTATTAAATTTATTTTTCTTTTAAAACATAAACTATGCACCCTCACTTCTGTTTTTGTTACCTGATAAGTCATTGCAGCTGGAAGAGGCTGTTTTTGAGACAGGCAATGGACCTTAACCATGGCACAGATGGCATTTATCTTACAAATGCACTCCTTACCCCCCAACTCCCCAGTGCCATGAGGGGGATGAGTGGTGAGACACCTCCTCACAGGGTGCAGTGGACAGGGCACTGAACTGGGATTCAGGGAGCATCCCAGGTTCTGTTCATCGTTCTGCCACTACATCTACTCTGCGATTTTGGGCCAGTCATTGCACCTCTCCGGGCATCACTCCTGCTGTCTGTACAATGTGTTGAATAGTACCTTTGAAAAGCAGATGAAAAGCGCTACGCAAGAGCTAAGTTTTATTATTTCATTACATTTTAAGGCTGCTTCTGGACATGTAACTTTTGAGCCATTAGAGCTTCCTGGAATGAGGGCAAAGCAGCTGGCCATTGCACCTTCGGGGTGCCATTCACCTCTGCTAGCTTTCCATAGCAACCGCAGTAGCATCACGGAAGTTGCACTAGGGTTACACCAGCGTTACTGAAGTTGCCGTCTGGCCTATCATCTCTCCAGGCAAAGGAACCCAAGCTTCACCAGGGCCCAAAAGCATCCCATCCAGATGACAGCAGGCAGATCTAAAGCATCAGCAGGACCTCTTCTATGTTAAATAACCCTGTGGCCAAGCCTGAGAGTCCATGGGCATCGAAGGATGGCTATGGTGTCCCCTCTAAAATATATTTGTCACAGTGCCAGTGCTGAGTTAGTTAATGCTTTGATGGCAGTCACTGGAAGTGTAGATTATTAGAGAAAGGAGCGGTTGGGGTTTCACAGACAGGCATCATTTGACTTGAAGAATCTTTATTTCTGGTGATGCTGTGAGGACAGAATGCAGGTTGGCTCTCAGAGCCCAGAGAAGTTTGCAGGGGAGGGAGTTAGATCAGAATAAAATTCACATCAATCAATCAGGAAACCACTGCGACAATGAACGTGGAACCTCCATTTATGCAGAGTAGAACAAGCACTTTAAACCCGTAACATAGGGCAGAAGTGGTGTGTTCGTATTTTGGGTTTATTTTATTATCTTAATGCCTGGAAATGCCATCCAAGATCACGGCCCCATTGTGCTATCTATTGTACATACACATAGTACAAAAAGTGAAAAGCCAGGGGTGCAGCATTTCTATTGAGCCTTACTGGAGTGCAGTGTAAACTGGCAATGATTCCTCAGAGAACAAGACAACATTATTATTGCAAAAAGGTTTTGGTTTTTGGTATTTCGTTTTATTAGGAACAGCCAACATTGGTCCTAAAGAGCGTCGTCAATATCCTCTTATCCTCGAACGTCATAAACTCTAGTATCCAGCAGAAACAGCGTCTCTCTAGGAAAGCAGACCTGAAGAAGAGCTTTGTGTAAGATCGAAAGCCTGTCTCTCTCGCCAACAGAAGTTGGTCCCATAAAAGGTATTACCTCACCCACCTGGTCTGTCTATGAAAGTGAAAGCTGTCATGTAGCACGGTCACAGTCGGTGCACAGAACAGGTGCCAAGTATAAATATTTAGAGATTATCCAGCCTTTAGATTGTCCAGCAAAAACAATCTGGATTTTCCTGATGCAAAACGTCAGCATGAACATGAGGACTAGTTAGGACCATTTATTCGGTTTATTTACTCTGTTTGTATAGAATAGAATACACAGAATTCAGGGACCAAATAACCATGCTCATTTATTACCATATTTATGTTTAATATAACATTTTCCCCTTCTATAGTAACTTTCATCCTAGGATGTCTGCGTATTTTACAGGCATTGATCAATTAACAGTCCTGTATCAGCGCAATATTACTGAATCCGTTTTGGAGAGAAGTTAAGTAACTTACTGATCCCATTTAATGTAATAGGAGAACTTCCATTGACCCCTAAACATGTGGGCCAAGTTTTTTCAAAACTAGGAACCTAACTATGGCTCTTAAGTCCCTCTTTAGACACCTAAGTAAGTGACCTGATTTTCAAATGTTCTGAGTAACCCAACAGCTCGTTACTGATTTGAGGTCACTTATTTAGGAGCATAACTTTAAGGCTCAGATTTTTGAAAACCGTGGCCAAAATGCCCTCCCCATTGAGCCAAGCCCCTAGATCATAACACACAAACAAAGGCGCATTTGATAAAATTGAGAGGCGGCACGTTTAAAAGCGACAAAAGGAAATGGGTATGTCAGACAATTAGCCTCGTTATAGAGCTGTGGAACTACTTGCCACAAGGGATCGTTGAGGCCAAGAGCTTATCAGGATTGTCAAAAGGACTACAAATGTGTATGGATTACTAGAATTAGAATTCTAAGCATTAAAACAAAACAAAAAATAACCCTAAGTTTTGTCACAGATATAATTCTCCCTCTTCGGGGCATGAGCCATCAGGAGGAAACTTTTCCTCTGGGTAAATGAGTCCGTTCGCCCCCTGCAGGGTTTCTTGATGCAGTTGGTACTGGTCACTGCTGGAGAGAAGCTAGTGGATGAAACAAAACCACTGGCTGCATCCAGTGTGGCTGCTGCTATGTTTCTACCCATTCTTCACCCAGATAGTTTCTAAAGACTCCCCTCTTCGGAGTTGCCCACCAGCATGGAGTCAACAAGAGGCTTGGTCTTGTACAAAATGACTCATTCAAGATAACTTTGATTACTTGCGTGTCAAGAATAAAACCAGGAATTCTTCTATCTCAGTGACTTATTACAGCTTCCACACAAGGCCACCTGCGTTCAAGAATCTGCCCATACTTGTGCAATGATAACTTTTCAACAGAAGATAAACCAGGAGCTAGATTTTTTTTCCCCAATGAGACTTGTCTGCAGGAAGGGTCAGGGGGGTTCCATTTCATAACCCTTTTTTCTTGAGGAACTCTCCTATTGAGGGATGCGTCATCTCACTGCATCATCTTGCCTGACAGTCTGCAGCTGGTTTGGACAATGACCCAGTACTCTCCGTCATAAGGGATTGTCTTTGGCATACTGTGATGGGAGGTACCTGGCCTTTTCTGCTTCAGGAGACCCCACGGTCTTCCTACGCACACCCCTGCCCCCAGGAAAGGAGCAAAGAAGATGGATCCTCCAGGCTTGCCTAGCAAGGCTTCACAGAAGCAGCCAATCAGAGTCCAGCAGGCTCAGATAAAAGGAGCAGCAGGGCCTTAGCAGGTCAGTTCCTGGCTGGGACCAGAGGGGTAGGTGAGGGTGCTCTGCTGTGGCCACAGTTTTTCTGGCTGCATTTGCTTGAGCTGGGTTTGTGTGGAGAGAGAGAGGACCGAAGAACTTTGACTCTGAGATAGGGATGAAGCTAAAAATGACCAGGTGGGAAGAGACCCAGGAAAGAAGCGGCAACTAACTGAAATCGAGTAGTCACTGCTGCTGTTTAGAGGGTCCTGGGTTGGAAGCCGGAGTACTGAGAGCAACCAGGTTCCCCAACTGGCCACAGTGGCATAAACCCCAAGAAGGATACAGAGCTTATTTGGGACTCGAACAAAGGGTTGAATTTAAAGGGCCTGGAGCAACTTTACGCAGCTGAACAAGAAGGAAAAAATGAAAGGGAAAGTAAATATCAGCGAGAGATGTTTCTGGCAGCCTTTCAGTTCCAAATTGGTCTAATTCTACCTTTTGAAAAGAAGATAATTTCCATGTTTCTTTAGTTGAGAACACGTAATTGAAGTTATTTTCTCTCTGAGAGAAGGAACCTCTTATACATCATTTGCAAAGGAACAAGAAAAATGAACATGTATAGAGTACCCTGAATGATGGAGTATTCATTACCATATAATTTTTGGATGTCTGCTGATTTTTGCATGGTATTTTTACCCATTCGGGTGGAACTTGGAGTAGGGGGATGGGGGATGTTGGCTAACGAACCTGACTAAATCCCAAGTTCCCTGCACTGTGTAGCTGGTAAATCAAAGACAGATGCTTATCAATGAGGTCTTGCGTGCCAAAGAAAACCCAAAGAAAAGCGGAAGCTAACGATTGAGATGACATGTTGACTTATGGTACCAAATATCGCACAGTGATTCCACACAATGGCTCCTCCTGACCTGGCTTTTTAGGAACTGAGCTTTCATGAGGAAAATGAGCCAGATGTTGAGAGCCCATTGAGAGTGGCACAGATGTGAAGTCACTGCCTTTTGTTCATAGCTTGAGGATGTTTTCTACTGCACAGTGAGCAACATGTGATGCTTAACCCTTGGAAGGCTGGCATTTTCCATGGGGTCAAGTCAGTGGAGTGCTTGAGGGAATGTATATACCTGTGTGTACGTGAATGCAGAGCAAAGCAGAGCATCTTTACCGTTCTCACTGTGTTACTCATCGAAGCCAATTGATACTTTCCCAGAGAAGCAAGGATGCACCTCAGATCCTCCTGCTGTTGAAGCATAGTCCATTACTACTTCATCGGGAGCGGTGGTGCTATTGGGATCTATCAGAATCCTTCACCTTCTCCCGGGGAAGGCTCATTTTCATTGGTCAGTTTTCTCATCTTTGCTGTGACTGGGATTGGTGCAACAAATGAAAAAAGGCCAAGGTGCCTGCGCTGCGATTCTGCAGAGAGCACAGACCCAAGCTTTGCACGGATGAGGTGGGTTACGGTTGTGTGGGCATTAAAGCATTGTTGGGAGAGGAGTGCAAGGTCTGCAGGTAACTGCAGCAGCATAGACAGTACATTGCATTTGTAGGTAACACTGATTATGCAAGTGAGAGCAGAGGGTGTTTGCTTAAAAGAAAAAAGCGCGCCTGTCTTGTAAGGAGAGCCAGAACTATCTTTTTTACCCCTGGCCCATCCGAGGCAGAAGGAAACGGGGCTTTCAGATCAGACTGTGGATGCATCATGTATTTCTTTTTCATTTTCCCACCAAATCATGCCCAACTGAAGGCATGAACCATGCTTTCCTAGATGCTCATGCCTGGGGCAGTGCAATGCGGGAAAAGGTTCCTCTCGGCTCCTCATTGGGCATTGAGAGGTGGCGTCTGCAAGAAAAATAAATAAAAAATGCCACTGAGGGTGATCCTCGGCATTTGTTAGTGATAGAGTCTTACACTGGACGCTGTATGGAGGCTGTGGCTGGCTGATGTAGAAATGCATTGTTTGGGCAGAGCATTGCAGAAGCATTTCCAAACCTTCGTGTTTATTGCAGGTAAAAGGCAGCGTGTTGAGTGTTTGCCTCCGAACTCCGACTAACTTGGGCAAGCTTGAACACCAAACGATTCAGTGCATCACTTTAAGGGGCAAACCCTGTCCCAGTTTCCTAGGTGTGATGGGAGTTGATCTGAGGGTATGTAGATTGGAGTAGCCAAGGCTGGGGGGTTCATAGATTCGAAGGCCAAAGGGACATTTAGTCTTCTCCACCCTGCCCACTGAGCCCTTCAGACCCCAGATCCAAAAGGCTACCTGCGGCGGGCATGCAATGGGGACTGGCGGGGGTGCTGGGTTGGAGATGGGGGCACTGTTTGAAACTGATGACCATTTTGTGCTCTGTGGGGCACCGGAAGGAGAATCTCCTTCAGCCATGAGGATACCCTGTATAGGTCCCTAGCATGGGGTCCCAGCAGCTGGGCTGTGAGCTGATGTGAAGCTGTGGGGCTGCGTGACTTGTTAGCATTTCATCACAGAAAGAGGAAGGGTGGGATCGGGGTGAAGGCACAGGCCTTGGGACTTGTGCCGTGCCGCGATGCAGGCTGTGGGGGTGTGGATGGCGTTAACGTTGTCCTCTTTCAAACAGGACTGTGTGAATGCAAACCCAGGTACCTTTTAGTTCACGCCAGCAGCGTCCACACCAAGCAAGTAGGCTGCAGAACTCCAATGTGCTCTGTGATTCACACCCCCGTAGTTTGCACTCTAGTGCAGTGTAGACATAGCCTATGACTCCCAAGGCCTGGGTTCAATTCCCAGTTCTGCCATAGAGTCCCTGGATGAATCATTTAGTCTCTTTGCCTCAGTTTGCCCGTCTGTGAAACAAGGGCAATTATCAAAGCTTTCTCCATCTACGCTGCAGGCCTTCGGTGGAGCAGCTGTCTTTTAACCTGTACGTGTACAGTGCCTGGCGCAATGGGGCCCAGATTGTGAGTGGGGCTTTTATTCAGTACTATCATCTTTAATAAGAAGAGTTTAAAAAGAGAAACAAACCATCAGGCATCTCAGAAGCTGCGCCATCTTCTCCTGCGCCAAAAAAGCCCTGGGGAAATAACTAAAAATCAGAACTTTTGCAAGGTCATAGTTCTTCTTTTCAGCACGGAAATAGGAACGCTCACAATAGATGGAATAATATCTTAAGAGGTTTGGTTGCCTGATTGATTTCCAGAGCTAATAAATCCTTGGCTATGCTCATTGTATTAGAACATATGCTCAAGCAAGTTTCATGATCTCCTTTTAGGAAAGAGAATGCTGGGGGGAGGGTGGAGGGAGAGTTATAGCCAGAATAAATGCTTTAATTTTGGCAGCTCTAATTGTTTTATTAATAAGCTTTTATAGGGTTGTGTTATTTATTATTTCTAATTAAAGTTACCTACCAGACTTTGTTTTTAAAAGACTTTACAATATTGGCCATTGGCTGCTAGGATTTCTGGGTCAAGTGCCAGCTTCTAAAACTCTTACTCATGAATATCTGTACTCCATGGATTGTCCCACTAACTGGTGTCTGTCTTAGGGGAGATGCTTTCCCCTAGACAGAGAGCTGGAGCACGCTTATGCACCATTTAGTCCCCTTAAGCCACTAAGGTGGAATTATTTCTGGTCCTTTGCACAAGGGTGAGTGTTACCGTAAGTCAGTGATTACCTCTACCTCTTCCATCCCACGCCCCTGTGTTACAACAGGAAAAGGTTCTGGGACACCCTTCCCAATCATCCATAAGAAAGGAAAGGTGGCCATGACCCTGTGAAACCTGCTCACAACTCACAGACCAAGGACCATGCCCTAAGGCCAACCTGGTCAGGACCTTAGAGGGTTTTCGTTGTTGGGAACAGATGGCAGGAAACCTCATTTTCAGTTCATTTCTGCCAATAGCAGCAGAGGGGAAGTAGCCGTACCAGGAGTAAGGTCTCAGCAGGAATCCTACATCATTTGAATTAAAGGTGGCCTGCAAAGGAAAATAAAATGTAGGGGTGTGTGCCAGTGCCCCTCTTTACTTCTTCAGGATGGATAGAGAAGGCTTTTGTTGGTTGGTTTTCTTCTCTCCCCTTCCTCTCCCCCCGTTCTTGTTTTTTGTATTAGGAATTCAGGACTTGTCCACCATGGAAGTCTCTGATGCCTGAAATGATCACAGATGAGGGAAACTTGAGCAGCTGAGAGGGGAAGGGATGTTTAGCCAACAGTTTAAAACACTTATTTTTTGTCTTGTTTGTTAAAATGTCTATACCTTCAATGTCTAATTAACAGTCTGGATAAAATACATAACTGTTAAAGATTCACTGACACCTTTCAACTATGGATTGAGAGTCCACACTCATAATTTGTCATAAAGAAGTGAAAAAGAAAAGCATAGGCCCAATTTTTTAATAATGCATCCTTAAAAGAAGTCACCTTCAAGCAGAGGAAGCTCTGTGGAACTGAGGTGCTATTTCAAACATGTACAACTGGAAGGCATTAATTCTCAGCAAGGTTGAAGGATCAAAACCAGACTTTTCAGGAAAAATGAGATAGTGATATTGAAGGGAGATATAATAGGGGAAATAGCTCCTGACTAGAGCTAGTCAAAAATGTATTTTATTTTCTCCAAACTAATGAACGTTTTTTGTTTAGAATGACAGTTTTCCCTTGACTGGGGGGGAATTTCATCAAAACACCCAGAACCAATTTTTGGTTGTTGATTTTGGTTGCTGAAAACCAAAAAAAAAAAAAAAAAAATTAGTTTCCAGGGTTTGGGGATTTCTTATAAAAACCGAAAAATTTGGACAGACACAAATTATCTCATGAAAATGTCTATGTCATGTGAAATGGATTTTTTGCTGGGGGAGGAAAACTGATGGAAAGTCTTCAAGCCTCTGTCCTGCTGATAGAGAACAGGAAAGGCAACCTGTATCATCCATTAGGAATGTCTGAGAAGATTGTGTCAAACTTTTATTCCAATGGCATCTCTCTTGCTTAGAAAAAAAAATCCAATTCAGCCTGTGACCTTTATTGGTGAGATTGCAGGGAGCAGGGAAGGTCCTGGAGGACCTATGCACTTTTGCAAAACATGGGCACAGGTGAAGCTGATGTCAAAAAGTACCCTGCCTAATGATTCCTTGTCTATGAGACTGTCAATATGAATTGATTTTTCATGTTACACAACTGAATTTCTCAGCTGGTTGTGGGAAGTGCTTAATAGGCTACTTCTTGGAAACAGACTTTCCCACCAGTGTAGTGGCATGGTATACTAAAGAATGGGACATATTTGTAATGGAAAAATTGAGAAAACTGATTTGAACACAGAGAGATCAACTTGTAAATTTGGCTGCCTCTTTTCCTTTTTCTTTTTTTTAAGCTGGAGGACAGTTATCAGTGATTATCAGCGATGCTTTTCTGAGTTCTTATCTTTCTCAGATTTGGAGTATAGCATCTTACTAGAATAAGCACAATGGAGATGTTATCATTGAACATAAATCTAAGAACTCCTCCATATGATTGATTTCAAGTTCAGAATTTCCCATTGCCTGTAAAGAAAGAGTTGATGTGCATAGACAGTTCAGTACTTTACAGAAAACAAGTGGTTCAAAAAATTCATCGTGTCAGTTGTATGATTTTTCCAGTCTCTGAAAATTAATTGTTCTATACCAGGGTGACCAGTAGGATGTTCTTCAGCAATGTAACCATTTCATCCACATTTAAATGGTATAAGGTATGGGAAAAGGCATGTGTGTGATAGTCTGTACTAATAT
Source organism: Mesoclemmys tuberculata (assembly GCA_007922155.1). Classification (NCBI taxonomy): domain Eukaryota; kingdom Metazoa; phylum Chordata; order Testudines; family Chelidae; genus Mesoclemmys; species Mesoclemmys tuberculata. The sequence continues at coordinate 4,001,542 of ML675649.1, read as the reverse complement.
TTGTCTCTAAAGTAATGTCCTAAGGTACGGATCTGAAATTAAATCCTAGATGAAAGCAGCAATTAACCAAATAAGTCCTGACTTTAACTACCATGCCTTATTCCGTAAACAAGTTTATTCTTGCATACAGTTATTCAAGAAAATAGTACACCCCCGGAAATCTTATCTCAGCATCTTTTAATTCTGTAATGACTCTCGTACTGAATAACACACACCACACATAGCTGCTTCTAAGCTCTTCCCAGGGTACAATGATGCGCTAGAGTACTTCCCTGTTTCTCAAGATGTCTCCATATTTCTGTTGTTTTCTTAAGACAACTCACTGCAAAATAATGCAGATACTGTATGCCAGCTTTTAACACATGAAGGCCAAGAGGTCTCATTTCTAAGCACACATTAAAATGTTTGTGCCTCTAGCACTAAAATCTGTGAGTGAAATGCTGGTGCCCTTTATATGAATGGCAAAAACTCCCTTTGATCAAGACTTGGGTCTGTCGAACCGTACTAAAGAGAAAACACATCTAGCCATTGGAGACTAGGTCTCCTGGTCTATCCCCTACGCTCATGCAAGGCTAACGAGACGAAGTGGGTTGCAGCCCACGAAAGCTTATGCCCACAGAAATTTGTTAGTCTTTCAGGTGCTACAGGACTCATTGTTTTTGCTGTATACAGACCAACACGGCTACCTCTCTGGAACTTAATGCAAGACTGTTTCCTCTGGCATCTTCTCTGGTACTGTGTCCAGTCTAGTTTTAAATGGTTCAAGCCAATGGGCCTTCTACCTTTCCCTAGGAAGATGATTTTAAAGCCTCTGACACCTTGATTATTAGGAAAGGTTTACATTTAATTACCATTAGCATCATCTCTTCTTTTTTTCTTATTTGAAGTGCATCCAAAGGTCTGCTAGGCTGCCTAATTACTGGCTAATGTATCCTGTCTAGTAATACCTACTCGTCTCATTCTGATGGAAATTGTTTAGAGTTTTGGGGCATCTATTTTCATTTCATTAAATGGGATGTTTATTTGCCAAACCCACTGGGACCCAGGGGAAGAAAAATAAGACCCAAAAGCGAGCTTTAAAGCCAAGCAGCCAATACCGTAAATGTTCTGTACCTTTCTGTCTTACATTGGACATATGCAGTGTTGCATGGACCTTTTAATGCTGGTTTGAAACTTCACGAGCAGCATGTGTCTTCCCTTTTGCAGAGCGGGTATCCTGGTCCTGCCTCAAATGCTCCTTTGTTCAGACCTGAAGATGAGCTGGAACAGCTGACCAAGAAGATGCTGTACGACATGGAGAATCCTCCCTCTGACGACTACTTCGGTAAGTGCTGCATCACGCTGATTAAATGTACCCGGGGCCTTTTGATATATTTACCAAGCTCTGTAGTGGGGAGACCTGACAGCCAAATTGCTAATGTGATGGCATTAGTAATGATGGATTCGTTTGGTATGCTTGGGCACGTAGTGTAATGGTTCATAGGAATCCCTCTGTAATTTCAACATAAATCTGATGCTCACTAGCTGTATTTTTACCAGTGATTAAGTAATGTTTCAATGCCCGGTTCATTTTAACACCATCAGCCTGCACTCTCTCTAGCTATGGGGCCAAATTCAGCTGTTTTGGTGTAAGTTTGTGCCGTACCGGGGCACGATTCTAATTTCACTTCACTGGTCTAAAGCAAGAGCAATTCCGCTTGTGTCAGTCGGGTTAGGCTGATTTTGCACAGACGTAAGACAGGTGAGAAGCAGGTCCAATGGACTGCACTGGAATTACATCAGAGCTGATTGTGGCTTATTATAACCATGTCATTTTGTTTGTCTGAAAGAGACGAGCCATTTGATTCCCTTTCCAAAGGCATTGAATTGTGATATCTTATGCCTCTATGTAAAATGCAAGTCAGTGTGAGCTCTGGGTTACTCGGTGAAATCCAGCAACTCAGTCATTTTTGCTATTTCCCACTATCTGCTCGTCAATTTCTCATATGCTTGGCTGATACATCTGTCAGGGAAACACGGCAGTATGAAATGGAGCTTGAGTTTTGCTCAACAGTTCTATTTGTGAAGCTGAAATATTTATACCTTGCAGGCTGATGCTGTGTCACTAGATGATTTGACTCCTTTCAGAGTAAGACTTTTGACAGAGGGCTCTATCGCTCAGGGGAATGGGATATAAAGCCCTTCAACTTTAGGTCAATGGTAAGACCATCCATGAGAAACAGCTGTCCTTTGCCACCCAGGGGCTGTTTAGCCTACATGAAATGAGTGAGTGAACTGGCTCTAGCACCCAAAGTATTGGTGCTCATATCACCGAACCAGTCAAAAATTGGCAGCCTTGTTATCCTCAGCAATAAGGTCAAAGGCTGAAAGGCTCTGGAGCAAGCTAGGAAACTAGCAACCTGCAAAAACCCAAGTCTTAAATCAAGGAGATGAGATTTAATTCTACGCTGGGCACTGAACAGTCTTCTGATCACACTTAATTCTTAGATCCCCGGGACTCACTCGTGCATCCAACCAGAGGCTTAAAGGAAGCAAGACCCTCCAGTCTCAATTTTCTTTTAAACATCATTAACCAGTAGGAGTGAATAGCACATGCCCTGTTGTTTTGCTGAATTCCTCCTCAGTTCTGCTCATGCTTCATCCAGCACTTTGGGGAGCGTGGTTAATTGTGCATCTGCCAAAAAAAATTAAATAAATAAAGGGGAAAAACCCAACAGTCCAGCCTGGAACACAACCATATTAGATAGAATCAGATACCCCTTGAACAAGTCACTTAAAAAAATTCCTAACTTGAATCTTAACTGAACTACGCTTTCATGTCCCAAAGTGCCCCACTAAAGCATTTTGACCTGGCAGTGGTGGGAAGGAGCTAGCACTGCAACTTTTGCTGTATCCCTTCTGTGGATAAATACAGAAAGCCACCCTCCAGGGCTCTGTCGAGCACCTTTCACCAGCATTAAACCCATCTGGAAAAAAATGAAATATGAGAGGGGGGGAAATCCTTTGGACTTTGCATGGTTAACTGTCTGAACCGATCTCCCTGCCTTTGGAGGTGTACTGCATTTATTTAGTAGAGTACCACAGAGTGTACACGCTGAAGATTCGTCTGGCACATTGATCAAATAAACAGAAGAAAAGGACAAATGGGCAGAGACATTGACTCTGATTTGCATTAAATATTTTCTGCCTGAGGTCTAGATGCCATGGTAATTGTAGCATACCAGATAGCTGTCAACTAATCTCTTTATTAGTTTGAATTTAGAAAACTGGATCGCAGCATATTAAAAGTTGGTTAAAAGCAGATAGGTTTTGAACCGAGGAATCCAATTAACCTTGCTGGAAAGCTTTGAGGCGTTCTATTAAGTCATGAAAATGATTTGTTCAAATAATTACGTTTGAACTGTCATGCTGAAGAAAGGTCATTTTACTGGGTCCATCAGCGTTCTGGGTCTTCTCTTTAACAGCTCTCCTCCTGCTAGTAAGTGTCGCTTTTCACGTCTCAGATTTCAATCAAGTTGTTTGGTTTCCGGATGCTATGTCGGCACTGCTGATGTTCCTAGGAAAGGAAGAGAAGTATGGATCAGTAAAGCTCTGTCTATTCTGAGCTCTGGAAGTATTAGCTAGAACCCCTGCCAGGCTAAGGGATGAGTTCAGAGGCAGGGCAGCCCACAGTTCCATCAGCTCTGTTTTCACCAGCACGCATCACTGTAGCTTCGCTTGATGGAAATGACTGTAGACGATTTCACACAGGAGGGAATAGCTCTAGCCAAGAAACATTTTAAAAGAAATCACCCAAGCACATACAATTGAAGGCAAGGAATCGTTCACATGCATTCCTTGAGAGGCAAGGATGTAGTGGTGGGTTCGGAGGAACAGGTCAGTTACACAGGAGAGGGAGGATTACGATTTGTCATCTGTTGTATAACTCGGGCTCCTATCACTTTGTGCTGTAATCGCTGAGTTACCTTCCAACCCACAGGGTCAGGATTTTATTTAACTGGAGCTGTATCATCATTTTGAGCAACAAAGACCAAATTCTGATGTGGACATTGTCATGATATAAATACGATCACACACGCACAATGTTGGCTATTCTTCTATCTTCCTTTTATTTATTATCTGTATTACCATAATGTCCAGAAGCCCTAGTCATTGGGCACAGAACAAAAAGACAGTCCTTCATATGGCTCTGTTACCATAGTATCTGAGCACCTCACAATCCCGAATGTATATGTTCTTTCAACGCCACTGTGAGGTACAGCAATGCCGTTACCCCCATTGTATAGATGGGGAACTGAAGCACAGAGAGATTAAGTGACTTTCCCACAGTCATGCTGGCAGTCTGTGGTGTAGAAGGGTCTTAAATCCGGTTCTTCCAAGTCCTACGCCAATGCCCTAACCATTCGTTCAGCTAATGATCTCTAATAAGAAATTACCCTTCGTTGCGTTCCTTTACATTAAGAAGGACCTCAGAGTATTGTACGTACTGGTCATCCTTTCACTCATGCCCCTCTGAAACCTTGCCCTGCCTTAGGTGGCATCTGGTGTATTACTGCAGGAGGATGAAGGGTAACTCAGGTTGAAGCAAGAGCAGAAATTGCAGCTAAGTTGGTGCTTGGCCAGCATCGTGTTGCTTAATGCCCCATCTCTTGCCAGAAGTCTCCAGGGGCCTTCAATGGCCTCAAGTGACACGGACCTCGGCTTTATGTCTCATCTAAGGAAGGAATCTCCAGCCCACGTCACTGCGCACGCAATGCTGATTCAGATGGGAAAAGTGCCATCAGGACTCCTGTCCACCGACTCACTGAGGGCCCCTCGTATCCCGTTAATAGGACCAGCTAGCTCTACGTCCCTTGTGAGCAACCGAGGACTCGCAGCTGAAGCACATCGGGCTTGCGGCAGAATTCCCTGTCTGGCCGAAGAAAGCAACGGAGCCAGCGCTTGAGGCCACCGACTGTTCAGCATTTACACCTGCAAATGCGATGGCTTCTGTTCCCAGCCTCGCTCCAGTCCTGCTTCGGCCCCGTGCCTGCTTTGCTGTAGCCCTGCTCCAGTCCACTCGACCCTGCTCAGTTTCTGATTCCAGTTCCAACCCTTGGCTCCGTCCCCGGCTCTGACCACTGCCCCCAGCCATTCACTATTCAGTCAGTCTGTGACTGTGTGTTTGTGTGTGTGAGGGAGAGAGAGAGTGTATGAAGTTGTGCTACCTTGTAAAACGTATTGCTCCGCACACACCAAAGAAAAGAAAGGCAGGCCAGATTTTGGTCCAGCCGATTTGACCGCTGCTCTCCCTTTACATTCTGCGGGTGCCTTTTGACAAGCAGCTGCTGGGCACGCGAGGCCAGTCGTTTTTCACAATCCACTTGAGCTTGATTTAACTGAACAGTAGTTGGCGAGTCAGCCCACTCGAGCGCAGCACTCTTTGTCTCATTACGTCAGGAGAGGTGAGATGACTGAGCGGCCCCTCTGGATGAGGCCTCTTAATAGGGGAAGGGCGGTCACAGCAGGCTGCCGATGGAACTTGTCATGCGTCGTGCGGCAGACCTGAAGTAACGATCTCGGGTGCATTTGCAAGCGGGAGAGCAGTTTGCGCCGTGCTGTGTAGACAAAACTGCCTTTTCCAATGAGTTCGCAGTTGGAAAGGTGCAATACGGGGCTGCGGATTCCTCACAGAGATCTTTGGGAGGGATTTTATTAAAGGAGATTTTTCTTCTGTCTTTCTAAAGTCCTGGTTCTCCTCTCATCAGTGAAGCCTCGTTGACATGGGGAAATTACTTCAGATTTACTCCATTGTGAATGAAAGGCGAGCCATGGCCACTGGCATGCCAAAAAATCACACTGCCCTTCCTTGTGGCACTTCATTTGCTCATGCTGTTTATTTCTCACTTGGCAGTTGTAATCCTCTGATTGTAGCAATACAGATTATTGCGCTTAGGACATTTGCAGGATGTGGCTCATGGTAACAAGGGAGCATTAGGCTCACTGCAGACCTACCCCCCAGCTGCAGAGATGCCCCAAGAGGGCCACTGGTTCTTTTCTGTCGCAGCTCACCGGTGCAAGGGAGGGCAAGACTTTTGCCTTGTGAGGTTTTTCTGAGGCACAGCCACATACTTCACAGACCAGCACAGCTGCCGACAAGCAATATGAAACAAAATTACCACCTTAAGTTCTGACGCCAGAATTGTTGTTGTGGGTGATAAAATGCCACCTGAAGCAGGAAGCAAACAGCATGACTTTTTGTTTTTAAGTCCCTGGTTAAGCTTGAATCTCTGGCAGTCAGCAAAATCTTATATTCACTTGTAAATGGAACTGATGTGATAATGAAGTCACTTAAAGAAGAATAAGTGCAGAGCACCGGGCTATCATTGTTACAGAGAAACTCTCCTGACTGTAAAACAAAGGTGGCTGGCAGATCATGAGTGGAAGTGTTTTTGTCTTGGCTCTGAATAAATGAAAGCTGATCGTTTTCTGGTGTCTGCTAAGAAGAATGAAATGCTGTGGTGAAATATCAGAGAATGTGTCCTCTTATGGTACATCAAGTGGCCTCCCTACCATATAGTTAAAGGTCAACATGTTCATTTAAAAACTTCCTATGCTGGTATGGCGATTTATTATTTATACGGCAGTCATGCCCCAAATGTGCTAGATGCTGTGAAAACACATAGGAAAACGTCTTCCCTTCAATGAAGAGTCTGCAGGCTCTGACGAGACGGACGCAGCTCTCAAAAACCAAACAGACACCACTCCCACCCCGAATCAATAGAACCTGGACGCAAACCAAAGCAACACCTTTTCTTTTTTCAACAATTAAATAAAAATCCATCATCAAACTTACAGGAGAACCAGAAAATAAAATACTGAGGGATTGGAGGACTAGAAGATTGTTAATGAGCTATGGAGACTTTCACCTACTGGTCACTGTCAAGTCCAACACAGGTTGGTCACGACCAAAAGTGGTTATCCATCTCATGGCTGTTTCATGCCCCATATGAAATCACTGGTCGATCTCAGGCTAGTTCTCCATGGACAAGTGCTCACCACATCAAAAGCCACCACTTCTGTAGGCACTGCCAGGGCCCCAGTGACTTGTAGAGATGTTGGAAATCTCAGTCATGAGGCCAAGGGTTTGAGTACAGATGGTCAGGACAGAGCCAGGTGATAGAGCGCGATACTGAGACCTGATACCACTTCTTTGTCCACTTGTATCTGTTCTGTGAATAGATGGAGACTGATGGATCCAGGATTAGCCATCCAAGGACTTTTCCTAAGCAGTAAATTCTCTCTCTCTCACACACACACTTTTAAGATTTGTGTGTGAGAGGGAAAGAGACAGAACACAGTTTGGATGGTCATTTATAATAACAGTTTTCACTTCTGTGCCAGGGTGGCTCGCCTGTGGGCTGGAGAGCCTGGGTCTAAAGCAGCCCTGATTACAACATGAGCCTCACCTGAGGAGAATCAGGCAATTCACATGTAAAAGACGGTAGGAAAGGGCAGTGGTGGTGTGGTCCAGAGAAGCTTAGGAATCAGGAGACACCGACAGGCAAAGGAAGCAAAGCCAGAGGACTAAGCTCCAGCCAAAGAGGGCTGGGGACTGGCAGATTCAGGTGGAGCGGCCTGACGAAGAAAGAGTTTTATGGAGGCGGCTGAAGAACTGGAGCTAAGTACAAACCGCTGAGGTATGATGGTGGACCTTATGTTGAAGACTCTTGGAGGTGTGTGTTGTGATTAAGGACTCTGAGGCCTGTGTGAACTTTATTGGATATTACGCCAGCCCCAGAAAAGGGTTATGTCTCCACGGCAGCCTGACACCTGCGGCTGGCCTGTGCCAGCCAACTTAGGCTTGCGGGGCTGTTCCATGGCTGTGTAGACGTCCAGGATCAGGCTGGGTCCCAGGCTGTAGGACCATGAGTCGGCTGGCGCAGGCAGCCATGGGTGTCTAATTGCTGTGTAGACATAACCTAAGTGGCCTGAAGGAGAGGGCTAACTGGGCAGGGTGCCTGTAAAGCAACCCTTGGCCATGAGGGGGTGCACAGCAAGTGACCCTGCTGTCACAGCTTCCAATAGCCTTTTTGACCTGCAAAGTCCTTTAAGCCTCACAATGTCCCGTATTTGCAAAAGGGCAAAATGAGGGTGCGTTCCATAAGGATCCCTAGTCTGTTGGTGGCAGAGCTGGCAATAGAACCCACCACTGCTGCTAAGTGTTTGACAATCCTCTGTCCCCTTGACACAAAATAACTTAATTTGCATGAGTTTAAATTTAGCTTTGTAAACTGTTAACCAGGAGCTTGAAATTAATAAATACTGTCTGCTCTTTTCAAATTTAAAACGGCTAACACATTGTTTGATACTTAAAATGCGGCTGCTGCAAATTTGCAGCTGTTTAGTGCCATTTGATTGATTTATTATTTGTACTGCAGGAGCGTCTAGAGTTCTGTGGGGCCAGGGCCCCATTGTGCTATGTGCAATATAAACTCATAATAAAAAAAAAAAAAAAACAGCCCATGCCCCACGGAGCTTGAAGACTAAACAGAGGGAAGGGTTATCAACTCCATTTTACAGAGGAGGGATTGAAGGACAGAGAGATTAGGTGATTTGTCCAAAGTCACACAAGACGTCTGTGGCAGAGCTAAGAACTGTACAAAGAAATCCTTAGAGTCCCATATGCCTTGAACAACCCTTCCTCTCATTTGAAAACAAAATCAACAAAATTTAGCTTCCTCTGGCATAGAATTGTGTAGCTGTACTTAAGGTTCTATTGGTGTTGAAATCATAAACCATATTTTTTAGGGTTAACATGGCTGTGAAAACGAGAGAGGGGAAAAAATGCTCCAGGATCAAATTTAGTCATCTTAGGTGATATTACTATAACGCTATCACACTGTAGAACGTAGATAATACACCGCTGTTATGAACGTTGATAATTCACCGTCGTAATCTGTCGTTTTCCAGTCTAACAGCCAGCATGCCATTACGGGCAGGGGTGCGCAATGCAGTGCAGTTTGTTTCTTCTGTTTTTTGTTGTGAGCATTTGTCTTTCTTGTGGTTTTCTTGGGGTGTTTTGAATATCACACGGAGTTTAGTGGGGGGGAGGCTGACAGTGAAATACACTAAAGAATCATTATAAACAGAACTTTCTCGTTTATTGATTGTTCTCCCCCAGCCCTTTTCAGTCGGAAATGTACCAAAAGTGCTTTAAAAAAAAAAAAAAAAGGAATCGCTTTGACTCAGATTGTGTGAGATGAATCATAACCCACTTTCTCATCTGAGAGGTGGAAAAAAAATTCCAGCCCTGCTGTCGGCGTCAGCATAATCAATACGGAGTGCTTGTCAGAGGCACAAAAAGGGTGGCCGGAGCAGTAGAAGAATGAAAAGAATCAAAAGAGGCAGAACTTTCTCATTTTGTCTTCTCGAGTCTTCCAGTGCACCACACTGGCTCATCACGTCATCCATGGAGTGCACCTGCCTACGGTTCGAGTGTCTTTGGCTAAAATGCAAGTTCAGGACGCGTGTTCAAAAGCCGTGACATTGCAAACTGGTATGCAAATCATGAAACCCCGCTTTGACAGATCTGTATATGTCTGCATACCGCCAATCGGTCAAGAAGACAAACCATCTTAACTTGCAAAATATGCCGTACGATGTGAACTGTCTTGACTCTGCAAGAGCACTCCATGTCCACTGTTGTAGCATGCCTGGCAAACAGGAGACCTGTTCTGTGATCCACCGGCTTTCCAATGCAGTAGAGGAAAACAGAAGACAAACTTCAGCTAGTAATAAGACTGTGGTGGCCATGAATTTAAACTGTGAGATCAAGTCTGATTCATTATGGATAGCCTTCATTTACTAATGCGCTTGCTTGTATTAGAAATGTTTTTCATTGATGTCTCTCCTCAGCTGCAGGCATATATATATATATAGAGAGAGAGCCAATATATAGCCAATAATTACTACTCTATTTACACAGGCTAACAGTCCTGGAGTCTTCACATTTCATGGAGAGGGCTCATGGAGGATCAAGAAGGGCATTTCACCCCACAGATAGCACTGCACAATTAGGTACATGATAGATGTATGCTGATAGGCGTTCTGTAACTAAGGAAGGAAACCATTAATGTACAGTAGAGATGATAGATATAAGTATGTGGTAGGAGGGTTGAACCATCTTCTGCAGCATGAAATATTGGCCACTGCTAAAGGTAGGTTACTGAACTTGGAGGATTAATGGCCTCAAATGCTGTGGGCCTAATTCACTTCTCACTTAAACCATTTTCCTTCCTGGATCATGTAATGGCTTTAGCACACCCCTACGATGCACCTAGTTGTGAAATTGGAGCTTCCATTTGCTTATTCTTTTATGAATCACACCTCGTGTTCCATTCATCCAGTAAACAGCAATGTTCTGCTTTATAATAGTTTCCTCCACAAATGCTAGTTCCAGACCAATATCTTTAGAGGTTAATAGCTTGCTCTGTAGCAAACACATGTTCTGATTCTGATTACACACTAGTGAACAGACAGAATAAATGATTTGTAGCTGTTTATGTGAAGGCAGTTTTTGAAGAGCGGAGATGGTTTCGGGGACGGGGAGAGGCATGGGTTTTTTAAAATCATTTTGCATTATATTTTTGGCTTTGAAAACCCACTCTTTGCTGAAATGTCAGTGTTTCCTCCTCATCTGCATGCTCTGCAAGGGTAATTAATTCCAGCTGCTGCCCCCAAAATGCCATGTTAGGAGGAAGCCTGCTTCCTTCACCTTGATCTTTATCTCGCATTAATGAGTGGGGGGTGAGCAACCATACTGATGGCCCTCCCAGTTCTGAATTTGGTGATTGTCTCCCAAAATCAGCTTTTGTCTTTGCCTTTGAACCATGTGCCAGTGCATAGCAAGGCTCTCCTTATGGGAGACACAAAGTGACTGCAGGGTTTGGTACCAGTGCAGGACATTTATGACATGCTAAACACTCCTGCATTGTGTGCTATGTTCTCTGCTGACTGCGCACACACCGAAGATGGTTATAATTCCACTCAGACGTCCACCACCACAGTATGGGCGTCTCTTTGTCATTTCTTCTTGCAGCAGAAGCTAGTGAGGCTCCTAATGCGTCTTTTATCAAGGTGTGATTGGGAGTAGTGGGGAATGGCAGCGAGAGAGATACCAGAAAGAGGACTATTAGTTTGAGCAAACAGACCTTCAGGTGGGTTATAGTGGCTGCATCAGAACCCAGCTTGCGAAGAGATTTCCTTCCTCCCTGCACTCCGTCACAGCAGTTGAGATCAGCTGACACGCTCTGCCTCTCAATCCTTTGCTATGAGAGTCCCTTGCAAATCCTTACTAGATTTGAAACCTCTTCAGCGGTACCAACTCTCAGGGGTTGTTGCGGGGCGGAGGGAGGTGTGGGGGAGATGGGGAGGGTGTTAACAGCAATTGCAGTGGGCGCAGAGTTAGGGCAAAGCTTGATGCTTTTGCATATCCCACCCATGTCTTTACAGTTACAGGTCGTAAACCACTGGGCTTGATCAAAACATCAGCTTACATGCTTCTGTAATTCCCCAGTGGCAGCTCATTCAATAACACCCTGACTGTCACTGAACCAGTCCTAACCTCTTCCTTTATACACATTATATTTCTAAATATAGGGTTGTTTTTTACGTTCAGAAATATTGTTCAGTGGTTGTTCATATAATAAAATAAAAGGGAAGATAAAATATAGCATGGACATTCTGGGTATGCAAAGCTTGATACAGCTGATACATGATTATCCCTCATTTTGAGGGGTGGGAACAATCCTAATGGATACAGAAGGAAATAAGCCAGGAGCAAGAATAACCGCTAGCCCTTCCTTTCAGCGTGAGCAGAGGATGAAGACTTTATTTTTATGGCAAATTGTTTGTCCTGATGGCTATGGAGTGGCCTGAAATGGCCTTATCTACACAAGAAAGTTGCGCCAGGTTGGCTTACTGTGTGATTTTAATCTGATTTAGTTAAACTGGTGCCAAAGGCCTTGTGCACCTTCTTATTTCAGTTTAAACCAGCCTTAGGTTACATTGATTAGGAACTGGTTTTATTGGGTTACCTGTCCACACAGGATTTTAGTGGATTGAAAAGTGATTTGAGTTAAACCAGTGCAACTTCTGCAAGTAGATAAGGCCTCCGTCCTGTTCCGAAGATCATGAAGCCCCTACCCCAATGAATGCTACCTCAGTGTGGCTTTGTCCCCCTCTAATGGCTAGGCCACAAATACAGCCTTATGAGTCTGCTACTGCCTCCAGACTGACAGACTGACAGACCTGGTCTGGTAGCTCAAGCAGGAGAGGCTTGATCTTGCTTTTCGATCCAGAGGTCCTAGGTTTGAACTTCACGGACAATCTGGACAGAGGCATCGTTACACAGTAGTTGACATCTTTGTTGGCACTCTCAGCAGAAAGGCTGTGAACTGAACTAACAAGTAGTGATTTACAGTCCCTTGAGCTAGGGATGGAGGTGTGTGGATGGTGTAGTGTAAAGGAACTTTGCCCCAACTCAGCCCACGCTGTCCCTGGCCTGTGGGAAAACAAGGCTTCATTCTCAAGAACCATCAATCCAAAACACTTTCCTAAGCAGGACGATTGCTTTTAAAATAAAAATGGTATTGGTAGGCCGGCCTTGACATTAGTAATTGGACACGGGGGAGGCCTTAGTTTTTGGGAGACAAGATTAGGAAGGTAAATGGTACAGCAGGTGGGAAACGGAATGTGTGTACTAGGTAAGAAAAAGAGGGAACACCCAAGGAACTATTTAGAATGGACAAAATAACAATGGATAAAATGAGGCTGGAACATAAAGTGAGATGAAGAACAAGTTGTGTGTGCACTAGGATTGGTTCCTACAAAGTGACCAAGCCCATCCCAAAACATGTCATGCAATATGTAGTAAATACAGTCTAATATGTAAATGTAGGTAAGGGAAGAGGTTTTCTGTCTTAAGTTTGGAGATGTAGTATGCCTCATACCCACTTCCTACGCTTGAATCTGGTCAACTCAGCATAGCTTTGCTGTATGCCAAATAAGGGAACCTGCAGAACCAAGTGGAAGAGGTCTCAGGGGAGCCCCAACAGTATTTGTAGGATGCCCTTTATTCTCCAGCTCTCAGCTTTTTCTCTCTCTACATTGCAGACACTGCTTACACCAGGGTGGGGCAGGTTATGTGGGGGGTGGTCAGAGAGAGGGAATTAACATGCCTAAGGTCTATCCAATTTTGCATAAATCTTTTTATTGTCTGTCTCTTTTCATGAAGCCATATTGTTACCTTTAGGATAAGCGAGGATGAGAGACCTACCTGCAGCCCCGAGTCTTGAACGGAGGACAAAAGGTCAAGGTTTTTACAAGACCAGCTTTTAGACAGAGAGTGGGAAAATAATCCTTCAGGGAAATAAGGAGCAGCTCACAGGCTGGTGACTTAGCGCACAAACCAGCTGGGTCATGCACACACTGGGGGCTGCACCCTCAGCTAGAGTGCATTGGCATAGCTCTGTTGATTTTGGTGAAGCCGCACCAGTTTACATCTAGTGAGCTAGGGACCTGGCCCAGTAAATACAGAATGAGCTTACTTGAGAGGCAAGCTGCCATTAGCTGCCTGCGTACACCTAAGGTGGTGGGTAGAAGGCAGACAGTGGAGGTTAGAGCTGCAAGGCACGAAGTTGCACAGGTTTTCCATGAGCAGATGTCCACCGGTTCCACTTCTCTTTCAACTGGCAGTATGCCCTGATAACCCTCGGAGCCTCGCCCGCAGCTAGTCATAGGAAGAGGCTCTTGCCGTATCTCAGAGAGAGAGGTATGGTACCCCCTTAGGCACTGCTTCCCAAAAGTGTGGTTAGCATTGTGTGTATTTCATCCCATCTGTAGCTTGTAGTGGAGAAGTTTTGGTTTGGTTTTCCTTTAAGTGGCGTTGGAGTGTTGAAACCCAGACAGATGAGACCCAGGCTTGGGTCAAGCGTCTCAAACTAACCTGAAAGCTTCTGCAACTTCTAGAAATTGGATTGGAGGCTTTCTAGGAACTGATTTACGTGTGGCATTTGAGTGTTCTTGATCCAAGCCAGGGCCAAATACAGGAGGCTTGCGGAAAGGAAAAATAATTAACAAAGAAAAAAAAATGTAACCAAACTGTTTTGAACCTCAAAACCCATTTGGTTCATGTGAGTCATTTTTTTATTTAATCCAAATTGAGTCTCACTTTGCTTCACTTTTCTGTTTTGGATACAAGCTGCAACAAGCCATAACTTTTCTCTGGGACAAAATTCTGCCATACAATTTGCTGAGTTAGAATGTGACTAATTTGCATCCCAGCACCAGCCTATCACATGTGGCTTGTCAACAAAAAAAGATGTACCAGTTTAATTTAAGGTGTAAATTTAATCTGATTTCAGTTAAAACTGGTATACGTACCATGTGGAAGCTCATATCGGTTCAAGAATGGCTTAGGTCAGCCATTATCTTAGCTTAAGATAATTAGCAAAGGCTTTAAGATAAGCCCAAAATGAGTGTCCACAGACACTGTAAATCTAAATCACAAACACCAGTTTATAACTGATGCAGCTTTCTCATGTAGACTATATCTAGAATACAGAGCTTATTTCAGCATAGCTATGTTGACATATCCCCCAGCTGATGGATTTTCCACAGTCTTTATTTAAATAATTTAAATAATAATTAATAATAATTCAGCTCTTGAGCTGAGACCAAGCATGGAAAGTTTTGACCCCAAAGCAGAACTTTTTTAACCTGTTATGAGCGTGTGAAAATGGAGGGACGAGAATAGCTATATCTTCTGCTGCTGGGTTTCATTGATGCCTTTCTACCCCACTGCTCCTCCATGTACTCTGTAGATGCTGCATGTCTTACAAGGGAGATCATTTTTAAAATGCTTTGGAGAGCTTTTTATATTATTTTTCCATCGACCTTTGCGAGTAAGAGCAGGCTCCCTTCATACCATCGATCCAGCTCTCAGAAGAGGGTCAGAGCTATAACGAATACAATTTTAGCCACATCAGATAACTACCTTAAAAGAACTTTCCCTCCATAACGGTGTCATGGCTTTGAGGTATGATATCTCTGGACCTTGCAGTAGTAAAGACAAGTGTTGTGTGCCCCTTTCAGAAGGTGAGAACCTCCTCTTTCAGCTGAATAAAGCTCTCATTTCGTGCACTAATGGGTAGTCAGGTACTGAGTCTCAAGCCTGGATGGGAAGGAAGGAAACCTCTATCTGGCACGTGGGATTAAAGGAAAGCACAGCTACTCGGAAGTTTGCAGTGACAGAAGTTAGTCCCAGGGGAAATGGGCGTGTGTCAGAGGGCAGGTCCAGCGGTCACGTGGGCACTGTGTATGGAGAGATGCACCATACACCTGGGATTGCTGCAGGTTTCCTTTTGAAAAGCCTTAGGTATACATCCAAGACCCTTGGACTCCTTCGACAATCCCAGGCCTTAAAGCCTTGGCGGGTTTGATAGCCTAGGAGCAAACTCCTCGGTTGCAGACTCTTCTCTGTCACCTTCCGGCGGTTTCAGCTTTTGCTCTCCCGTTTTCTGTTTAGCGGTGTTTCCCGATCTGCTCCTCCCCAGGCAGGCAGGAGGCAGATTGGCAAAGAGAGAGAGCATCTCTGGCTCGAAGTGTCAAGCCTCCTGGCCCCGTTACCAGGCTTTTCCACCTCCCCATGAACAGAGGATGCTGCTCACGCTGCTTCCTGCCACCTGCCTGCCAGCAGTCTGGCAAGGTGGAGAAAGGCTGCTGATCACCGGCTGGAGTGCAGCCAGCCCAACGGAGGATGAAGCGTGTCGCTCGGGCTGAGCGTGCTCCAGTGAGCAGTGTGTGATTTTGTTTGGGGGGATGGGTGTGGGTCTGGGAGAATGCTGAAAAGCCTCGTCAGCCTGTGCGTTGTTGGCAGTCTGGTGTGGTTTTTTTCACCTGCCCAACGAAGTGACTCTCAGCACAGCCCGGGTTTCCATCTGAATTTGGGACTCTCGTGTTTTGGGGCTCAGAACACCTCGGGGTTGGCACGTTTTTCGCAGTCGGGAGGTGGACGGTCTGGCCGAGCGGGGAGGACCAGGAGTCAGGCCTAGTGGTCAGAACAGGAATAGGGCTGGTGGTTGGGAGCTGGTGGTAAAGCCAGGAGTCAGAACCAGAGTCTGAAACCAAGAAAGAGTCAAGCCAAAGGGTGAATCCGGAGCCAGGGCTCAGGAGCCTAGTCCAATATCACAGCTGGAGTCAGGATCCAATGGGATCTGTTGTAGCAGCAGGCCCAGTACGCTGAGTTTCACAGGCAGCTTCCTCCTTAAATAGTATACCTGGACCAACCAGAGGTCACGGAGGATGCTCCCAAAAGGGTTTTCTGTGGGCGGCACTTCTGGCCGTGTGTAGTCCCCAAGGGTTTATAGCTCATTAATTGCAGGTCTTCCATGGCTGCCTGGTGGTGACGTGGAAGCGTTTGTCCTCAGAGCCCTGCAGGCCGGGGTTGTCATCCTCCAGATCCTTTACACATTTGGCCTGTAGGAGTGGGTGGGGAAGGGCTGCAAGTCGTTAGGCACTGAGCATTGGTAGAGCATTAAGTGTCTGAGGAGGCGGTGACCTCATTTGGCCTCTGAATTTTGGGCTACGTTGTGGCTCCCGCTAACAGGTGTTGTGGGTGTAGCATCCCCTAAAATCGCCCACCACTGCTTCTGCCAGCAAGCTAGAAGCACCTTGAGTCGCTGCGTCAGAGAGCTGACAGCACTTTTGCCATACAGCTGTGCTTGGCATCAGATGGGAAACCCAGAGCCCCACCCAACCCCCGCGCATACAGTAGCTGGGACTTCTGCTGCCGAACCAACAACAGAGACGTCTTTTTGTGGCTTCCCAAAAGAGGATCCTGAGATCGTGTATAGAATTTCAGAACATGTTCTGCAGAGGAGGGGAATGCCCAGAAAGTCACCACCACCAGAGGGGTCGGGGGGGAGGGGAGAATAATTTCCATCTCACACTCTGCCCTTTGTTTTCGGCACGAGTTTCAATCAAACATTTTAGATAGGAGTTTGTTTTTATATATCTTTTTGTCCTTTCTGTTTCAAGGGCAAGTCTCGAAATGATGTTTTTTGAAAATGTAAGTGCAAAGGGATGTGGCTCGGCGGGTCAGTACTGTTATTCTGGAACTATTCATAGGCTGGATCAAACATACTGTCTATCTACTCCTGTCTCTGACGGAAGCCAGCACCGGCATGCTGCTTCAGTGGAAAGCGCAAGAATTCCCACATTAGCAGTTATGGCATCGCTTGCCCCCAAGAAAATTTCCTCTTCGGTAAAGCTGGATGACTTTTTTTCAGGTGAAACTTTTTTGTCGGGGGGAAATGCAGATGTGGCAATACTGCAGATATTTCATGAATTCAAATCAGTTTCACTGAATTGTTTTGGCATGGGAAAAAAAAAAGCAAACCAGAAATCCAAAAAAGATTGGAACATTTCATCCCAATGTTTTTCAAACTAAATCTTTTGATTTTAGGGGCCAAAATAACTTTTTGTTTTGAAATTCCCTTTCATTTACTTCATTTTAAATGCAAAATCATTTTTAAAAAGCCACTCAGAATCAAAACAAAACGTTTGTTCAGCCCAGAGCAATTTTCTTCATTGCTAAAAATTCTAAAATGTTGGTTTGGGATCTACTGTCACTTACCAAACAATCCATTCACATGGTTCCACTCCTGAATTCCGTGAGAAGCTGGCATAAGCCCTAAGCAGCAGCAGTTTATATCTAGAACAGTTGACAGTGGTTTTGTTGAAAAATTGAATTTCAATGACTGTGACAATTTTCATCTGAACGATAATCATTTCTGTTGAAAGTATTCATTTTCCAGTGAAATTTTGAAACAAACTTACACTGTTGTTTTTTGTTTAAATTTCCCCCTTTCTCAGACTGGACAATGGAGATGGGGAAGAAGAAAGTGAGAGGAAGTGTTTTTCTCTCCACCCCCACTTCCTCTACTTTTTTTTTCTTCTTTCCCACCTCTCTGTTTCTGGTAGGGGCGGGGGATTTTTTTTTCTAAAGTGGGATTTTTCCAACCTACTTAAACGGAAAAATAATTATTCCAGAATTTTTCAGCACAAAACAAAGAATTGCATAAAAAAAAATCAAACAAAGGAAATCTTTCCTATGTAAATGTTTTTATTAAACATATTTACCTCTTTCCAACCCACTCAGTATGTATCTAAAATGGTCGTTCATTATTCATCACCCGGACACCAGTTTAAATTCAGGCTAGATCACTAGTGACCACGAATTGCTAGCGTGTCATGGGTAGCCTCAGTCCATCATATCCCTTCTGGGGGCAGCCCTTCCTTGCCAGGACTAAGGCAAATTAGCAAAGCAGTAGGGAAGCTTGCTCTGCTGTTTCCCATGCTATGGCTGTTCTGTGGATAGAGGGCTTTGATCTATCTGTGTCAATCTGGCACCGATCATTAGCATTAAAGGAAACTAAGTACGTCTTACTCCATCCTCTGCGTTTCCATGATCGATCAGCCAAGGGTTTCCTTTTACCCCCCTCCCCCCACGTTAAGATGTGACGCCGAGACTCTAATTCAACCACTTTGCAAATGGCAAAACACCTGCCCAGGAGTGACACAATATAACAAAAAAACCCAAAGCACACTGCAGAAGTGTGTATGAAGTCAAGTACTATAGAACATCACTGACCCCCACTGGGCTGGGAGACCCATTGCAGGCTATCAGCTTCTGGGCACTAGCAAATAACCAGTCAGGCACAATAAAACAATCACGTCTCCGGCGTTGCAAAGGTACCTTACTGAAGAGAGTCTAGTCAGTGCTGGGTCGTAATCAGAAGCTCAGATCAGGCTGACCCCTAGCTTTGTGGGAAATCCAGATCCAAACTTTACAGGTTGCTCTTATTCCTGGAACGGACTCAATCCAACCCCAGACGTGGACGTGACAGATGCTCAAGTCCTCACCTGACCTTTGTCGCTCAACCCCATCATGGTTGCAGTGATTCAGGAAAATAACTTTGAACCAAGCTAGTAAACGCACTGTATTCTGCTTAGTAAAACTGATGGGATAACATGTCCTTGAGCCTTTTATGGTGCATGAGCAAGGGAGGAGTTAGGTTCAAGGAGCTTTTCCCCAGGCGTAAGAGGCAGCGATAATTGCAATGCCATTGTTCCAGGAAACACATGAGTTGCTCCCTCCTCATGCCTTCACGAAACCAAAGGGGGCAGTGAGGGGCCCACTTCCCACCCTCCTTCCTCCCAGACCTTGCCTAGGCACTGAGGGGGGACGACATCGTTTGGCAGGAAGCGTATTCCTGGGGAGTTCTGATCAGGTTTTATCAGCAGAGGCAAATCTCTACTGGTGCACCTCATGAGATGGTGCCGCCTTGTACTGCAGGCCTGTGGGCCAGTGGCAAAAGTTTAAGAGATGGTCTTGTGAGTAAGGCACCAGACTGGGCCTCAGATGACCAGGGTTCAATTTTTGGCGCTGCCATAAACTTCCTGAGTAACTGTGGGCAGATTGTTGAATCAATTTGTGCCTTGGATCCCCATCTCAATTAGCACTTACAAGGTGTTGTGAGGATTAATCACCAGTGTTTATGAGCTGCTTAGATAGTAACAGTGGGTGAGCAGCATGGAAAAGTCTCTGAGAAGGTGTCGTGAAGTCTTGGAGACAAGGTGGATGAGGGAATATCTTTTATTGGATCCACCTCTCTGTTGGTGCAAGAGAGAGAAGCTTTCGTGCTCCATAGAACTGAAGAAAAGGTCTGAGAAGCTTGAACCTTCTCTGTTTCATCAACAGAGGTTCCTTCAATAAAAGATATTCCTTCACCCACCTTGTCTCTATCATCTACTGGGACCACCACAGCTACAAGAACACCACAAACAACAATGAAGTCTTAGTAAGATGTGGCCTCACGATTGCCCTTAAATCGTTGGCGGTGAGTGGGCATACTGGAAACGTATCGGGTTTGCAGATCAGCGAAGTGAGATAGCGAAGTTGAGAGATGAAAACAACCAGCAAGCTTTGCCGTTACGGGCCGAGATAACATCAGTGGTAGAAAGGTCATTGCAGAGACCTATGCATCAGGAGTGCTCTCTAGCTAAGATACAGTAACAAGATGGAGTAAAGTAATCAACAATTAAATCACAGCTTTTGATTCAATTCATGGGATGTTTCAAACATGCCCAGAAGCACCAAGCACCTCCGAACAGTATTTGTTTCTTGACATCAGCCGAAGCAGCCAGTTAAGACGCATCTGTCTAATGCTCAAACATTGAATGAGACAACCAATGTGTCCAAACCGCAACTGCCAAATGACGAAACTTCAGTACGGGGCTCCGGCACAATGGGTTCATGGCCAAGGGATGAGTGCCACAAAAGCTGAGTCAAAAAACAAAGGAAGACAGGTGGAGAAAGTAGAGAGACATATCGGCGAACATAAAATAATTTGATTCTCCCTATGTGGCTTTGATGTAAATCATCTGTCGGTTTAGATGAAAGCTGACTGCAAAATTTTGAGGGGACCTGATCCTGTTTCCTGTCAAACCAATGCCAAATCCCTCACAAACTCCAATGGGATTAGGCGCGGGTTTTTATCACATATATTGCAAGGTCAAGACATTCAGAAGTGACTAGTGAGTCTGTGTCTTGAGTTTTTTTGTTATTTGGAATCCCAAGTGCCAGCCTTCCAAACGTCCGTCCCTTTTAAGTTGTCTAAAGTCAGGCACTTCAGAAAGTCTCGGCCCCAATTCGCTCCAGGCGTAAAAACTGTAACGTTGCACACCAGGCAGGGCTGAGGGAGGAACCCAGGGCTGCTGCGATGTTGAAAAGTAGAGAGCGGCAATGAACCTGTCCATCTGCCAGGCTTGCCGGGAGCTTGCAGGGACTAACCTTTGGTAGAATTCAAGGCAGGGCACTTCTGCAGAGCTGTGGGAATTCCACCCAGTAGAAGGTTATGATAGTGCAAGCTGCCTATGGCCCCATGCCACCAACCTTGAAAGTGGCAGTGCTGCCTTCCCTAGCATAACCCCTTTTGGACAAGCACCTCCCGCCCTCAGCCAGATGGCAATATTCACTCTCGTTCAGAGCAAAGCTTTCGCTCATCTCAGCTTGGGCAAAATCAAGGAGCCTGGTGTATGCAGGGCCAATTGAACGTTAATCAGAGCTCCAGGGGTTCTGGGGTCTCTTTTAAGCTCTGTCATTGCCACGTGGACTTGGGCAAGTCTCTCAGCCCTGTTTCTTAAGGGAAGCAGTGTTGCCTAGGGTGTGCCACATTAGATCGGGACCTGGGAGATCGAGGTCTAGTCTCAGCTATGCTGGGGGACCTTGAACACGTCACTTTCCTTCTCTGTACCTGCATTTTCCCCATCTGTAAAACAAAGCCAACGATAGTACCTGCTTCCTTTTTGGACTGCTCTATGGTGGAGCTAGCGGTAGTATTAACCTCTCTCTGCCTGCCTGTTTCTCTAACAATACTGGGGATAATCCTGCCTACCTCACATGGGGCTGTGAGGGTTAACAGATGTTTGTGGAATGCTTGAAAACCCTTGGATGAAAGTCACTGGAGCAGGATGGGAGGGATCTTGTTATTCTGTTGACTTATAGTCAACGTCATCCTTGAAATGCTGTTTTCTCGTCAATATTTCTTCATTAGGAATAATGATTTTTCCACATCCATTGCCAGCCGATTCAAAACTGTCCAAAAGCAAGATGTGTCATGAATCCCTAAAACACACTTGCTGGAGAACTCCTAAGTAGAGACGTTTAGAAAAAAAAGCACCGAGGGCTGTACTGGGGTATTGAGAATGCCAGGGGAGCTTTTAGCTGGACATTTGTTGCAATGTATTTACATATGAAAAATAATGTAATACACTTTGGTAAAGGCAATGTATTCTGCTTCTTCGGTGCTATCTCATTTCTTGTGTCCACACAGCAATGAAAACCAGGGAGTATATTGGGTTGGTCGAGGGAAATTGAAGTGTAATCAATAAACATCCTGGGATGTGACCTTGTTTTGATTAACTGTTGTATTCTAGAGCATATAGACATTTCTTTGAATGCATTAATTTTAAGACTTTTGTGGGTGAAGGTCCATGTGTTTTCTACCTCATTATTATTATTGCTATTATTGTTTTGGCTGAGAGTGTCCACACAATGTCATGCCCCAAGAAGCTTGCAGTCTAATAGACAGGACAGACACGTGTTGTATTATCTCCATTTTGCAGATGGGGAAACTGACGTGCAGAGAGATTAGGAGATTGGTTCAAGATCACGAAGTCCTGCTAGCTTCTTGGCGGAAAGGTGCTCTGTCCTCCTATTGAAAAGACAGGACCAAGCCTTAGGTTGTTTCGTCGTGGTGACCGGTTACCTATGTGTTTTAGCATTCCTCCAGCTCACTCTGCCCAAAGGAAGAGACTTCCTGTAATTGGGGAAGAGGTGCACAGAGACCCATGCAGGTGCCTCCCCCATCCATGTCAGGTTGGGGGGAGGTGAAAAAGCAGCAGTTTCAAGAAGAACTCGCCCAGCGCTAATGGAGACAGGGGATCAGGCTTAGCTGGGGCTGTCCTCCACCTCCCTGGACCCAGGTCATAATATTCCAAAGCTTTATGTAACTGAGAATTCATGTGAGTTGAGTTAAAGTTGCAGAAGAAAAGGCTGGCTCTCTTGCTGTCCATCAGTTTCCTAGTTTCATAGCAGAAACACTGTCAGCCCTCAGTGGACATAGACTGAACTGCCCTTCTTCCCTCCCTCAAAGCTGTCCTTCCAGGGTCAGACTGAGGTGCATTGGTCGGGGCAGCATGAGGGAAGCTTGCAGCTGCACCTGACAGCCTACACCTGTTCCATCCATCGGAGCACGCTCATTTCAAGGGTGGCTGCTAATACAACCCATTTTCAGCAGCGCTGAAGCGAACCTGGGGGAGAAAAGCTAGAAGAGGGCGGGGGGAGAAAAGGTTGACACTGCAAAGTTCCATCTGAGTGACGTTTAGTGTCGTTTGTGTTTAAGCTGCCTTTAAAGGGCTGTCTGTTGGAAGCAACTGAGTCACGTTCTGTGCTGTTACTGTCATTTGCCACCCACTGTATTTCTCTTAGGTTATTTCTGTAATCTTTGTGTGCAATCTGATTGTTCTCAGAGTGTTGCATACCTAGCCTTGGCTGCTCTTTGTACGATAAGTAACACAACTTGGAGGATACATAGCGTGTAATTCAGGTACCGACATTAGCTAGTCTGTAGCAGGAAGTGGGAAAATATTGAAAAAGGAAACATCGAGGGTCTTTAATTGAGGTGAATCTAGCCACAGATGTGTTCCCGATTAGGGATGGCCTTGCGTCATTGGCCCACAGGAAAAGTATACCTTCATTCTTTTCAGCAGCAAAGGTAGATACTGCATTATCTGTCACAGGGGTTGTTTTTTCTTCTCCTAGGTTGATTGTGCCATAGAGTTTTCAGCAAAATCTGGCTTTATGTTAAATGGTATTGAGCGCTTGCAGATTCCATCGACTTTCCAGGGACTACAGGTACTCAGCTTTGATCAACATCACGCCCAGAGGCCAATGTTTTCAGTCCTGGGGTACTAGAGTTGGGATCCTGGGTCTATATTTAGGCACAGGAGTAAACAGAAGTGGCCAGGGTTTTGGGGGGGGGGGGATTTGTTTGTTTGTTTTTTCAGAAGTATTGAACACTCACAAATTCTGAAAATCAGGGCACTTCTAGTTACTTATATGTTTAAATATGGGTTTCAGAGCCTACCTTTAATCTCCCAGGTTTGAAAACTTTGGCTTAAGTGACTTACCCCCCGGTTACCAGTAACAGAGCTGGGAACAGACCCTACATCTCCTCATCCCCAGTATGCATCCAGTCCATGGGACCTCATGATATGCAGCTGGCTTGCAGCATCACAGGTTACGCACAGACTTATGACTAAGTCTTTTGGCCCTTCAGCTCACCCATGTGGCTAGCTAAAGTGGCACCTCTTTCTGTAGACATAACGGTGTGAGCTGGGACCACTAATAAATTAAGAAGGGTTAAGCTTAGCTAGTAGCTGGAGGGGGATTTCTGTGACACAACCTAGAATGACTGAAGCTGTTTGGGCCAGGGAGAGTTAGAAGAGCAGACATCCGGGAGGAAAACCTTAGGAACAGCCAAGTACTCATGCGGCCCTTGTAACGGTAGCATGTGAGCACTTGGGTCAAGTCCCTGCTCCAACTCAGGCAGAGTGGGGATTTGAACCCAGGTATCCCCCATCCTGGAGGAGTGCTCTAACCATTGGGGCCTAGGAGTGGCACTGGCCCCAGAGCTACCAGAAGGAGTTGACCTGGCTTGGGTGCTTAACTCTAGGAGAAGGTTGATGGCGACAAACCCCAAACAGAGATCGGGGTCTAACTGGGCCAACGGGAGCACCTGAGTCCTTTTTGAGGAACAGGGCTTGGCCCCCATCCTCGCCATTTCCTATTGATTAGCTTAAGCAGCGCTCACTGAGCACGCTGGCACCTGAGCCCCATTCGGAGGTGTCTGACTCTCCGCAGGGGCTCAGGATCCCACTGGCAAGCCAGGAGCATAATGTTAGATGCTGCCGCGCTGAGTCAAAGTCCCCAGCGTGGATCTCTCCCTTTGTGGAAATTGCCCGAGGGCACACACGAGTTGATGGCATAGCTGGGAAATGAACCCAGATTTCCTGCGTCCCAGTCCAGAGCCTGAACGGGCAGAATACCTTGCAAATCACTTTCTGTAGCAAACGAAAGTGGCGCAGTGTCCAGAGGAGGATGAATATTCAAGTGCATGGGACCTGGCTTAATTGTGAATGTAAAAGCAGAGGGGGGGAAAAATAGGATGCTCCATGTTCCATTCACATGTTAATCCAGGAACCTGAGAAGTGTTTGCATAGCCATTACATTACTCTGAGTCCAAATGCCTCATAAAAATGATACTGGATGATCACAGAACTGCACACCAGGGAGGTTAAATTCTCCTGGAGAATATTCCCTCTGGAAAAACACTGTGTGAAGTAACACACTAATGGCTTTCAATTTCATGTTTTATATATAGAGATATTAACTGCTCCCCAGACATCTCTTCGTATTACAGTGTTGCTGCGTAAGCGCTTTTGATGAGATCACTGAGCACTTTTGGCCTTGTCCAGGCAGAGGGGGAGGGCAGGGGAGTAGGGGAGGGCTCTGTCTCATCATAGATGAAAAAGACCTCTGAGTGCAGCTAGTCCATTTCTTCTATTGCATTGCTACATAGGTGTCTCTGCCACCTGGAACACCCTACGTTATGCCTCTCCCACTACAACAAGGGAGGTCCTTATAAGAGGAAGAATGGCAAAATGGTTAGCGTACAGGGCTGTGAAACGGGGCACCAAGAGTGAATGATGCACAAAGCCAAGGTTTAAAACAAACATCTGTGTATTCCACTGGGCTCCCCAGTGTGCCCCTGACACAGAGAGTATTCCCAGTGTGTTGCTCAGATTGTAAACTCTTTGCAGCAGGGTCTGTCTGTATCCTGTGTCCCTGACAGTTCCACTGATGCCATTTCGCAAATAAGAATGATTTGGGTTCAGTTCCAAGCCCTTCTAAGAGATCTCAAACATGTGTATCACCTTCCCCCCCCCCACCCCCCATCCATTATACGCTGGAATTCCTTTGCTTGCTACTGAAATACACTTGCCCAGAACGACAGCTGTTCTAGGACAGCAGCACCACGTGGACGTTTGGGACAGGCAGCGAGGAAGCTGTAAGCACAGGGGTATTAATGTCATCATCTGTTCCATTGCACAATGGTAGAAAGTTCAGCCACCCGCGCAATGGAACAGGCTGATTTTAATTTTTAAGCTTTACAACCTTTTTTTTAAAAAGACCAATAAACACAGGCCATTACATTTGTGCTCATGTTGTTGTTGGGTTATTTTATTATTTGAAAGGACATCTTTAAATTGAATGTGTGATCCCATTTCAAGGCCTTGAACAGCAATCTCCTAGCCATCATCCCTGCTCTCATTTCCTTTTTCTCTGTCTTACTCTCTCTGCATAGGCTTCGCTTCCTTCGCAGTCATCCACCTGCCATGTCCCAAATGTGTGATGCAATTTTGTCCCACTGTTTCCATCCGTTCACCCAGCCATCTGTCTAGCTGTTGTCTCTTGTCTTGTATCTAAACTGGGAGCCTTTTGGGACAAGGACCATGTTTTCGTTTTGTGTTTGTACATCACTGAGCACAATGGGGTCCTGGTCCGTGACTGGCTTTTCTAGGTACTACAGTAATACAAATTATAAATAATAATGTCTGACAAGATCCAAAATGAGGGACACTGAAATTATTCTTGCAGGAAACTAGATATGCTTTTTCTTTAGTGAGGCAGAAACCCAAGCTGCTGTAAACTAGGGTGACCAGATAGCAAGTGTGAAAAATCGGGACACTTTGTTTTTCAGGGAGGTATGGTTGCCTAGATAAGGCAAAGACTATAGTGTCGAGATGGTCTTGATAACATTGGGATGTCTGGTCACCCTACTGTAAATCTTTGTGGTGCTGTTGAATTCAGTCGAATTATGCTGATTTTCACCAGCTAAGGACCGGGCATGATCTCTGCTCCATAATTCTCCATTTGTGAGTTAAATGATTTTCAGCACTGAACGCTAACGGTGTGGAATGTCAGTAATCGGTAGCGTAGAACATCCAGCGTGAGACTGCAGTGAGCGAGGCCCCTCAGAGCTGTGCTTTTCATTGACTGCGTTGAGTATCCCACCTTCCCCTTTTGCATCTTCTGTACCACAAGCTTCTTTTTGGCTGTGCCCTTCCTCATGAGCCAAGCAACTTCCCTCAACCTCCCTCCCCTTTAAGACATGTATTCCACAAAGCCTTTCAACATCAGCCTCTCCAAGCCTGGTCCGTTGTCCATGCCTGTCCTGTTTTGTTGCTGTGCGCCCTGTATTGCCCTTTTCTGAAGAACTGTAAACCCGCAGCGTGTGAGAAATGGCATCACAGACTCTCTAAACTTTCAGTCCTTAATTTCTTTGCTTTGACCCCCTGCAATGGTGCTCACTGTCCTGGCAGATCCTGTGATGAGAATGCAGAAAGCTGCATTGAGACTTCTCCAGGCCATTCACATAGACCACCAAACAGCCTGTAGGTCCTGAGCATTAGTCCCCATTGGTGTGGGCTGCATTTGATCTGATGACGTACAGGTGAAAGGCACCTGAGATCCATCTGACCCTCCAAAATGTGCAAATCTTTCCTAGGCATGATATTGTTCTTTGCAGCTGAGGGCAGGTGGTGTTCTTGACCACGTGTCTCCTCTCTTCCCCACAGGCCGCTGTGCCCGTTGCGGTGAGAATGTTGTTGGGGAAGGCACCGGGTGCACCGCGATGGACCAGGTCTTCCACGTGGAATGCTTTATCTGCATGACGTGTGGCAACAAACTCAAGGGCCAACCTTTCTACGCGGTGGAGAAGAAAGCCTACTGTGAACCCTGCTACATTGTAAGTATCCACTCCTTTTCAACCTGAATGCAAACCAATGGAGTTTAAACATCTCTTGAGACTTCCCTCCCGACTGTAGTTTGCAACATTGCCTTACAATGAAGGCTGAGCAACTCAACAGGGATAGAGTAAGAACAGACCCATCCATGAGGTTCAGAAAAGTTTAATTATTTATTCCCTCTCCTCTGTGATTTCTGGCTTCCATCCAAGCCCTGTCACAAACCTGCCAAAACAGAAAAGTTTTTCTTGTGATAGTTGCAGCCTGTCTAGGAACTGCAGTCTTAGGAGAAAGCCCTGTTCCCAGAAGCTTTCCACTGTAAGAAGCTTGATTATGAAATCCTTATGTAAGCAAAACTCCCAGTGAAGGCGGGATGAGGCTGAAGGGTCAGGATGTAATTTTACAGCCCCACAGGAAGATAAAAGCCGCCAAACTGCATCCAAAATTTAAGCCCCATCCACTGCCCTTTGAAATCGGTGGGAGTCCATCCATCAGTGTCAAGGGCCTTCGAATCCAGATGCCTTTTGAGGTTTACCTCTCACTTTGTAAGCTTTCGTTTTGTGTTTTATAAGCACCTGAAAAAAAAAAGAACAGTCGCCATTAAAGAATCAGCCCTTGCTCTGGCCTGGTATTCTGACATTTGGGTGCAAAAGTTTGATATGATCCCTGTATTTAGGAGAAGTAAAACTGCAGAGTATTGCTGAAAATTTCTGTGGAGAGCACCGAATGGTCTTTGTGGAAATCTCTCTCTAATTCCTAGAACTCTTTCTGTCAACGCCAGCATTTGTCAAATGTTGCTCGGTTATGTTTATTTTAACCTAATTCCCAGGTGCGGCAACAGCTGTAATAACCGAGGGCTGGGCGACACTAAAGAGTCTTGTCGACAAAAGTCAGCTTTTGGCGACAAAACAGCGGTGGTGTGCCCACCGACAAAACTCCCCTGCTTTGGCGACAAAATAAATCCTCGATGAGAGACGTGGCGTTTCTTGCAGCAAACTTTGAGTGACAGAGCATCAGTGTAGATGCTTTCTGCCGTAACTGGCTCCAGGAACTATCCCACAATGCCCCTCTGACCTCTCTGCTCACTGGTTTGCACTCTGCTGCTCAGCTCTGCATTCCAGCTACACAGACATGCACCCCTCCACTCTCAAAGCCCCAGGAAGTTTTGAAATTGCTCAGCGTGGAAAGGATTACAGGGGAGGGGACTAATCATTCTCCTGGGTCTGTTGGGAGACAAGCCTCTGGGAGAGCTTGGAGGGAATCAGTCCTGCTCTCTTGCGGCCGGCATGCGTGCAGCACGGGCTGCTGCTGGGAGAGGAGTGGGAGAGACTCCTGACGTGCTGTGCAAAGCCAGGGAGGGAGGTGGGGGTTGATGTGTTTGTGTTCAGCAATGGCAGTTTGACTGACATCGCAGTTGAGAAGCGGCCGTCTACCTACCAGGATGCCCGTGGAAGGAGGGGATTGAGAAACCTTCATCCTGTGACACTGGGCCTGTCCCGTGAGGCCTTGCAAACCCTTCCCAAAGCTCCCTGTGTGCCGTTGCACAGTACAATAGCTACCTGCAGTGCACTGCTCCGTGTCGATGCAAGAGCTGGTCGTGGGGATGTATTCCACTGGCACGAGTGCCATAGTGAGGACGTGCCACAGTGGTTTCATTACAGCAGCGCCTATACGCCTGCATAATTTGTGTCGACAAACCTCTATAGTGTAGACAAGGCCTAAGGCTCCATCTTCGAGTTTCCTTTGCAAGCTGAGGGGCCTGTCCTGAAAGGAGCTGAGTGTCTCTAGTGAGATGCTTAGCATCCTGAATTCAGATAGACGTCAGGGGGAAATGAGAGTTGGGCTCCTCCTAGAATCAGGCCTACATGCCAACCAGTGTCTGAATCCCATGTGCAGCTTGCGAAAGGTTTAATTCTGCGGTAACGTTCTTTCGTCGCTTATTATTATTAGTTCAGAGCATGGTAACAATGTCTCATTATTCCTTGCCATTGCTACATATCCCTTGCAATGCGATTATTGCGGAAGTATTGAATGCAATAAGGGAGGATTGATTCTGCCTTATTTACAATGGAAGTAGTGGATGGTTCCTGTTAATTGGCTCTTTAAAAAAATGATTTTTTTATTGAATGTGTCCTGTTTAAACCATTTCTCCTTTTAATGTTCATGCTAAAATTATTGTGCCATAAACTTTTTAAGGTTAATTTTGTGGCACGTGTGGTGGCCATTGGGAGGAGACTGTAAATCACTGCAAATTGCGTCTTAATACACATAGGGCAGTGCTTTCTGTCGCTGAAGTTAAATGTCTCATTGACTTCAGGCTGGATCTGTTTGTAGGGTTTTCTTTTTTTTAAATCAAGCATGAATTCTTCACTATGCATCTGCTTTAGTTTGGGAGAACATCTGCATTAGCCACTGTTATAATAGGTTGAGATTATTTAATCCCATTACTTATACACTTCATTAGCCTGAGTGAATTGTTGGCGAGGGTTCAGTAAACTTCGTACATTGGGAGATAAAAGGATGAGAGAAAAAATACAGAAGGATTCTGTTCCTCATCTTCTTTCAAATTTATCTTCTCTCTTTTTAAGGGATAAAGCAATGATAATTGCTTGGCTGCATCTGCAGTAGTAAATTCCACAGCACAGCTTTGAGTACAGAGGAAAGGATAAACTTTTTATATTTTTATAGCTTCTTTGAAATGATTAGGCAAAAAAAGCGTCCTTTAAATATTCACCTACGCAATCTACCAAAAAAGAAGTTTAAAGGCCTGGCACATAAACATGCCCTTTTAAAAATGAATCTGGAATCCAAGTCTCCTTGAAAGTCAGTTTTACCCTGTGTGCTTTGCTGCACTGGGGCCTGAATGACGTGCTCATGGCTGCACGGGAAAATCAGTATCTGAACCAGCCTTAGAAACAAGAGGCCAAGTTCTCAGCTGGCCTAAATGGGCATACCTTAGTAGAGCTACCCCGGTTTACACCATCTGAGGTTCCAGCCCCAGGAATTCTTGGCTTCTGTTCCAATACTCAAACCATTCAAACGTGCTGCCTCACTGATATGAAAGAAGATAAAAAGTGTTTGCCTCATGCAGGTTTACAGACCACAAACTGTTTACTCTTCTGATAGTTCCCTTTGGCTGACTGTGCCATGCATGTCTGCACTGTCAGGCCCCAGGCAAACAAAATGAAAGTTTTTGAACAATTACAAATGAGCAAATGTTTCCTATGTTACTCTTGTTGCGGTGGAGCGGTAGTGAAGCCCTAGTTAAGGTTGCAACAGAGAATTACGCTTAATTAGTCAATATCAGTGATGTGGTGGTTTAAAAAAAAACAGTGGGTAAACTAACCTAAACTTAACTCCGTATTTCTCCAGTGAAAAGTCGGTAAGCTCCATGTACCTGTGTTTACCCTTGACTATGCTTTTGGTCAATATTGATGATAAATAATGGTGCCAAAGCATCTTTCTGGTTTTATTTATCAGCGCTCCTTTTAACACAAAATGCAAAAACAGGGTCAGGTCCAAAACCCACTGCAGTCACTGGCCCCTTGAAACAATTCCTTGTTCCCATCTCCAAACGAAAATGCCCTCCTAGATTGAGAACGTGAGTTTGATCCTTATTTTTAAGTACCCAGTCAAAGACATTTACAACAGAGCACCAACTATTGCATTGCAGGTTCTAAAGCCTACAAATGCATTTTTAATTCCCTTGCTCATGCTTTTGCTCCACACCCCTGGACTCATTATTCATTTTATTCCGAGAACACCACCAGCCTCCCTCCGTCAGGACGCTTAGGGTCCGTTAATAACTGCTGTGTTGAGCAAAGTATTAACATCAGGCAGATGTGTCACTTCCTAATCACTGTTATAGTCAACCTACGTTCTAAAATGTGACAGTACAATGTCTCTAACCTAACTAGATCTTCCGATAAAGATGAAAGCCATGGAGCATGGCCTACAATCCATGGTCAATGTCAATATACTTTTTCCCCCTTTACTGCCACAAGCCTTTGGTTTGCTTCCTCAATATTTGGGGAAAGCTTTTGCATTGGGCGTTGTGTAATGAAGAGGTTAAGAATAATATCATAGCAAACATTGTCATAAAAGATTGAAGAGCAGTATGCAGAACAGTGCCAGCTGTCTGCTTTCCAACTGCAGTATTACCATAAGGACTGAACGCAAGGTCAACCAGACATACTGGTCTGGCATGGGATGCTGCTGTTTTGCGAATGGGAATGTTCTCTGATGTCCTGATGACTTTCTCTAGGACGCGGAAATTTCCTTCCATTCTTCAGCCCGGCTTCTTAGCAATTGCTCTGTGTATTGTAACAGCCAGTGATAAACGATCTGTAGGGCCATGTCCTGAGAGATGCTGAGCACCTGTAGTTACCACTGATGGCAATCACATGTTGAGTACCTCCCAGGTTTTCCCCCATGTTGCGTGAGAGTCAAGATAACCAAGTATCAGGCCCGGATGGAGCTGGCTGGGTGCGTTGGGGAAAGGGACAATAGAAAGCTTAAAGAATTCTTCAGTCAAACCAGAAATATTCAGGAGTCAAAGCTGAGGGAGCTTGGAGAAGAGCATCAAAAATCGGGGGCTGGAAGCAAAGAAATAACAAAAGAGCCAGGTTATCGTGAACCAGAGCTGCTCTTCCATTTTGAAGAACACCACCAAGAACGGAGGAAGTCAGATGGCACTGTATTTCTTCCTTCTGGTGTAGGCTGCCTAGGTTCTTTTTCCCTATGTTCTCAGCTTCCTTGGGGACGTCATTTAGGGTAAAAGTTTTAAAAAGCTCGTGAGTCACTGAGGAGACTGTCCCATTAATTTTCAGTGGGACTTGGCATGAGGGGAGTGTGGTTTTGAAAGTGTTACCCCAATCATTCTGTGCCTCAGCTCCCCAGTTGTAAAAAACGGGATGATAACCCTCCCTTTCTCCTGCCATTTGTCTGTCTTGTCCTTTGAGCTTGTACATGGCTCTGTCTCCAGCTTTATGTTTACATAGCACAGTGGGGCCCGGATCTCAGTGAAGCATATAGTCTCCCCTAATACAAATAATACTTTTAAATTATGTGAATAGATTTCAATGAATGACATGGCCTGGCCCAGTGGCGTTGTTGCAACAGTTCTGGTAAAGCCTGGGAAACACTTCCTTGAGGTAGGGTTTCTAGCATTTTGTGAGGAGGTGCTGCGTGAGGTTGGTGATCTGTGCCGGAGGTCAGGCTGTCTGGTGGTCGCTTCTGGCTTTGGACACTGACTCTACTCCGGTTCAAATCAATGGCAACACTCCCGTTAATTCAGATGGGAGAAGTTAGACCAACCCTGATTACTCTTGTAAATCCCATCACATGCCCACCTGTGCATGAGAAGCCTGCGATGTAACCTTAGCGTGCACAGATTTAAAATGTCAGGCCAAACCCCACTGGAAAATTACATTTATTTTTTAAAATAATTCTGAATCATGTGTGTGGCTATTTCAGCACTGGCTTAGCAACCATGGAACGATTTAAATTGGACAAGAAAAGAGAAGCTATAATTGAAAGAATTTTTCGTGACTTTTTTTTAAGCGCTTTATTCTTGTTTTTGTCAAGCGACATATTGAATTTGAGAGTAATTTATGGACCGTGTTGCCAGTGTGGCATTGTGAGTGCTTCGCAATTTGAATTTAAACC
Organism: Mesoclemmys tuberculata; assembly: GCA_007922155.1. Taxonomy (NCBI): domain Eukaryota; kingdom Metazoa; phylum Chordata; order Testudines; family Chelidae; genus Mesoclemmys; species Mesoclemmys tuberculata. The sequence goes on along the minus strand of ML675649.1, from coordinate 3,968,401 downwards.
GCTCAATGAGATCATTAAGGCTATTATGCGTGTTTTCCAAAGAGTTTGAATTCTACGTGACAACTTGAACACAAATGTAAACTAAAACACAGGCATGTGCGCCGTAAAGGAGGGAATGGTTTTGCCCTCAAAGACTTTAATTGAGATCAGCGTTATTGTGTGCTGCCCATCTTAGGAACTGCTGCCTTGTGTTACTATGTAACATGATGCCCCTGAGTGGATTGTCAGCAGTGAGAACTGAACCTGAGACATCGGGATCTAAACATCCCCAGCTCTGTTAAGGCTGTAGCAAGCTCCGCAGCATCTATCTTTGGCCCAGCCACCACTCGAGAGGGACAGAGCGCCACACCAAGTAGGTGTGGGTTCTGCTAATACACAGCAGTGGCTAGGGTGCCCAGTTGTGGTCGGACGTGTTCCTGGTGGTTTCATCACATGACTTAACCTTTAATTAAAGATTCATCTTTAATTCCTGGAGACTCCAGGGCAATCCTGGAGGGTGCCTGCCCTAACAGTTGCTCCCACCTCATCCAATTGATTGGCTGTTCAGAAAGCCATGGATGAAAGCTGCTGTGGAAATGCTGGTGGCATGGCCAGGTGACCCTGCTATTTTGGATGGTAGGATTATCCCTTGGGAAATGCTGCAGCCAGGACACAAGACAGACTAGCCTCTGGAGCTTCTCTGGTTTACCCCGAGGGGCCTCCAGCTGCTCCAGCGTGCAGGAGGTGCAAAAATGGAGTCAGTAACAGTCACTGCACCAGCACTTAACCCTATGAACCTTTTCTTATTTGTTCAGAGCTAGGAGAATTGTTAGATCCCATCTGCACCTTCCCAGTCATCTGACAGTTTGGGCCAGGAGGTGGGGAGACCGTGAATATTTTGTCCCTAGACAAAATGCAGAGAGTATTTGTTTCTCCTTTTCTCGTCGAGGTAAAGCGTCTCCTTTCAAGTGTGTAGCTATAAAAAAAAAGACTGGAGGGGTGGTGAGACGTAATATGCAGTAACTATAGAGAAGAGCGTGGATCATTATAGAGAGGACAAGGAGCAATTATACTCATTAGCCAGCAAGGACAGAACAAACTGTCCAAGCACTGAAGTTGCAACAGGGAAAATGCCTGTAGACTGTGATGGAAAACGTCATCGCACGGGACCTTGCCAGGGAAGATGATGAGTTCACCTTGGCTGGGGATTGTCAGAGCCGGACTAGACACCTATCAGCTGGGGCTGGTTTAAGTCTAATGAAATCAGTCTTGTTCACAGTGCAGCAGCGTGTGTCTGGACATCCCACAGAAAACCCTTCTTTCCACAGGCATGAAAGTAGGGTCAGGCCCTGCCCTTCCCAGAAGACAGGTCTGGGGGAATGTGTTAGCAAAAAGCACATAATCCCAAATGAAATCCTCTCCTTACCAGCCAGAGACCTATCACCAGTAGGGAGTCAGGGACGCTGTCCAGCTGGTTCCAGCATCATCCTGCCTGCACCAGGCAGAATGCATCAGGGTGGGGAGAGATGTGGTTCCTTTTAACAGGAGCTGCAGGCTGGCCCCCAGCTACCGTACTCTGCACCGTGCAGCCTGTGCTCTGGAAGAGCCTGAGCAAACATACCTACGCCCCTGGGTAACAGACCTTGAGCCCCAAGAGCTGTTCGTTTAGATCGTTTCCTTTTAGTGTTTCGACCTGCTCTGCTTGCCCCTACACATACCATCTGCCAAAAGATGTAAATATCAGGGGAAAGCATGTGTTCCTTGCCGGGGAGGCCTTGACTCTGCAAATCCCTTCCCTGCCGGTTTAACCGAGTCCTTATCATTTGCCCCTTCCTGCAGTGTGTGTGGCTCCGGACAAGCAGATTGCTTTCCAGGGAAGCTCTGTTGTCTTACTAAGCCGTGGATGCGCTGCTTTGTCTTCCAGCCTTTTGTAATTAGCTGCATTTTACCAATTTAAAAAAAGGAAGCGGAAGGCACTGATTTGTGACTCAGTGTTTGGGGAGGCCCTAAAATTAGAAATTTTGGAGGCTGATGTTCTTGATGTCACAGAAGTAGGATGAAAGGGTAAGGGGTGAACTGCTATCTTAGGCCTCTCAAGCTGTTTCTTTCTGAGGCCCACCACCAACATGCTATAAAAATTCCAGGGCCTAGTGTGGGGGATGAAAGGGAGCTCAATGCTCCTCCCCCACACGGCATCGGGCTTCCTGGCTTCTCAGGCTTTAGCCCCTCAGGGAGTGTGGGGGGGGGCTTTGGGCTTCTGCCCCACAGGGCACCATGACTTGGGGATCACAGACCCCCACTTGAGAACCGCTGCTAATGGATTTCTCCGTGTGTTTCTTCCTTCGTTATTATTCCAGTAGCACCCAGAGCCCACACTGATATTGGGCCCTGTCATGCTGTGCAAGCACAGTGAGAGACAGTCCCTGTCCCAAAGAGCTTCCAGTGCAAGCAGCCAAGGTTGGGAGAAACCAGATTGGGTACCAGGGAGGATGGAGCTAGGCTGTTCTCAGTGGTGGCAGATGACGGAACAAGGAGCAACGGTCTCAAGTTGCAGTGGTGGAGGTCTAGGTTGGACATTAGGAAAAAGTTTGTCACTAGGAGGGTGGAGAAGCACTGGAATGGGTTACCTGGGGAGGTGGTGGAATCTCCATCCTTAGAGGTTTTTATGCTGCGGCTTGACAAAGCCCTGGCTGGGATTATTTAGCTGAGGATAGTCCTGCTTTGAGATGGGGGTTGGACTAGATACCTCCTGAGGTCCCTCCCAACTCTATGATTCTGTGATTCTGTGAAAGAAAGGGTTATTATTATTATTATAAGAACCTAAGAATGGCCATAGCGGGTCAGACCCATGGTCCGTTTAGGCCAGTGTCCTGTCTTCCGACAGTGGCCAATGTCAGGTGCTCCAGAGGAATTGGACAGAACAGGTAACCACCTCCTGTTGCTCATTCCCAGCTTCTGGCAACCGATGGGAACAGGCCCAGAGAGGTGAAGTGACTTGACTTACCCAGGGTCACATAGAACCAGGAGGAGAATCTCGCCCTTCTCTGGCCCAGTCCCATCATGCTGAACAATATCTTCTCATTGTTTCTTTGCACGCCCCCATCTGTCTTTATCCATCTGTCGTCTCCTGTCTGATGCTGTCATTATCAACTCCTTGGGGCAGGACCATCTCTTTGTTCAGTGTCTGAACAGCGCCTAGTGCAATGAGGCCCTCATCCATGACTAGGCTCGTGTGGGCAACGGAAATACAAACGGTCAACCACAGGACCGCCTTTCCTTCACCGTCTTTCGTTTTATAACCCAGACTGTGTGCTGCTTTAAGCTAGAGACTCTCTCCTTCAGTTGTGTGCAGCACCTAGCCCAATGGGACTCTGATCCCTCATTAGGGTGCTGAGACATGAGGGTGATACATGTCATCGTGTGTACATGAGGGCTGCAAGGGATCGCTCAGCACGTGCTGTGGGTGGTGTGGTGTAACCGTATGCCCTGTTACCACGTATTAATCGGTGCTCGTCCATAGCTTCTTGTTCTTGCCGTTAGTGTGAAATTGATAGAGAGAATTATGTAAAGGGGGCTTGATTTTCATAACAGCATGTGTAAAAGGTGCGTTTATTGCATGTGTGTGTTTGTAATGCCATCAAAACGGCAATATTTAGCCATGAGTGTTCTGGAGAAAGCTAATAGCATTTAAGCCAGTTAATACAGTTCTGAAAACCTGGTCCTGAATAAATATGGGGTTAACTTTTTACCTCTGGTTGAAGAGGAGGGTTTTGGTTGCTTTGTCTTTGGGCCAATGCATTAGCATTGTACTACAGACCTTGTTAATAGCCAGAGTTACCGGTTAAAGGCCTTTCACCTGCAGGTAGTCCTTGCTAATGATACTTTCCATATTAGAGCTGACTCTGCCTTTTCATAGTGTGAATTTACCAAGTCGGATTTATCCTTACCCATTTTTTCAGAGAACAAAGAGTCTCATCTCTCTCTGCTTGAAAACGCCCTCCTGCTTAGTCCAGGCAGCAGTTTGCAAACCTCACTGCCAGGGAAGAGAGGACAAATGGAGCATGGCCTTTGTGAATGCCACTTCAATCAGACTCCTTGTTGACGCGTCAGCATGAGGAGCTTCGCTTTGGCAAAAGGGTCTATCTTTGAATTGATCCCACCCCTAGCAGGACTCTGTTTTTGTCACTCGGCAGCACTTGTGCGACTGCGTGCAATGTTTGTTTGCAGGAGAGGAAACTGTTTAACTTGCCATCATACACACACAAACCCCGATGGATTTGATAGATTTCTGGTTAGAAAAACATAATAATGCCAGTTTAGGGAAAGGACAACAAACAGTGATGGTGACAGGAGAAAAAGTTTATTGATTCTAAGCGGTATCATAAGTGCTGGGTGCACGTACAGGGTGAAAGCACATTCCAAGTGATTCCCCCCCAGCCTGCCCTGATTACAAAGCTGAGGGCCAAGCATAATATTGACAGAAAAAGTAAATCATCCACTCGAGCATTTTACCAGAAGGAAGACCAGATTATAGCTGGAGTTTGTTACTTTCTTAACCTTGGCTTTGACAGGGGCAAGAAGTTATTGTATGCTGTGTGCATGTAGCAGCTCTCACTGCTAGCAGAGAACAGGTTGGGTGACCAACCAATGAGACCTGCAGCAACTGTAGCTGTCCCTGGTCAGTGTCAACAAAACCATTCACATAGGTCAAGACGGCTATTGTGCCTGTGGGAGACCCAGGCTTGGGAGGTGGGATCTGTCTTAATGCCAGGAAGGTTTAAGGCATGTGCTGTAGTTTGCATAGGTTTGCCCTGACTGTCCCTTGACTTGCTTTTCTTGGTATAATGAATTTCCCAAGGAATGTTTAGCTTAGATGCAGCATGTGGACCATTGCAGGGACTCTACCTTTTACCCTGTTGTACTCATTTACATCTGGGTTGACCTTAAGTACTGCAAGAAAGTGAAATGGGGTTGCTCAGAGACTCAGAAATCTGTATGATCTTTTTACTACATGGGCTTGATTTCAGACACTCCCATTTGGATAAGAAATGAATTAGGAAATGGATCCAATTTTTTTTACAGGGTTATAGATTTTTCTTTAAAACAGCAGTCACATATGAGCCATGGTTTCGGTGCTTAGACGTTAAGGCCCGAGGGCCCGTTAAGGCATCATGATCATCTAGCCTGACCTCCTACACATCGCAGGCCACAGAACCTCACCCACCCACTCCTGTAGTAGGCTCATAAACTCTGGCTGAGTTACTGAAGTCCTACAATAATAATTCAAAGACTTCAGGTTACAAGAGTCCACCACATTCTTTGATTGAAACCAGCAAGTGACCCTGTCCCACACTCTAGAGGAAGGTGAAAAACCCCAGGATCTCTGCCAGTCTGACATTGGGGAAAATTCCTTCCCATCTCCAAATATGGAGATCAGTTAAATTCTGAGCATATGGGCAAGACCCATTGCACGGACATCTGGGAAAGAATTCTCTGCAGTAACTCAGAGCCCTCTCACCCTAGAGTCCCATGTCCAGCCATTGGAGATATTTACTAATAGTACTCACCAATGAGCCATGTGCAACTGTAGGCAGTCTTATCATACTGTCCCCACCATAAACTCATCAAGTTCAGTCTTAAAACAAGCTAGATATTTCACACACATCCCCTCCTGCTCCCCTTGGAAGGCTGTTCCAGTACTTTACCTCTCTGATGGTTAGAAACTTTCATCTAATTTCAAGCCTAAATGTATCAATGGCTAGTTTATATACATTTCTTCTTGTGGCAACATTGGCCCTTAACTTAAATAACTCTTCTCCTTCTCTGGTGTCTATCCTTCTGATGTATTTAAAGAGAGCATTCGTGTCTCCCCTCAGTCTTCGTTTGGTTAGGCTACACAAATCCTTTAGTCTTCTCTCATAAGGCAGGTTCTTCATTCCTCGGATCATCCTAAGTAGCCCTTCTCAGCACCTATTCCAGTTTGAATTCATCTTTCTTAAACATGGCAGACCAGAACTGCCACTGTATTCCAGATGGGGTCTCACCAGCCCCTTGGGTAATGGTAATAACACCTCCCTATCTCTACTGAAAATACCTTGCCTGATGCATCCTAGGATTTTATTAGCCATTTTCACTTTAGCTGTTCATAATCATCTTGTGATCAACCCATAACTCAGACCCGTCTCCTCCTCTGTCGCTTCCAACTGATTCATCCCCAGCTTATAGCAAAAATTCTTGTTGTGAGTCCCTAAGTGCATGATGTTGCACTATTACATTTCATCCCATTTCTACTACTCCAGTTTTCAAGGTCATCCAAATCTTCTATGATATTCCAGTCTTCCTCCGTATTGGCAATACTTCCCAGTGTTGTGTCATCCACAAACTTTATTAGCACAGGGTTCTTTGGGTAGGTTGAAAGTATCTTTCAGGAGGGTGATGGGGTTTGGAAAAGAGCTTTTTTCTGTTATTTTGGTTTACGAGCTGGCTGAGTTAATTTGTTACCAGGTAATTGTTTAATGTTGCTAGTAGATGGAGTTTATGTCATTCATATATAATTTTTCATGCTGTTGGGTGGGCTTTCTTCAGTTGCTGTTGTAAGATTAATTGATAGTCACGGTGCTTTTCATAAAGATCTGTTCTTCTTCGAATGCTTCCTCCTGTCCATTCCATTGTAGGTGTGTGCACAGGTACCGGAACTTTTTTCTCTTTAGTAGTACCCATAGAGTTGGCTTTGGCACCCCCGGAGCCCTGCACACATGCCGTAGTATATGAGGCACTGCTGGCCCTATGCCCTCTCAGTTCCTTCTTTAAGCCCGTGATAGTTGGTGGAACTGCTTCAGCTTGCATCGTAAGTGCTCAATCCCTTTTGTATCCCTTAATCGTTTGTTGTGTGTCTTAGTTAGGTAGATTAGACCTTAAGTGTTAAGACTTAGTTAGGTAGATTAGACCTTAAGATTAAGACTTAAGTGATTAAACCTTAAATTAATAGTGGTAGTCAGTCCCTTAGGATAGTACTGGCTGGGACTTTGCTGGGAGCGGGGCATGCCCCAGTCACCGTGTTTCAAACCATGTGCCTCCTGTGGGAAGGCCTTTTCGCTGAGCGACCCCCATGAGAGTTGCTTGAAGTGACTGAGGGAAGCTCATCGTAAGGACAAACGCAAGATTTGTAAGGCGTTCAGACCTTGGATCCAAAAGGACCGAGAGATCCGCTTGAAAGCCTTGCTGATGGAGGCAGCACTCAGACCGGCCTCCGAAACAACCCGTTTTACCTCGGTACCGAGCGTGGCATCGGTGCAGAGCGTGCCATCAGCACCGGCCCCGCCTTGGCCCCAGACTACCACTTCTCTGTCAAGGAAGAACTAGCGAAGGCAGTGCACAATGCACCGTCCAAGAAAGCAAGGTCGAGCATAGGGCCACACCAAAGCCAGACAGTGAAGACTCGCTCACCACCCCCAGAGCCTGTGTCTCCAACCAGAGAGCCATCTCCGGTGCCTGGGAGTGGTAGGGCATCTCTGCACCTGCCAGTGCCATCGACACTGGAGGCATTTCAGGTAGCACGGACCTTGTTGGCCTTGTCCATGCCACCCTGATCCTGGCCTCCACCCAGAAAGAAGGGGACGGTGTCACAAGGGAAGCCCACATTGGGACCCCCTGGTTGGCTCAGGTGATCCCCGGAGCAGGGAGGAACATCTCCAAAAACTCAGTCACCCCAGGTGAAGGGGTTGACATGGCGCCGCTCCCCCAAAAGTCACTCCAGGTCCTGGTCGCCAGAGCACCCCGCATCAGCCGGCCATGGAGCGAGGTCGCCCTCCTGGCACTGGTCACGATCCCCAGCACCGGGTGAAGTTTGTTCCAGGAGGCAGCGCCTGTCTGGGTCACCTGCAGGAGGCTGCTCCCCAGAGGGAAGTAGGCACCGCTCCCTGGCACCGAGGAATTCGCCCACACCAGTGCAGCATGGAACCCGGTCGCTGGAGACTGACTCAGCACCGAGAGGGAAGTGGTGCTGTAAGTCCTTGGTGTCCAGGCACCGGTCCAGGCGCTCCAATTTGCAGTCGGAGCATGGTTCCCCACGTCGGCACCAGCACTGGGTCTTGTTGTCATCACAATCAACGACGACGAGAAGCCATTCTCTAGAGTGCCGGAGCACCCACAGATCAGGTCATTGCTCCCCCACCGCTCGGCACCATGCAGCGGGACCCTCCGAGGCAGCCCCACCATAGTCGTCTGACAGCAAATTGGTGTCCTCTTGAGAGGATGGCCAGCAGGTGAGTCGTCACCACCAGCAAAAGATGCCAGAGCACCCTTCGGCTCAGGCATCCCCAGGACAGCCTCAAAAGCAGTGGCCACCTCAATGACCATACTTGGGGACTGGTCAGGCCAGGTCCACAGTCGCTCAGGTCATCTGGCATGCAGTCCACACCATGGACGTTGGGGAAGGGCCATCTTTTGGCCTCTGACAACAATTCAGACTCCCCCAGGAAGGGACGTCTGTTGGGGCCCCTCATCAGTGGGAAGGGATGCCACCACCCACCATGCCCCACAGGCTGCCTCCTCTTCTGCAGGTGAGGCAGTCACCCAGGGACACTCAGCTCTCCTGGATGACTTCAGGACACACAAAGAGGGAGTATTGAAGATATTGAAGGCCCTTTGGCAGACCCCTTCCTCAGTGGCCCCAACCTCTACAGTGGCCAAGAAAAAGTACTATATCCCGGCCAAAGGATTCGAGTAACTTTTCACTCACCCCTCTCCTGTACCCTGTTAGTAGATGCAGCCAACCACTGGGATAGGCAGGGACAGCCCAGTTCCACATCAAAAAACAAAGATGACAGGAAGTTGGACTTGTTCGGGAGAAAGGTTTATTCGATGGCATGCCTGCAGTTTAGAATTGCCAATCAGCAGGCTCTTCTGGGCAGATACGTTAGTCTCTAGGACTTGCTAAAGCGCTTTGTGGATGCTTTGCCCCAGGACCAGGTGCTGGACTTTAGTATCATCCTGGAGGAGAGTATCACGGTGGCCAGAGCACAGCTGCAGGCATCTTCGGACGCATCAATCTAGGCAGGCAGAGCCATGGCCTCTGCCATTTGCATGCACAGATGCTTGAGGCTGCAATCCTCAGGGCTGTCCCAGGAAGTCCAGCAGTCCATGCAGGACCTCCCCTTCGACGGATGTGAAGATGCATGGTCTGAAAGACCCGAGGGCCACGCTCCGTTCCTTGGGTCTTTATACACCCCAGGCCTCTAGACGCCAGTTCCATCCTCAGGGCCAGCAACAGCAGAGGTACCAGCCACAGCGGTTCATGCCCTACAGACAGAGAGACAAAAATAGGGGGTCTAGGAGACATCAACAAACACCAGAGTCCTCCTCAGCTCCCCCCCCCCCCCCCCCCGCAAGGGTGATCCGGTAATCAAAGGAGGTCATTTTGAAGGTGCCCCCGAGGGCAGCGTTCCCACCTGTTCCCTGGATCCCTCCCATCCCTTCTTGAACCACCTAGCTCCCTTCTTGTGCGAATGGGCAACGGTCACTTTGGATCACTGGATCCTTGGCATAGTTTTGGCAGGCTATGCCGTCCAGTTTGCTTCCATCCCTCCCCACAACCCACCCTCCCCCATCCCTCTTCAGGGACCCCTCTCATGAGCAACTACTCATGCAAGAGGTAGAGACCCTTCTCATCCTGGGGCCATAGAAGGGGCTCCACCGGACATGAGGGGAAAGGGGTTTTACTCGAGGTACTTCCTCATCCCCAAAGTGAAAGGGAGTCTAAGACCTATACTAGACCTGCGTCATCTCAACAAATATCTTAAGAGGCTGAAATTTCACATTGTCTCCCTTGCCTCCATCATCCCCTCCCTGTGTCCAGGAGACTGGTATGCCACCCTCGACCTAACAGATGCTTACTTCCACATTTCTGTCTTCCCCAGCCACAGGCATTTCCTTCGTTTTGTGGTAGCTGGCTCCCACGACCAGTTTGCAGAGTTGCCCTTTGGCCTTTCCTCGGCCTCCTAGGGTGTTTACAAAATGTATGGCAGTGGTGGTGGCGAACTGGAGGTGCAGAGGGGTCCACATTTTCTCTTACCTGGATGACTGGCTGATCACAGGCAGGTCCAGGGCCCAGGTCCAGAGCAGTGTAGATCTGACATGCACCACCTGCTGCCGGCTGGGCCTGATGATAAACGAGCAGAAGTTCACCTTAACCCCACTGCAGCGAATAGAGTTCATCCGGACATTCCTGGACACATCCCAAACCAGAGCTTTCCTACCCCAGCCATGCTTTGCGGCGATGTCTGCCATCATTGCTCGCCTGCACCTCTGCCTGACAGCAACAGCCAGGCACTGTCTGCAGCTGTTGGGCCACATGGCGGCCTACACATATGTGGTGAGACTGGCTCAGCTAAGACTCAGACCACTTCAATTGTGTCTGGCCTCGGTTTACGCCCTGAGTAGACATATTCTGGACCGGGTAGACTCAATCCCCTCCAGATCCTGGCCACACTAGACTGGTGGTGGAGCCCCCAGGCAGTGCTGAGGGATGTGCAGTTCGAGGAGCTAGTCCCCTCAGTCACCCTGGGATCAGATGCCTCAGACTTAGGGTGGGGGGCCTATATCAGGGCCAACCTCAGCACACAAGAGGTCTGGTCAAGGGAGGAGAGATGCATGCACGTCAATGTGAGAGAATTACGGGCTATTCAACTAGCCTGTGGAGTGTCCCTCCACTTCATTGCGGGCAAGCTGGTGCAGGTACTGACAGACAATACAGCGGCCACGTATTACATCAACAGGCAGCAGGGAGCCCGTTCCTCAGCCCTCTGCAAGGAAGCCACTTGTCTGTGGGACCTGGTGGTGAGGCACAATTTTCACATAATAGCCTCTCACTTCCTGGGAATGAGGAATGATGGAGGCTGACCACCTTAGCAGGTGGTTCTTACCCCGCCATGACTGGCAGAATTTCACCTGGGTTGTCGCTGATACAGGCAATTCTGGAGTACTTGTTGCAGCTAAAACTCTGGTGGCTAGCCGTGGCCTCCCTGAAGGTCCACCTAGCGGCTATATCAGCATTCCACCCGCTTTTGGAGGGGAGATCAGTTTTTCCCATCCTTTGGCAATTAGGTTCCTGAAAGGTGTGGAGAGGCTCTATCCGTTCAGTTGCAGCCAAACCTAGTTTTCTTGTCTAAGGTGGTTTCCCAATTTCATCATAACCAAGACATTTTTCTCCCCGTGTTTCTTCCTAACCCACATGGTTCGGAGGAGGAGAGGAGGTGGCACACACGAGATAGATGGGTGTTAGCATTCTACATCGAGCACACGAGAGCGTTCCAGAAATCTACACAACTCTTGGTTACGGTGGCTGATCAGATTAAAGGCTTACCTGTTTCCACCCAGTGCATCTCATCAAGTTCTGCTAGGAGCAGGCGAAGGTGCTGCTTCCGAGGATAATTACAGGCCACTTAACCAGAGCTAAAGCTTCGTCCACAGCCTTCCTAGCGAGAGTGCCTGTGCAAGACATCTGCAGGGCTGCCACCTGGTCGTCTGTACACACCTTCACATCCCGCTACGCCATCATCCAGCAGGCACTGGACGACGCAGGCTTTGGCAGAGCAGAGCTACAGGCAGCTCTTCTGTAACTCCGGCCCACCTCCAAGGTATTGCTTGTGAGTCACCTACAATGGAATGGACATGAGCAAGCACTCGAAGAACAAAAGACTTACCTGGGTTACTTACTTTGTAACTGTTGTTCTTCGAGATGTGTTGCTCATGTCCATTCCATGACCCAGCCCCCGTCTCCGCTGCCAGAGTTGGCAGAACAAAGGAACTGAGGGGATGTAGGGCCGGCAGCGCCTCGTATACCGCACAATACGCGCAGAGCTCCGGAGCTGGCCCTACGGGTACTTCTAAAGGGCAAAAAGTTCCGTTAATCGTGCACGAAGACATGCACACACCTACAATGGAATGGACATGAGTAACACATCTCGCAGAACAACAGTTACAAGGTAAGTAACCGTCTTTTTTTAAATTACTGTAGACTTCTAAATAAATAATACAGTGCATACTTGCAAGTCCCTGAGAACTAAAAACTAAATCTGACCAGCTCGGTCTTTTTTTCACTGTCCCTGTTGTGGGAAATGCATAAAACAAGCTAACAGCATCCATGGTGAAAAGTAAATCATGTTTAAGGTGTTATCAGTAACACAAGTAAGGACTGACTCTCTTAAAAGCTTTATTATTATCTTAACTCTTGACAATGTCGCTTCTTTTAAGGACCTGTTTTATTTTGGTGCTCTTCCACCAGAGGTATCTGTGTAAATGCAAGCAGTGTTAAAGCCAGACAACGCTTGTTAAATTAGTAAATATTTCCTTCAGCAAGTCGCTGCGACCAGACATATTTTAGGAGGCAAACTAAAGTTACAGCAATGTTCTCTACTCTATTTGAGTAACTTTTAACGTTTTTTTTTAATTAAATGTGCTGCCAAATCTTCTGTCATGAAAAGAAAAATATTTGTTTGACGTTCCATTCTCACTGGCATTTAGCTGTTACTTGGAGCCCTCCAAAGCCTCTGTCTTCTCCTGAAGACTTACTGTACATCGCTGATATTCAGATTGTGGCCCTTACGTAGACCAGAGTCTGTGGAGGCCTCGATTCAGCAAAGCTCTTAAGCAAGGACTTGAACTCCATTAGCTTCCGCACATGGTATTAGGCCTGACGGTTGCGGTGATGTGTACAGAAAAGCTTTTTAGGGCATTTCCAGAGATTTAGCAAACATTTGTGTCTCCATTTCACCCAGAATTCTATGCAATTGGCTTCACGGTAACTAAGGCAACGGGGTTTAAAGGAGAAGGGATACAAAACCAGTGTCAGTTCAAGGCATCGCCTTGCAAACCCTACTGAGCGCTGTGCTTATTACAGTCATTGGACTACCCACAATAGTGAGCAGCCAGTCTGGGTAGCATAGGCAGAATCAAGCCGAAATGTTGTTTTGGTTTTTTTAAATATCTCAGAAACATTTCTGAAGTGGTTAATCCCGCTTAAGGAAACCGCAAGTGGCTTCTAAAGAATGCAGGATGGCGTGGCACAAAGCTTTGCTTGGTTCTCCCTTGCATAACCCCTTCGTGGCTTAGCACTTTGAGAGTAATGCAACCATCCCACGTCCATGCTCATAAAACTGGTTATTCCACACGGCCCCAGTTTGTCATCTATATGTGTGTGTCTCGTGTATAATAATGTAGCGTGCACACAGTTTTGTTTTCATGGATTATAAAGCCAGAAGGGACCTGTCATGGAGTGGGGACCTGTCCAATTCCCCTGTGCCAGAACAGATGCTCCCAGTTGGCCTAGTGAAAGAGTCGGGGCTGCATCTTGAGCTATGAAGGATCAGAAGGAATACAGTGACTGCAGAGCAGCTGCAGGGAGAGAAATTCTCCTTCATTGGTCTCCAAACAAAGGCGTTGGGGTGGGGAAGAAGACCCAGCTGATACAGTGCCTCAGGGAGGCAAGGTGGAAGATGTGTTTTGTGTTCGCTCTGGAACACGAAGCCCAAGAAGGACTCTGATTGAATGAGAGAATCTGGAAGATTTGTGTAAGGAGCCTTGAAGAAGGGGAAGACAGATAGAGCACCGCAGAGGCACCCCTGGCCATGAGAGGGTACAGGACCACTGTGTTCATCTGGTCTAACCTCCTGTGTAACACTGGTCAGAAAACTTCCCGGAATTAATTCCCATTTGAATTAGAGCAGATCTACTAGAAAAACATCCGATCTTGATTTTTTAAATTGCCAGTGATGGAGAAATCCACCAGAACACTTGGTAGATTGTTCCAGTGGTTAATTGACCCTCTCTATTCAAAGTTTGTGCCTTGCTTCCAGGCTGAATTGGTCTAGTTTCAACTTCCAGCCATTGCCTCATGTTGGACCTTTTTGCTGAAGAGGGACTGTTCCCATTTTAAAACAAGAGAGTCCCGTTTTTCTTTCACTCTGGCCCGGCAATAGGTTTTATGGGAATATCACCTCTATCCTAAGAAAAATCATCATCAAACCTTTCCTTTCTGCCAGTTGGATTTCAAATTCTTTTACGGAGCTTCTGCATCTGTTAATAAGATCCTTAATTCACTCTGAACGTTTTACTGTCACTAAAGATAAAAGTTTAATCAGATAGAATTATTGTCCTAATATTCCCTTAACCTTTGTATTTCTAATATGCACCATATCACTTAACATTTAAAATCTCTGTTATATAGACTTGAATGCCACTCCCTTCCCCCCATATTCTTTATAGAGCATATTTTTGCACAGAAGCCAGTCTTGAGACCATGTGAAAAATCAAAAGGCTTTAGCTCAAAGACTGCTCACTTTCCATTGAAGTGTCTTTCATGCCCTATTAATTACTTTAATGGAGACATGCTGCTTTAAGGCACTTCTTTATTAATACCCCTAAATCTTTTTTTATTGTTGTTTAAACAGTTTTTCTTTCCATTATGTAGATGTATTTAATCCTTTCTGTCTTTAAAATGGATGAGTGCATAACTCCACATAAAATGTTTTGACACTTCTATTTTACATTCTTCAGCAGGGAGGGGTAGGAGGACCATTTTTTCTTGGGAACGTTCTCTTTTGCTTGACATGTCTATACTTTAGCATAAGCAATGGGGTAATAAAAGGGACATCCTCCCTGGAAGGGAAAAAAGTCACATTCTTACATGTATTACTAATATGTTAGATTACTGTAATGGAAGGAATTTTAAACATCAGATTGACTTCTTGCTATGTGCCCTGTGAGGCAGGTTTGCTTTTGGCTCTTCACTCTTCTGGAACATTGAAACTAGAATGGTCATTTTGGCTTTCAGGTTGTCAGCCCATACCACAAAGCTGTTAGGTCCTGATTCACAAACGACTTGTTCCAGTCCATTCCTCTCCAAGACTGCCCCTAAGTGTGTGTTTATATTCTGTCTTAGCTATGGATGCTTTCATTAATCAGGGCCTTAGATTGGGTTATCCAGCACCTAGGGCTTGTGCCTTAAGGTTGTTATCTCTGAGGTACAAAAGAAATAGGACAATCTAGGATGGTTCTGTGCCCATAAAACTGGACAGCTGACAGGCAGTGTGTCCGGAGCACCCGTACAGATTTCTCAGAACAGCTATCTCAAAAAAGTAACAACTCTTGCAAAATCTAGATGGGTGGTGATCCTATTGTGTCTACATATGGTATTAACTATACATACGAAGTGATACAACCTCCCCCACCCCCAATGAAATTAGCTATACTGGTAAAATTATTGTGTAGACCTGACCTAATACTGGATTTTAATACACTGCATATATTCATTTTAAAAATATGTATCTTGTTTTTAAAAACGTTAGATTCATATTAGGTTGTTGGGGTTTTTTTAGAAACTAAATTGGGGCATTGGGTAGCATTTTCTAAAGCACCTTGGTGATTTAGGAATATAGCTACCACAGCAGCTTGATTTAAATCACCAGCTTTCATCATGATTTAATCAGCAAGTGGGAAATCTTGATTTAAATAATCCATTTTAATCTTGTTTTGCATTTGTATTTTTTAGTTATATTCTTAAAGAAGAGTTGAGTCTCACTAGCAGGTATAATTAGATACGTCTTTTTGATAACCAGGAGGATACACTCTATGTATATTTTGTTTAAGTAATTATATCGCATATTCAGATTCTTAATTTTTACCATTTTTTTAAATTGCTAGAAAATGGTAAAACACATTCTTATTTATTAGAAGATGGTTAATTGTTTACTCATTGTTTGTGTCAAGTTGCATTGGATGGAAATTGGAATTCCAGTTAGAAATGCATGAAAACAACATTTTACCATTTTATAGTAATTAAATAAAATGATCTTATGTTCTGTCTACATAAGAAAAAAAAGTGTTTTGCCTTAAAGCTAATTTATCAAATAAAGGAAGTATAGTCTGTGTATTAGTGAATTGACCTGGTTGTGTCTGGTCACCATGTCCTTCAAGATTTTAGAATTAGTAGATCTCATCCTCTCACACACAGTTTTTATTCATAGCTTGGAAAAGGAAAACAAGCTTTCCTGCTTTTTCAACTCCCAGTTGGTTTCTCGGCTTTGAATGAACTAGTCATTGAACTGAACTAGCTGAATAAACTGAAATGAAGAAAATATTCTCCCTGCCTCTGCAGAAAAGGCTGCTGCTGTCAAAAGCTGGGTTAGCACTTCAACAAATTCTGGTTCCAGGTGATTAGCCAGTGACTGCCATCAGTTCAGTGGGCTGACTTTCTATAAAACTGCAGCAGAAATCGTGTACTGCCTTTGAATATTACTTTGTTTTATTTAATTCAAATGATGTTAATAGCTTGTTGTATATTTAGGCCTTAACATAAAAAAAATCTGGCTTAAATAAAAAAGCTGGTTAATTTTTTTTAATCATGTTTTTTTATCCACCCTGCTCTTAAGGGCCGTAAGTCACTTTTGAAAATGAGACTTGGGCTCCTAAATCACTTTTTAAAAATTCTCCTTTAAATTACTGGACAGCCATTATTGGATATTTCCTGCATTTGTGAAGCATGAAGGACCTTGGCTGAGTTTTAAAAGAAAATCAAACAAAAATGAATGATCACAGTACATTATCGAAGAACTTCTTTTGGCCTGGGAATGTCCTTAAGTTTTGAATAGGCTTTACAATGTGTTTGCCAATTTAATGTCCATTACAGGTTTCTCAAGGGCTCTGTAGAGTCTGGATAGCTCTGCAGCACCACTATGTTTGTCATTAGTGCACTTAATTTTGCTGAGCAAAGCTTTTTCTTTGGGAAGGGCATTGTAATTGCAACAACACGTAGCCCAGTGTAAAAGCAAGAGTAAAACTGTAGGACCTCCTGACACTTAGTTTAAAATAACCAGCTGATCAAATCTCAGGGCCAAGTGCTACACTGTGTTCCTGGGGTGTAAATTCAGTCTCCACTGATGTCAGTGAAGTTACTCTGGATTCACTGCAAGTATAAATAAGAACAGTCTGGCTCTGGGAGATGGTATGTTCTGGGGACCGGCTCCAGCTCTCACTGAAATCACTGAGAGTGTTTCCGTTGACTTTCATGGCAGCTGTAGCAAACTTTAGCTGCACAAGAAAACAAGGCTAGCAGAAGTATCAGAGCCAGATAAAGCATGTCACAAAGGTGCTCCTTGCGGGGTACGCATTCTAGTTTTAATTTCTCTGTTTTAATATTGAAGATAATCGAAAGAGGTACAATAACAGCATTCACGTTGATTTTAGTTTGAAACACTCGCACGTGGTCAGAAAGACTGATGAGATGTAATATTTTCTTCCTTTGGCTTCTGTGTTTACTTCCCTCTCCCTTGTGCATACCTTGTTTATTTTTTAAATAATAATCATATTTTAAAAGCAGTGTAAATAGATTGCCAAGTGTGCTCCAATGGGGAGGGTAAATATATTCTGTCTGGTAGAGAATGATTATTAAATAATTCACGAGTGGCAAACCCAGGAGTGAGTTATCCATTTTCTCCCTCTTCATGGGTAATTTTTTGCTCAGATCCCACAGGAGCTAATTATGTTTTCTTTGTACGTAATGTTTAATAATTTTTTACATTCTGGCACTAACTCCTCCAACTACAGATTCTGCATTTCCCCCCCAAAATGTGTGTGTTCTTGCAGGCGCAGGGCATTAATTATTTTTCTTCCTCTTTCACACAAGCGGGAGGGGGAGAGACAGAGAAGAAGTATATATAAACTCTCACGCAAGCAGAAGAATTTGGGAAGGAATTTCCACGTATAGAATGAAGTTTGCCTTTGTGCAGAGGATAGACCAGCATAAGGATTAAGGACTGCATAGATCTGGAGCTGGGCTTTAGCGCAGGACATGAATTTCATCCACTGCAAGTCCAGCAGTGTACGTTTCAGCCCATCCTTCATCTCGCAGAACCATGGACATTTGAGGTGGTGGGAGGGCCGTATATTTTCAGGGCTCAATCGTACTCCCCTTGACGTCAGTGGGATCAAGATCCCGCCCCTAGGACACATCTGTTCAGACCCCCTTTGTCCAGCCTACTTTTAAATGAGCCTGGGTTGTTGATAAGCTGTAAGCAGATTGGGTCAGGCCCTTCCCTGATGAAGGCCACAGAAGCCAGTGGAAAGGCCCCCATTGACATCAGCAGACTTTGCATCAGTCCTTAAGAGAGGATCGCCGTTATTCCCTTCCAAGTATAAAGGCCCAGCAGTTGTGATGAGGTTTGGGGGAGATGGAATTCGCGCACACCCGGACACTCTGCTGGCATATCAGTAGCTGCACCCCATTTCGCCAGCTTTGGGGCTCCTGGATCCACATGCGTGGGGCTAAAGCACCCCCACCCAGGGGCCAGGGAGGCCCCTGCTGCTGCCGCAGGCCTTATCCTGCAAGTGAGTTTCACTGAATGCGTGGTGCCTCGGACACATCTTCACAGTGCAATCAGCAGCTTTTGCCTCAGGTCTATAATTTGTAATTAGCCACTGGACATTCTTCTCTCAGCTAATAAAGACAGCAGGTAAGTGGAGACCCTGGGTGCTTCCACCTCTGAAGTTTTTTATTACCTTGTCAGGAGCTTACTGAAGCTGCCTGTCCTTTACAGGTGAGCCGCAACCGTATTTCCAAGCAGGCAATGCCCTCTGGTGTTCCCTCTCTCATGATGTCCACAGGGCCAGACGCTTCACCAGCAAGCAATGAAATCTTCCCACCGAGAGGAGAAAGCATCTTTCCTTCTCTCTCCCTCCTTCTCCTGTTTCTTACCGGAGCCCCGGAAGCTGATGTGGAATTGCTCCTTCTTTTCAGATGCACTTGGCGCTAAATGGCCTTAAGCCGTGTTTCTTGGGAGTAAAAGATGCCTTGGATTTTGTGCTGTTGTACAGATCAGTCCCTTTGAATCAAAACAACTGCCGCTCTAGGATGCCTTTCTTTAGTAATTCCCCTCAGCCCCCCCCAAGTCAATTTTAAACAGGAAAAAAATCATTTGTAGGAGGTACAGGCTATACATGAGTTAACTGTGCCTGAAGCATTTTGCTTGTTCATGGAGTGAGGGATTTATTCATTCTTAAGGCAGAGTTATCCTTTTTTACATGAAGTGTTGTTATGGTGAAAACCAGCACAAAAATAGCATCTCTCCTCAGCAGGGCTCTGATCCCTGTTCGTCTTTTGAGTCTTATCTGCCGACTGCAGTGACAAAAACCTAGCATTTGCTCCTCTTAGCCCAGCAGAAGCCAGGGCAGCCATGGCATAGCGAGCTGAGTTCTCTTCTGCCTTGCACTTCGGGAGCAAACCTGCCAACAAGGCTCTGGTTGTGGAATGCTCAGGGCTGCCGCCTGCTGCAACAGGAAGAAACCAGGTGGATTCAAGACCTCAGCAAGTTTGTAGGACTGGCCAGGGTGGAAAATTCTCTTGCAAACTGAGCAGCTCTGATCTGGAGTCCCAGAGCGAATAACCACGGAGCCTCAGAGGGTACGCCTACACTGCAAAAAAACAAAACAAAGAACAGCCCACAGCAGCAATTCTCAACGTGCGGATCAAAAAAAGCTGTGTAGATGTTGGGGCTTGAGCTGGATCCTGGGCTCTGAAGCCTGGTGAGGGAGGAGACTCTCAGAATCCAGGCTGAAATTCTGCATGGCTACTTTTAGCCCTGTACCGTGAGCCTGGGTCAGTGGACCCAGGCTCTGAGATCCGCTGCTCCTGCACTCACTGCGCAGACGTGCCCTGAGTGTGCATTCGGTGCCCATTTCAGATCACGTTTGGGCAGCATGCTTTATTCATTAAGCACCGACGGTGCATTCAGCCCTGTCAGAGAGACAAATAAAGCCACAAGTGGGGAGGCTAACACGCACAGGAGTGCAGCTCCAGCGTGTGTGTGCAAAGATGTGCCAGTCAGTGGATGCACAGGAGTAAAGCTGACCATCCCTAATGTCTGGGGCAGCCTCTGTGCCAAACCACTCCCCTTTGGTGAAGTTAGAGCAGCCTGAGAGCTGCTGTAACTTACACTGCCAGGAGCTGGGGGCGTTTGGGCACCTTGGCTGTGCCCCCGTCCTTCCTGTGTCAGACCTTACACGGGGAAGGGGGACGTTATCTCTGACCCTGGGGCCTGATATGCCAGCAGTACGCTGCAACGTAGACTCTGGAATCTGCCCCCAAGCCCTGTCCTGTTTGCTCTTCCATCATCCTTTGTCATGCTGGAGTAGATTGATTTATGTACATAGGCTCCGATTTTGACAAAAGCCGAGCACCCACAACTCAAACTAAAGGCAATGGAAGCTGCAGGCACTTGGCTCTACTGGAAACCAGGCCCACTGTGCCCGCTTTAGTGGTATCCCTCTTCCCACCTTTCCTGTGCCGCTTGTCTTGCTAGACTGCAAAACCGTTGGGGTATTGATTCATTCTTTCTGTCATTATTATTTGTATTACAGTAGCGCCGAGAGGCCTCAGCTGAGATCAGCACCTTGCTGTGGCATATACTCATGAAAGGAGGAGACAGCCTCTGCCCCCCAAAGAGCTGACACTCTAAATCAGCAAGACTGACGGGGGGAGGAAGAGGAACGGTGACTTTCAGAAAGCCACACCGCAAGTCAGTGGCAGAGCTGGAAACAGTACTCAGGTCTCTTGACTCCCATTCCAGTGCCCTGTGCACTAGGCCGCACTGCCTCCTGTAGACTGTGCCTGTGGACAGCGTCTAGCATGCTGTAGGCATCACCAGAGTGCAAACAACAGGCACTGTGCAGAATTAAAAGAAATGCCCACAGGAGGGCCACTTTCTTAATAGTAACTCAAAGTTCCTTGGCCCGCCTGTAATGCATGTAGCCCATGTTACAATGTGCCATTAATGCAGACAGTTGTTGCCAGAGGTTTCTGTTTTCTAAATGCTGTTCCAGGGAAGCTGTTAATCTGATTTCTCTGGTACCGGGAAGAGCAGTCAGATCAGACCAGAGACCATGTGGGTGGAACATATTATGTCCAAAAACCAAGGTAAGGTGGGGGTGGAATTGAATTTATTTACAGTCAGTTGACTTTTATAGTTAGCAATACTTATTAAGAGAGAGGATGAAAAAGAAGAAAATTTAAGAAGAGAGCATGGAAATGTTTCTTTGTGATATTTTTGTGCCTGGCAAAGAAAGAGACGTGTGACAATTTATCTTCTGCCCTGAAGAGAAATGACTTGTTTGCAAATGGGCATGAAATGAAATGGTGCAGAACACGTTAGGAACGTTTCAGAGTAAATGGGTCAATTTCCTGTCATTCTTTCGATAATTGTATGTAGAGCTTATGGGCTCCAAACACTGGCATATGTGATTTTTTTCTCCTGTTATTTTACTCCTCTCGTAAATGGAAGGAAAACATACTGCAAGGCTAGCACTTATAATCAGCTTTTTACCAGTGGCTAATAGCAGTCCATTTTCAGTGAATGCTTATTACCTCCAAGCATAGTCCAAAACTCTGCAAAATAACCTAGCATGGCTTGGACTGGTGCTCTTCTGAACAAGATGCGAGTCTAGGACCATATTGCAAATGGCCCATTGCAGCAGGAAATGCAGTCATCTTTTGATTTTTTCCCTTCCTAATTGCAAAATGAGCCCATGTACTCTTAGCAATGAGATGAACCACATGCTCCTTCTGAAACTTCCTGGGATGGTGGCAGACTTCCTGCTCCATTTATGCACTCAGCAAACTGTTGCGCTTGAAAAGCATGGTATATTCCCCCTCCCCCCGCTTTACAATAGGCGTAGCTGTTCCACAGGGGTTATAGAATCATAGATGTGTAGGACTGGAAGTTACTTCAGTAAGTCATCTAGTCCAGCCCCCTGCACTCAAGGCAGGACTAGACCATTCCTGACAGTAAAAAGTAAGAATTACAGACAGCTGAGCAGTGAGGAGCTAGTTAATAATTTTACTTAAGTTACCGTTAATTAAACATTACACTAACACTACCACAGCACCTTTCACCTGTGGCGCTCCAAGTGCTTTATGAAAGTGAATACGTACTAGGATCCCTATGACAGGTGGGTAACTCACAGCAAGACAAGGCAACTACATCGATGCAGTTTCATTCATGCAAATTCCGTTAGATCTAGGCAAATCCTTCGAAAACTAGAATGCAAAGAGAGAGAAAGAACTAAGTGGGACTGGCTATAAAGGACTTGATTCTGATCATGGTTGTACCACTATAAATTGACTTTAATGGAGTCACTCCTCTCACGTACAGCAGGCTAAACCAAATGAGCCTTGACGCTCCAGTACAGATGAAAAGGAAACAGGCAGTGATGATATCCCAAATTTCCAATAACCAGTTCTGTAAAGGCAGGTGATATTTAAGAACCTATTCTGAACTTCAGACTACTCTCCGCCGTGAAATTGACTCTGCCTTGTCAATTTCGGCGGCGGAGGGGGAGACTCGGCATCGCAGTGGAGAATCTCCGCTGTCAAACTCACTCTCCGCTGTCAAATTCGAAACCCCACCAGCGCCCCGCAGAGCGCGACAGGGGAGGGCGCTAACAACCGGTTCGGTACATTTTTTTAATTTTAAGAACCGGTTCGCGCGAAACCCACCAACGCCCCGCAGAGCACGACAGGAGAGGGCGCTAACAACCGGTTCGCTACGTTTTTTTTAATTTTAAGAACCAGTTCGATATCATCACTGGAAACAGGGAATACAAAACATCAAACATAAGCTACTTTTTCACTTGCATGGCCTTTTACTGCCTATCCCCATCCTACTTGTTATCTTTCATTCACTGTCAAGAGGTCACTTCCCACCTCTGATCAGCTAATGATCCCGGTCTCCATTGGCTGCTTGTGAAAGTTTCAAACAAGCATCTTTGTGCTTTCTACCAGGCTGCCCCTCACACTTAGGAGGAGCTCCCCGTAAGCTTCTGCAAAACCACCTCTCTTTTATGTGCGGTCACTGAGGGCCACTCGTTCTCAGACTTATGGGAGTACATCTGGGCTTCAGCATCAGTTGGCTGCGAAATGTTCCCACAAATGTTTTTGATGAATATGTATTTGTTGAATGTTTTCATCAGACGTTTTTGGATTTTCATTTTTTTTTAATGAAAAATTTTCGATCAAAAACCCAGAAAAGTTCATTGGAATCAGACCCTTCCCACCAACATTTGTGTTTTGATTGCGGGGGGAAACATTTTTGTCCAAAAAAAATGCTTCAAACAAAATATTTTGACCAGCTTTAACTTCAGCTTTTCTTAAAATGTCCCTGTTCATTTCAGTGTCATCTGTATATCTTTAGGGCCCGATTTTAGCTCCAGCTGGGCCCTTAGCTCGAATGCCTTTAAAGCTAAAATCCTAAAAACCCTAATGTTATTCCATCAGTAGAGAAGTTTTCGAAGACTTCTTGTAGGTGCAAAGGTCAGGCATCCGTGCCTGTCTCTTATACTGATATTCTTGTTGCAAATGAACTGGAAATAAAATCTGGTCCTGTGGCTAACCTTAAAATCTGCTTCTGCCAAAAGGAAAGGAAAGGAGATGAATTCATATGTGAAACCCATTGTGTGAATCAGCAGTTGCTAAAGTGAGTTAAAGTTAACACTTCTTACTGTGTTATTGAGTCTGTGTTGCGGGCATATATTTTGATAAGATATTCATGACTCCAGATTCCACGTAGTTCATTAGAAATTTGAAGTAAATGATCTTTAACCTGCCTCGCCAAAGAGCCTTGAGAAACATGCATGGAGTTTATTTCACAGCTGTCCTCGAAAGTTTGGAGCCTTTAAGGTCTAATTCGGATCTCGTATATATCAGGAGTAACTCAGCTGAAGGAAACGAAATAGGCCCATTGTAAAAGCTATTGGGAATCAGTTCCCAATCAGACTCTCTGTGATGCTTCTTGAGAATGAACTCAGAGAATGAGTTATAGTGACTCCTATATCTTGGAGCAACATAAGGAAAGATCAAAGGCTGTATTAGTCACTTTCCCCGTTTTACATAATAATATTTTAGCAAACACTGTTGTTGCCACATGTCCCAATGAGTTGCCGGAATTATCACAGAATACAATGTGGCAATAATAAACCATTCCTTATGTGTTGAGGGCAAAGCAATTATTCTGTTTTTAAACTTGTATTTTTTTTAATAATGTCCAACTTTGCTTTTGTTATTCACACACTCTTGGAGAAAGCTTGTTTTTATTTTAGAGAGAGAGAATTTTTTATTGCTTGGATCAGAGCCAACTGGATTGATGTTAATTGCTCCTGATGCTTGGAGTCTATTTAAGCCAGTGGTTCTCAACCAGGTGTACATACCCCTGGTGGTACGCAGAGGTCTTCCAAGAGGTACATCAACTCATCTTGAGATTTGCCTAGTTTTACAATAGGCTCCATAAAAAGCACTAGCGAAGTCAGTACAAACTAAAATTTCATACAATGGCTTGTTTATGCTGCTCTGTACACTGAAATGTAAGTACAATATTGATATTCCAATTGATTTATTTCATAATTATAAGGTAAAAATGAGAGAGAGGCAATTTTTCAGCGTGCTGTGACCCTTTTGTATTTTTATGGCTGTTTTTTTGTAAGCAAAAGGTTCTCAAGTGAAGTGAAACTTGGGAGGACGCACCACAAATCAGACTCCTGAAAGGCGTACAGTATTCTGGGAAGGTTGAGAGCCACTGATCTAAGGTACCTAAGTGGTCCCTATTACAAGCGAATCTGACTAATGCCTGTAGGATCTCTATTGCAGGGATCCGCAACCGTTAATGCTCGTTTCCCATGGGAGGAAGGGCAGTGCTGTTATCCTCTTTGCACAGGTTGGAAGCTGAGGCACAGAGAGAAACTAAATGATTTGGCCAAAGGACATGAAGGAAGTATGTGGTGGAGTAGGGAATTGAACTCTGCCCGCACTGTCAGAAAGAAGCTTAGCGCCGCTCCCCTGAGGCCATGCTGGCAGAGAGCAGGTGGCTGGTTCTGGGGGCCGGTTCTGCAGAGGAGTAGGTGGCAAACCCTCATGTGTGACCCTTCCAGTGCTATTGAAACAGTAAATGAGACGCCAGAGCATGGGGCTGGGGAGGAAGGAGGGAGGGAGATGGAGAGCCAAGCAAGCGCTTGGCCCAATTGCACTCCTCATGCTCGTGAAGAGGGCACGCAGAGACTGGCACGTGGCACCGCAAACGGAGCAGGTGGGAGGTGGGGTTGTGGTTTGCATGTTGCCATGATACAACTAGAGAGAGATGCTCAGAGAAACGTGAAAGCTGCCTTTAAAGAAGAGTGGTTCGTTGAGTTACTAGTTACTGCATTCCAGTGTTGTGGGTTCCCGTTGTGAATCCCTGCTGTCACGCGGTTTAAAACTTGGTGATGATAGATATTAGCTCTGGACTGAGCTGTAGCCTGGAATCTTGGAATCTCTTTGCTTCAGAGCGAGCTTGGTGAGGGGAAAATTGGCATTCTGCAGTGCAACATGACTTATTTGTTCTGCTTGTTTTGTGTGGAGCATTTTTGTATTCCCATGACTCTAAAGCATTTTAAGTTATTCCTTTGAACCATATGTTTTGTAAACTCTAGTTAACCCACCATTGTTTTTGATGTTTGCGGGATTGAGCAGGGGAGGGCGGGGGAACGTTTTTAGGCTGTTAAAATATTTGGTACCATTAGGAACCGTCAAGTTGTGCAGCCAAAGCTGCCCAGATGGCTGCGTGATCTTGTTTTTGGTCCCTCCTCTTATTTGTTGTAGATCGTTGTTGTGCCTTGTCTCTGTTAGCTTGTCAGCTACTTGGAGCAGGCACTGTCTCTTATTTTGTTTCCGTGCTGCATAATAGAGGCCTGATCCCAAGTGAAGCATAAACATTGGCTAAATAATAACAACCATATTGCGTTAGCTGTTGTGCAAATACATTTGGACACTCTCTGGCACGCTTTCTCACTCACTCCAGATCAAATATGCTCATTTTGCACATTAAAATGGCCACCGTTTTGTCCCTTTATTACAACCACCACAAACTCCCCCTTGGCTCTGAGAGTCAAGCTGGGATCTTTCTGCGTATGCATCACCAGCCATGCCAGCAGTTCTGCCAGCCAAATGCATCCACTAGTGCCACATGCATAGCCCCATCAGATCGATCTTTCAGTGACACCTATGTAGCCCTAGTGCCTGTTTGGCACAGGGTCAACAATTCTATTGATGCCCAAGAAGGAGTTAGAAACCAGTTTGCTCTCCCAGAGCTGTCTCCTCCGCGGGGCTAAGTGGAGACAATTTTATTTCGGTCCCTGTCAGCCGGTCTGACTCTGATATGCACAGAGGGCTTGCCAAGTAACCTGCACGCTGTTCAAAGCAGAAAGGCACTTTAACATTTCAAACAGCTGATGTTTTTGCAAGCTGCCTCCTCCCCCTCCGCACCCCCAGCCCCCGTCCATAAAACATGGCTCTCGCGCTCCTGTTTGCCTCAACAGGACCTTTTTCACGCTGGCTAATCCCCATATATAGGCATCAGTTCAAGGAGGTGGGCTCACTCCCTGCATTGTTTTTCTGAATGTTTTATTTAACTAGGATGACATTATTCAGACAAATTAAATCCTCCAGAACATAAACTTGTTACGACTCACCGCTGCGGCAACTTCCCCGAGAGCAGCGAACTCTGATCTGACGTCTTAACAGCTGCAAACCCTGTCGGGGAGTCTTACATAAAAGATCTAAGCTGCATAGGTCTGTCTGGTACAGCTACCCCTCTCCATAAATATGTTCCCAGTTTTTAATAGTGCACTGAGATTAAAGTACAAGCTGTTCTGGAATACCTCTGCGCGCGCGCACACAGGCAGACGGAGCGGAGTGGCGGTAGAAGATGGGGAGGGGAGTGTGGTTATGTCACTGTTGCTCCATGACGACTTCAGAACATCTTGCACTTCTGATCTGCGCATTCCTGCCCGGGAAGCAGACACTAGGGAACACGTGCTGCAGACAAAGCGCCGCTCGGCTGGCGGCATCCGTGGAATAAGAAGGAGGACATCTTGTGGCAAAAATGGAGCTGACCACGCAAGAGCGTGTGGGGAGAAGGAAGCCCCTCGCAACTGGACACCCCAAAACTTGGGGGGGGAGGAAAGGGGAGCTCTCAGGGACCTGGATATCTGGACTGGCTGGCCACCTTCACTGTGTGTGCCAGTCAGAGGGGGTGGGGACAGTAACTTGTGTCCAGGTGTTGGGCTCAGGGAGCCCCCCATGCCCTCCTCTGCCTGGGCACAGCAGGGGTGGGAGAGTTTGCACACCTGTGTTGGGCGGCTGTATTTTGACCCCAACACGTCTTGGTGGGAGCTGACACCTGCACTGGATGTGGGCACTAGGTCCACCAGCTGGTACTGGGGGGCCCAGGTCACCCTTTTGTAGTGAGGGTAGCAGGTGTACCAGCTGAGCGTGCTCCACAGGTGTCCCACAGGCTCTGACCATGCTATAGTTCAGCCATGCGCACATGGACCATGAAGTGTGTGAAGCCTCTGAAAGTGCCCTTGTGAGCCAAGAAGGAATCAGGTAAATAAAAGTGCTACGGTAAGTAAAGGCAGCATGGTCTAATTGTCTGAGCATGGGGCTACCAGCCAGCAGCCCCTCCTTTTTAATGCTGTCTCGGCGACTGATTTTGCTGCATTACCTTACTCCGGTCACATCACCTCTTTTTGCCTTGGCTTCCCTTCCTGTGAAATGGGGTTAATGATCCAGGGGTGTTGATAGGATTGATCAGTTACTGCCTGTGCAGACCAGATTAAGAGCTGGCTAACGGAGATTTCCAAAGGTAATCGTGAATGGCAGTTGCGAATTCATCCGGGAACTGCAGGAATTTCTCATGGGGTTCAGCAGGTGTGACACTATTCAACATTTGCATCCATGATCTAGAGGTGCGACTGAAATCGCTGCTGATAGAGAGTGGTAAATAATGATGAGGACAGAGCGATCTGGTCTGCTTCTCGAAATGGGCCCATGCCAACCAAATGTGTTTTAATGCAGCCAAATTTGAGACCATGCATCTGCGAACAAGGAATGCAGGCCGGGACTTCAGACAGGATTAGGGGGTCACGGTGGACAAGCAACTGAACACAAGCTCCCAGTGGGATGCTGTGGCCACAAGAGCTGGTGCGTCCCTGGAATGTATAAACGGGAGCGGTGAGAAGCAGCAGGGAGGGGATTTTATATTTCTATCCAGTGTTGGTGAGACTGACATTGGAATGCTGCACCCAGGTCTGGTGTCCACCTTGTAAGCAGACATTGAAAAGGCGTTCCAGGAGCAGAAAAGAGCCACAAAAATTATTCAAGAGCTGGAAAAATGCCTTCCTATGGGAGACTTCAAGCTCACTCTGTTTAGGTTATCAACAGGAAGTCTGAGAGGCGACTTAATTACAGTGTATATAAAGTACCTTCATGGGGAGAAAACAGCCAGCGCTAAAGGGCTAGCAGAGAAAGACAGAATAAGAATCATTGACTCATAAAAGATTAGGGCTGGAAGGGGCCTCAGGAGGTCATCTAGTCCCAGCCCCTGCTCAAAGCACAACCAACGCCAACTAAATCATCCCAGACGGGTTTGTCAAGCTGCACCTTAAAAACCTCCAAAGGTGGAGATTCCACCACCTCCCTAGGTAACCCACTCCAGGGCTTCACCACCCCCCAGTGAATAAGTTTTTCCGAATATCCAACCTAGACCTCCTCCCCTGCAACTTGAGACCATTGCTCCTAGTTCTGTCATCTGCCACCACTGAGAACAGCCTAGCTCCATCCTCCCTGGAACCCCCTTTCAGGTAGTTAAAAGCTGCCACCAACTTCCCTCTCGTTCTTCTCTTCTGCAGACTAAACAAGCCTAGTTCCCTCAGCCTCTCTTCATGAGTCACGTGCTCCAGGCCCCTCAGCATTTTCATTGACCTCTGCTGGATTATTTCCATTTTGTCCACAGCCTTTTTGTAATGGGGGGCCCAAAACTGGACACAGTACTCCAAATGTGGCCTCACCAGTGCCAAATAGAGGGGAATAATCACTTCCCGCGATCTGCTGGCAATGCTCCTACTAATTCCAGAATAAATGGCTGGAGGTGGAAGCCAGGCAAATTGAAATTAGGCACTAACTTTTTACAGTGAGAAAGACCGAGTGGACCACATTACCAAGGAACGTGGTGGATTCTCCACCTCTTAATGTCTTCAGATGCACATTGGAGGCCTTTGTGGCAGAGAGGCTTCAGCCAGACCCAAGTTTTTGGGCTCAGTCTAGGGGTAACTGGATGAAATTTAAGGGCCTGTGTTATACAGGAGGATCCAACTAGATGAGCATTACATTCTCTGAATCTGTGCAGGTTGAGCGTGTTAAGTGTTAGAACTGCTCAGGTCCCCAGGCTTTCTGAGTGGAACTGTTGCTCAGCTGTTACCTCACTAAGCTGTGGTTTTATTTTATGCTCTCTCTGCCAAAAAGGAGAACCCTGGCTGGTAGATTTAAGAGATGTTCCTGCCGGGTGCAGTGCTGACTAATGGCTCTCATCCTGTCCGAGCTGATGCTCAGTTAGTATAAATCAGCACAGCTCCACTGATTTATAGCACCAGGGGATTTGGCCCATCCAGTTCAATGATGGAGCAGGCCTGTGGTCAAGGTTTGCATGAAAGGTTCCTGGATGGGCAATTGTTGGGTGGGTGGATGTGAGTCCTGCCATGTGGGAAGATAATAGCTTATATTTTCAGATGTGGCCACTAATTTCAGCTGCCTCGTCTTTCGGCATCTGGCTTTTGAGACAGCTTGGACTCTTTTCTCCTTACCCCTATCCCCACCCGGTGCTTAATATTCACAACAGCAGCTGGGTCAAGTTGAGCACCCCAAATCAGTAGCCCACTAGGGACATGTGGCTGTTAGTGCTTTGGTGTTCAGGAGAGGTTTGTATCTAAGGTACATCTCCTGGCACCTATCAGTGTCTGATCCAACTCTGGAATCAGACCGCATAGACTTCCTGTGGCACCCTCATCACAAATCACAGTGTCTCCAAGCAAACCGAGTTTGTTAGAAGTGTGGGTTAGAAGACAATTAATTTGAAAAGTCAGCAATTATAGTAACGTCTCTTTGTTCTGTGTTTGTACAGTGCCTAGCACAATGGCATCCTGGTCCATGACCGGGGCTCCTAAGTGCTAGGGTAATACAAACAAGCAATGTAATAATAATCCATGCAGCACTTTTTCACCCGTAGATGACAAAGCATTTTGCAGGGTTAGAACAAGGATATTTAGGGTGCAATGAACCCAGACAAAAGAGCAAGGTTGCATCACCCAGCTGTGATTTCACTTGTTCATTCCAGATCTCCGTTCAAATATTTTTGTGTTTGGTTTGTTTCAGAAAAGTACAGAAAGGCCTTGGAGCGAGTAATATTGTATAAAATACACAGGGTAATTAGCAAGCTCCGGCAACTATGCGCAGCTGTAATAAGCTTTGAACTCGAGTTGCTTCCCACAGGTGGAGTCCAGCAGTACGAGAGGCAACCTGCACAATTTGGCTCTTTTTATGCCTCTTCATGTAAGAATGTGAATGTTAATCAGTGTCTGAGTAAAGCGAACGTAGTGCATAAACCAGCCTGCCTGCGTGCCAGACTTCTTTCAGCTCATTGCATTGGCTGTATAAAAAGCCTGGATTGCTCCTTAAACTGCATATCCGAGTGAAGATGTTGCTAGAAGAAGCTTCTTTACCTTCAAATCTGGCCATTTAACATACAACCTACAGTCTTCACAGGATATTTACTTTCCCTGCCAACCACAAAGGGGGACAAATGATTCCAGGATAGCTCTACGAGTGACGCAAAGCCTTTGGATTAACTTTTCCAAGGAGATCTCGCAGGCATGGTGTGATTTGATTTATAATGTGTTTCGGAAGTGGCTGCGTTCCATTTCTGTTTGCTATCCTGGGCCAGGCTTCCATCAGGTCTCCACAGAACTGGCAAGAGGGTCCGTTCTGCACCCACAAATCAGTATTTGCTGTCATGGGAGTGACAGATATGGCAATTTCTTGCAATAGCTTTGGGAGCTCTTACTGTATTAAGTTTGTCTCATTGTGGGCCAGGGATATACTGGTTCAATCTGGATTCTCCAGAGACCGACAAAGAAAGAAGGGGCTTTTGGATAAATTGCCTGAGTTTAAACCGTCTCAGGGTCTCCCTTCCTTGGTATCCAGCAAACAAACAGAGCCCCCCTTCTGTCCACCGTGGGAGGGAGGCAATCCTGCCTGGGAAGGGTTAGAATTACTTTGGCCAACTGATGCCCCATGAGGTTGATGGGTGACCCCTGGTAAGCTTGTAGCATGCTTATAGGAACTTTTATTGGTTTTTAAGTGTTTGTTCTGTAATCCTTTCACCTTTCAGAATAAATGACCCTGCCCAGCAAAGGCGGCGTGATAATGTCTGACTGCTGCTAGTCATGCTGTTTGCAGCCTTCAAAGAGAAAGCAAAGTGCAGACGCTGGCTTCTCTGGGCAGTCCGCCTTGCTGGGGCTTTCATAGCATGGGCAGGCAACTGTGCACCCAGGGAAAAATCCAATCAGGAAGGAGAGAGATGCAGGCCTTCACCCAAGAGGGGTCCTGTCAGAGGAGTCAGTGCCCTGGGTGTCCCACAGAGGGGAAATACAGGTGCAGTTTCTGACCTGTGGCAATGGGGCCGAAGGGCAGATTGGCCAGAAGCCCCATGTACTGAGCAGTGCTCGTCCTGTGAAATCAGAGAGTACACAAAGGCTTGGGCCTTAACAACGTTGTTTGACATCCAGGCGCCGGTCTCATTCAGCAGGGTTTTCAGATTAGTCTTTGGGGGGAGGAGCTTGATGATTTCCCATTCCTTTCTTTTTGGAAGGGAAAAAGGGAAGTGACTTTGGTGAGGATGGAGATGAGCAATTCACACATTTCAGTGATGGCCAGCAGCAGCAGCTAACTTTAGAAGGGACCTCCCATGCCATTTAGAAGACAGCATCCAAAGGTCAGATCAGGGTTAATCCTTGCCACCATAATGGGAAGGGAAGTCCTATCTTGGAACAGAAAAGATTATGAATGAGGGGTTTTCCCCCCTATACTCAGTATAAGATATTAGCGAGACAAGTTGGCTGAGGTGATACTTTTTATTTTAAAGTCTTTCATTGGACCAATCTCTGTTGGCGAATGAGACGAACAGAAGCTGGTCCAAGGAAAGATATTCCCTCACCCACCTTGTCTCTCTCATACCCTGGGACTGACACAGCTCCAATGTGATAAGATGACATTGCGGACTCGGATACGTATATGTATTGCATGTAATGTCTGTGTGCGCATATGTGTAATGCGTGTTCTTTATATGTTGTTAGTCTAACTGAAACATTTAATTGGCTTTGCCCTACTTCCTTATTGTCAGTTATGTAAGGGGGTCAGTCAGGTCTTAGGAGTCCATTTTACATAGGTGCCTGTACAAACATGTAGCAAAGAGATGGTCTGTGCCCTGATTTAATATCCTTTTGCACTTCACCCCGCAGAGGCCGTGAACCTACACTAGTTAGTTTCACTTTCTGCTCATGGTCCATTTTGCTCTGTAATCCTTCAGGGCTATCATAGTGCCGTTTGGATTGCATCACCTTTGTTTACTCCCAGGTACACCTGGCTTTCTTTTAAATGTGCCTTCATGTTTGGTTTTCCAAAATGGAAGTTTCTTTTTAGTGGAATCGAACTATTTGGCCTCAATACTTCAGTGACGTCCCTTTAAATACTTTACATACTGAATACTGAGCTGTTCGGTACATTCTAGGGGCTGGGAGTGGGCCTAGATGGAATGGGGCGCAGTGCGTGTGCATTTCCTGTGAGGCTTGTATGCAGCGCGGGATCCCGGAGTGATGTGAAAGACCTAGTAAGAAATGCCAGCTGTCAGCTCGTTATTTGGTCAGCTCTGGTTTGACGTGAGCCTTCCTGACAGCATAGACCAATGTCCTTCATGTTCCACACGAACCAGCTTTCTCTTTTTGCTGAAAGGAAAGAAATACTAGCTCTTCTGCCTTTAGAAGAGGTTTCCTGCTTTGAAAATCCCCAGCTACACTCTGCTGACACTAGCAGTTCAACCACCTCCTCACACGTGCATGGGCTGCTTTCCTTGCACTGGAGGCGGTGACCAAATGCAAGCCATTTTTTAAACACTTTGCAATCCAGCAGTTTTGCTTTCCAGGATCACTGTAGCTGATTCACTGGACCATCTGTCTGAAGTCAGGAGACGTCCTGCTAGACCCAAGGGGATTAATCGTGCTAGTGTGAGGGCAAAGAAACAGTGTCGGGTGTTTGGAGAAACAAACTTCTGGGGACCTCCCCACTCTCGTGTGCCACCACCACACCAATTTCCCCAAGCTGAAGATCATCAGGCTCAGGGTCTCCCCACAGAGCTGCCTGGCAGAGGCAGGTCTCCAGTGACTGGGTGATGCTGGGATAGAACCTCGTAATCAGCTCTCTGGGCAGAGGACAGACAGATCTGTCACTAATATCCCGGTTGGCTCCTGGTCTGGAGCTCTGTTTAGGAACTTTTCTCATCCATACCACCCACTGCATGGATCTTCCTTATACAGGCAGTTAGTTCCTCTTCCCCATCTATCTGCCCAAGGTCCCCTCTTTGCCACTCTCACATCATCCGGAGACACATTTACTTCCCCAGGCTAGGAATTTAAGCTAAAATCCATGTCAGCCACATGAAGAGAACAGAGGAGTCAGTGCATCTAAAAGTAATCAGGAGACCTGCTAGATGATGCGTTTGACCCTGAACTTTGCTGTTTGCTGGACTGCATTTTCTTCAGATGAGGTGCTGAGTTTCTGGATAGGCAAATGGATATCGTTCTGGGGGACAACACAGTCTGGGTCTCTGCCAAAAACATCCTGGTTTATAATGTGTTTGGTGGTGGGGGAGATCGACATGTTCCTCCCTGCCTTACGCTGACTGACTAGCTGCTGTTTTCTGCTCTCCTTGGAAGCAGCTGAGGCTGTGAATGTGAGAGTCCGCTTCCCTTCATCTTCCAAAGTGAAGTTAAAATGAAAAGGATGCATTTGACTTTAAGGAGTTCTTCAGGAAATAAGATGTCCCGTCCCCCCTCTCCCTCCCCTTGGAAGGACCTCAAGTATCTATAAAGTTTTTACCCAAGAAATCCCAGCCAATGTGAATTCTCCCAGTACCCTGGCGCTCTAGTGTATTCTTCTCACAACGGAGATTTATGTGTCTGGCAACTCTTCAAGAAACATTTCAAGGATTTGGCTGAATCGTGTCCCCACTGCCAATCCAGGTAGCCGCAGTATCTAAGCCACATGAGTCTTTTTTCCAGCATGACAGTGGATTAGGTATCCACTGAAAGCAGCTATTTTTACGTTGAACTGTTGCCATGATCTGTATTTCACAGCTCACACGAACCTGCTGAAAGGTTTATTATATTGCACTCACTTTACTCTGAGCCCGACCACGTTGGTCTGAAAGTGGCGTGATCCACCTACTGCCCCGCCACCAGTCACTGTGAGAGGGGTCTGTCGAATCCACAAGTGGCACAGACCAGAGTGTTTCCCCTTAAGCTCACAGGACCCTGTTAAAGATCCCAGTTACCTTTTTTTTTTAATTACTTCCAGTTGTGCCTTCCAGCACTGAGTAGCGATACTC
>ML675649.1:3785186-3933457 GCA_007922155.1 Mesoclemmys tuberculata | reverse complement strand
AGCGCCGTATATAACGGCACTAACACCTCCTTCTCCCTACTGGAAATTTCTGTAATTGAGGAGAAATGTTTGAGAGGTTAAGAAGGCTTTGCTGTAATAAGAATAAAAGTAAACCATGAGGCCAGATGAAATCTACAAAGCCAGGCGATGACTTCGTTGTAAACAGATATCAGAACAAGGAGCAATGGTCTTAAGTGGGGTGGGGGCTCAGGCTCGGTTGGACATTAGGGAAAAGTTTGTCACTAGGAGGGTGGTGAAGCGCTGGAATGGGTTACCTAGGGAGGTGGTGGAATCTCCATCCTTAGAGGTTTTTAAGATGCAGGTTGACAAAACCCTGGCTGGGATGATTTAGCTGAGGTTAGTTCTGCTTTGAGCAGGGGGTTGGACTAGATACTTCCTGAGGTCCCTTCCAACCCTAATTTTCTATGATTCTATGATCAGTGGCTGGTGACCTGTATCATGTGAAAGAGTTGTTAATCTATGGAGACTGGACTAGGGCCAGAACGTAAAGTCTTAGTGTCTTGCCAGCACTCCTGAAGGTTGGGAGCCTTTCACACAACTCTTTGGAATTTTGAGGGATTTCCTCCAAATTAGAAATTTTTGAAAGTCAGAGCACCTTGCTCCCGCCCGGCTGTGTATTGTTATGTCATGGATTGGAACTCGAGCCAACAGCTCATGAACTCTTACAAGCAAAGAAATCAGTGATGGAAATGATCTTCTCAGATCTTCCCTCTGCCAAGACAGCATTTTCTCCTCCAGTGTTCCTTATTGAGCAGTCTTAAAACTGTTTCTGCTGGCTAGCCAGAAATTCACTCAACCAGATCTCAATTGGCTTCACTGTGGCTACACTAGCAGTGCATTTGGCTTGCTGTGTCATAAACAGTTTTAAAAGGAAGTGTAACCCACATGCTCAGTTTAAACCTGCACAGCTTTGTTTTTGTGTAGGACCTACAATTACTAATTTTGTTAGTACCCCCAGACTAGTTTTTTAAATGAAATATCATCAGAAAGAGATTTGCTAAGAGAAGATTGTCCAGAAACAGGAATTCCTGACAAGTATTTGATGTCTTTTTCATTGAAGTGTTGCTAAGGAGGCTTTTAATAGATCCGCTCATTCTAGCATTATCTCTTAATTATCATTATTAATTCTCAATGGTGTTTACAGACTTGTTTTTTTAAATGTTGTCACTCTTTAGCAGCTACCAGTGGGCTAAAAAGGGCATTTTCCCAGTATTAAAATATAACCTTGCCACTATAAATTGCAACAATAACTCAAAATAATTTTGAACTGTAAAACCTCAAGTTTGTCACTCCTTGAAATCAGAGGCCAAATTCTCATTGGTGTGTGATTACTATAGTTTTACAAACCAATTTTTAGCATTAATAATACTTTGCACGCATCCAGTGACTTTGACAGGCAGAGAGTTTTACAAACACACATTAAAACTCACTGCACTCCATTGATCCAGGCAAGTCTTATTACAGCCATTTTACAGATGGGTAAACAGAGGCACACAGTGTGAAAATGACTTGCTCCTGGTGTCATAGCGAATCAGTGGTAGAGGCAGGAATAAAACCCAGAAGTCCTGGCTCCCAGTCCCGTTTTCAACTGTAGTGAGCAAGTTCATGGTTTGCTGCATTAAAAATGCTAAAGCTTTAAAACAACAAAGTTCTGAATGTTATAGCTTTAACCAGGTCTGAAGAGCAAGGAACCTGTGCAAGATAAATAATTTTGGGTGTTTTTTCCCTTTTCTCTCCCCTTGTTTCCTCCTGCAGAAAACAACAAACATATGTGCAAAAAAATCCTTCATATCTGTGCCACCACGTTCAGGTCATAAAATCCTGACCTCCAATCAGGAAATTACAAACATTAGGTTGCTTGTAGATTTTTAAGGACTGAAGGAACCAATCTGATAATCTAATCTGACCTCCTGCATAGCTCAGGCCATAGAAATTCACCCAGTAATTCCTACATCAAGACCAAAAGTTTGTTTGAGCTACAGCATATATTTGAGAGAGATTGTCTTGATTTAAACATTTCAAGAGACCACCTGCCATGGTGAGTTGTTCCAATGGTTGATTACTTTCCTACTGAAAAGGTGTGCATTGGCTTAATTCCAGTTTGAATTTGTCTAGCTTTAATTTGCAGCCAATGGATGTTCTTAGGACTTTGTCTGAAGGATCAAAGAAAAGATTAGTTCTCTTTTTCCCATGTAAGTACTTCCAGATTGTGACCAAGTCATCTTTTAACCTTCTTTTCCATAAATGATGGTGATTAAGTTCCGTATTTCTCTCACTGCGTGGTATGTTTTAAATCCTTGAATCAAAAAGTTATTATAGTAGAAGGCTAAAAATGACAATTTGTTCATTCAGTCTGACCTCCTATATCACAAGCCCTTAAATTTCATCCAGTTACCCCTGTGCTGATTTTAGTAATTTGTGTTGAGTTAAAGGGTCTCTTCCAAAAAGAGATTCACTCAATATGAAGAAATCAAGAGATTAAGCACATAAGAATCGTCATACTGGGTCAGACCAAGGGTCCATCTGGCCTGGTGTCCTATCTGCCAACAGTGGCCAATGCCAGGTGCTTCAGGGGGAATGAACAGAAGAGATAACCGTTAAGTGATCCATCCCCTGTCGCCCACTCTCAGCTTCTGGCAGGCAGAGGCTAGGGACACTTCAGAGATAGTTTTGCATCCCTGCCCATTCTGGCTGATAGAATTCCCCCCTGGCCTTGGTAGTTCGTTTCAGTGGTCAACCATCCTCACTGTTAACAATTTATGTCTTATTTCTCTGTTGAATTTGTCTGGCTTCAGTTTCCAGCCATTGTTTCTTGTTTTGCCTTTCTTTGCCACATTAAAGATCCCTCTGGCACCTGGTGTTTTTCTTCCCATGAAGGGCCTGTTCACTGTCATCAAGTCACCTCTCTGTCTTCTTGTTGATAAACTAAGCAGAGGGTGCTCTTTTTATGTCTCTCTCTGTCAGGTTTTTTCTCCAGCTCATGGAAATCATTTTTGTGTCACTGTTCTCCAATTTTTCAACATCCTTTTTTAAAGGTGGCCACCAGAACTGCACACTGGTGTTCCAGTATTGGTCTCACCATCAATAGATGCAGAAATCAAAATCACCACCCTGCACTTCCTCCCTCCTCCCTTGTTTATACAGCCACGGATCACATTAGCCCTTTTTGCCACAGCATGACACCGGGAGATCATTTTGAGTTTCTTGTCCATTAGGACCCCTAAATCCTTTCCAGTGTCACTGCTTTCCAGGATACAGTCCCCTGTTCTGCAGATATAACTACAGCTGACATTCCTTGTTTCGAGATATATAACTTTGAATGTGGTTGTATTAAAACACATTGTGTTTGCTTGATAACCTAGGGCCCAGCCAATCTAGATGGATCAGGATGTTTACTCTGTCTTCATCATTACTTACCATTCCACTGATCTTTTGAATCATCCAAAATTTATATTTACTTTGAGATGACTGATGGAAATGTTGAATAGCATTGGGCCTATTTCTGATCCCTCCAAACCCCACAAAAAATCCCACATTCATTGATGATTCCCTAATTTATAACCACTCTTTTGAGATTTCTGTGTTCGCCAGTTCTTATGCTATTTAAGAATGCTTTATTGATATTGGCTAATGCTAATATTTTAATCAGAATGTTGTGCAATATGAAGTCAAATGCCTTACCAAAGTCTATGTGTATCGCATCTACGCAGTTACCTTTATATCAGTCAAACTTGTAATCTCGTCGTAGAAGGAAATCAGGTTTGTTTGAGAAGATTTATTTTCTATAAAACCATGTTGACTGGCATTAATTATATTCCTACCCTTTAATTCTTTATCAAATGAATCCTATTTCAGCCTTTTGATTATTTTGCCTGGAATTCTTGTCAGGCTAACTGGCCTATAGTTACCCAGGTTGTCTCATTTCATCCTTTTAAAATATTTGCGCAGCATTAGCAATCTTCCAGGCTTTTGGAATTTCCCTGGTATTCCAAGATTCATTTATTAAAAATGAACATCAGTGGGTCAGAGATCTCCTCAGCCTGCTCTTTAAGCACTCTTGGGAGCAAGGTATCCAGGCCTGCTATTTTACAATGTTTATCACTAGCAGATATTGTTTAACATCCTCCTTGGTTATTAATGAATTGGAAAGTTCTTAGTCATCCTCATGTGGATGAGCACAACAGAAGCACGACATCCTGCTTTTTTCCAAATATAGAACAAAAATATTTATTGAACACTTCTGCCTTTTCTGCATCCTTAACTATTTTAGCATCTCCATCTAGTAATGCGTCTATTCCATTTCTAGGAATTATTTTGTTCCTAATGTACTTTAACATCTTTCTTATTGTCCTTAGTGCTGACTGTCATGTTTTTGCCCTCATGCCTTTAGCTTCCCTTGTTAATTTTTAATAATTCTTAATTTCTAGTTCATATCGATTGCTATTTCCCCTTTTCCTCATTTGTTATATGTCCCATTTTATTTCTGGCTGCTCTTTCTCTTTGCCACTAGGATGGGCATTTAGCCAAAGTTGTCCTCTTTCTTGATTGTGGTATCATATTTTTTTGGCTAGCTAATAAACTCTATTTAAAGGACTCCCAATTATCATTCATATTTTTCTGTCTAAATTTTTTCCTCCTAATTAATTGTGGTCAGCTTTGGGAAATTAGCCTTTTGAAGCCCCAAGTATATATACATTACTGGTAGAGATTGTTCTCTGTTTACCTATATTTAAATGTAATCATGTCATGATCCCTGGTCTCTAGGCAACCACCAACTTCCAGTCTGGTAATTAATGTATCTTTGTCCATCATAATGAGGTTCAAATAGTTAGCTCGTGTTGGGTGCCATTCCTTTTGTGTCAGACAATTATCTCTAATTTTTGGAAACTCAGATCATGCTTTACCACTGGCCTCATGGGATCTCCCGCATGTCTTCCAAACTAGAGTTCCCCATCACAGTACAATTTTTTTTTCTACACATTACAGACAGATGGTTAAGGAGTAGCTCATCCTGTGCCCTCGTTTGATCTGGTGGTCTGTAACAGACCCCCTCCTGGGCTTTGTTAGCACATTGAGTTATATGCAGGCGAGATCCTGCAGTTCTGAGTTATCAATAACTCTAAACAGGGAGCGGCATCTTTAATGCAGTGTGCCCACTCTGCACTTTTCCCCACTCTGTTCTTCCTGAACAGGATATAACCAGAGATCTTTAACTTTCCAGTCATGTGAATCATCCCACCAGGTTTCAATAATTCCAGTACTATTGAGTTTGTCTTCATCATAGAATCATAGAAGATTAGAGTTGGAAGGGACCTCAGGAGGTATCTAGTCCAACCCCCTCTCAAAGCAGGACTAACCTCAGCTAAATCATCCATGAGACTTTCCAATTCCTCTTGCTTGTTACACAGACTCCTGTCGTTGGTGTACAAGCAACTGAAATGTTTTTTTCATGTTGTTTAGTGCAGTAGTTCAGTTTGTTCATGACACCGTGAGCTTGAGTTTGTACCACATTTGCCTTCCAAACAGCCCCCCAACATTGCTAATTTAACGTACTCTTGCCTGCTCCAGCTACTGTCCAACTGAAAAGACTGGGCCAAAAAATATCTGATGAAGTTCAACAAGGACAAGTGCCGAGTCCTGCATTCAGGATGGAAGAATCCCATGTACAGCTACAGACTAGGGACCAACAGACTAGGCAACAATTCTTCAGAAAAGGACCTGGGGTTACAGTGGACAAGAAGCTGGATATTAGTCAACAATGTGCCCTTATTGCCAAGAAGACTAACAGTATATTGGGCTGCCTTAATAGGAGCATTGCCAACAGATCGAGGGAAGTGATTATTCCCCTCTATTCAGCCACATTTGGAGTATTGTGTCTAGTTTTGGTCCCCCACTACAGGAAGGATGTGGACAAATTGGAGAGAGTCTAGTAGAGAGCAACAAAAATGATGAGGGGGCTGGGGTACATGACTTATGAGGAGAGGCTGATGAAACTGGTCTTGTTTAGTCTTCAGAAGAGAAGAGTGTGTGTGGGGGGGGTGTTTGATAATGGCCTTCAGCTACCTGAAAGGGGGTTCCAGGGAGGATGGACCTAGGCTGTTCTCAGTGGTGGTAGATGACAGAACAAGGAGCAATGGACTTGAATTGTGGGGGGGCTAGGTCAGATATTAGGAAAAACTTTTTCACTAGGAGGGTGGTGAAGCACTGGAAGGGCTTACCTAGGGAGGTGGTGGAATCTCCATCCTTAGAGGTTTTTAAGGCCTGGCTTGACAAAGCTCTGGCTGGGATGATTTAGTTGGGGTAGGTCCTGTTTTGAGCAGGGGGTTGGACTAGATACCTCCTGAATTCCCTTCCAACCGTAATATTCTATGAATCTATGAAAACGTCAGTTTCAATGAATTGCCCATTTTGAAAAAAAAATTAGGAAAAAGGTTTCAAAATTGTTGACTGTTTTGACAGTTTCTAAACAAAAAACGTTCCCATTTTGGTTTGAAACAATTTTTGGTTTAAGTTGAGTTATAGTTAAGCAAAAGGTGCGGAATTTAATAAAAGGAAAAGGTAGAAAACAAAACACCTAAACACTTCCACTGATCCTCTTATTAAAGAGGAGGGAATCCAGCATATTGATAGGTCTCCTAATTTTAGGTGAACCAAAATGCCAAAGCACAAAATCAGTCAGGCTTTGCCCATGATCTGAGAGAAAGTCTTTTGGAATGCACAGTGTACTCAGACAAAGCGGAATGTCATAGCATCCTCAGCCCAAAACCAACAGGAGGGAAAGCTGCTTATCCCCCATATCGGCGGGCTTCCTGTTGTGTTCTTCAGCTTGGTTGGCGCTCGGGAGGCCTGAGAGCTCTGACAAAAGTGGCAGAGCACCTCCATAAACCACAGACGAGAGCAGAATTGTGACACCAAACTTACATTGCTGTGGGATTTAAAAGCACCATTGTGCAGCCTTTGAGGCAGTATTTGGGTATGCAAAGTACCTGGATTACAGAACCACAGAAACCCAGTTAGATCCATAGGCCAGATCATGGCTTGTAGCAAGTCAGCACATGGATGTGGGCACGGATGTGAATGAGGGCAGCAGTCATTCCTGCTTCTCTTGGTAATGCCTCGCAGAGAAGTGCTGAGGCAAAGTTCTAAGAGGGAAATCCCCTTAGGCAAACATATTCCCAGAGAGGGTGAAATCAACCACTTTGGTTTTCTCACCAGTACAGACTTAGAAGAATAAAATGAGTAAATTCCCTAGGATTTATTTTTAAATGGGGAAGGGATTAATCAGCAGAAGGGAAATTAAAATGCTTCTCTCGCTCCGATGCGGAAACATCAAAAGGTGACTGAACTGTAACGGAGCTGAGGTTGGTGACTAAGAAGCACCATCCAGTGGTGACAGCGTGTTTATTTACTATCTTGGGCTACCAGTCAAACTGCCACTGAAGTCAGTGGCCTGTGTTCTGGAGAAAGTCAGATTAGATTATCACCAGGTTCCTCGTGGCCTTCAAATCTGCAAATAAGAGTTAGATCTGGCCTAGGTGGAACTCTCTGTAAAAGTATCAGGTATGTGCAAAAGTTATTGTAACATTGGGGCTTTAGAGGATGCAGTCGTCATGGCAAGAATCATATCATCCTATGAGTGTGTACAGCATCCAGCACAATGGAGTCCCACATCTGATTGGTCCATTGGTGCTACCATGATAGAAATAACAATAGCTCCGTGCAGACAGTCCCAGTTTCTGCTTCAAGCTGCTTGTGGGATGGAGGAATAAATTGTTCTCATCCCAGTCCCTTCTTAGTTCCTGTGCCATCCTCCTGCTCGTGTTCACGAGCATGCATTTCATTTACTCACGCTTGCTCTGTTCAGTTGCCATTAACTTCAGGAAGACGCTGTTCTGTTTTGCTCTTTTCCTGTGGTGAGATTTATCATTCTCAGGCTCTGTAACATGGACTGTTTAAAGAGAAAATGGGCAGGGTCTAACATATCCATCTATTTAAAATAGTGGTTACAATAAATCAGTACAGTGGGAATCACAAAATGACTGTGGTGTGGTTTGTTGGGGTTTTTTTAATTTA
The DNA here is from genome assembly GCA_007922155.1 of Mesoclemmys tuberculata. NCBI lineage: Eukaryota > Metazoa > Chordata > Testudines > Chelidae > Mesoclemmys > Mesoclemmys tuberculata. The sequence goes on along the minus strand of ML675649.1, from coordinate 3,925,363 downwards.
CTTTATTTTATTTCTGTTTGGGCCTTTTCACAGTAAAGTTGCAAATGCTAATTGTGTGCTCTTCAGCTGCTTTGTGAGTAGATGCTTTGTGACAAGATGTCAGTCCTGGTCTCGCTTGTAAAGAGCCTTGAGATGTACTGATGGAAAATGTTATTTAAAAGCCAGGTATTGTTACTGTCATCTTCAAGCTTGCAAATTTCTATTACTGAGGAATTTATTTCCTCTATCCAGCCCTAGCTAATTGCTACATTTTATTCCTTCTGAGTGGATTTCAGAAGGAAACAGTCAGCTTCTGCTAAACTGAATGCCTGATCCCACATATCCTGTGCCTCTCCAGAGTTTCCTTTTTTAATATAGCTTCTGTAATGGGAAGTATTTTGAACGAGGCAATAAGAAAAACAGCAACAAACAATGAATTAGTGATACATATAGTAGCCAAGCTCAACTCTTAGGCAGTTGCCAAGGAAAACTCCTTAGCTAACTGCATAATGTTCCTCAGAACTGGCAGTACTGTCAAATTCCCTATTGTAAATATAGGGAATGGTGCAGATGCCGAAGTAACGTTATCTGTTTGTTTAACAGTTGGTAGCTTGCTTCTGTATAGAGAAAATCGTGCAAAATACAGGCCTTGTTCTCTCTGGTCCATCAGTCGCTGTTGTCATGATGATGATCACAAACAAACCAAAAGCCCAGGAACAATTCTTCCACCTCCGTTACTACAAATATCCAGTACATGAAGCGAAATCTTGCCAGGAACAAGCCCCCAGGTCAGACTGCGTCCTTTTTACAGCACAAGTCGGCAGTTCTCACAGTGGGTTGCAATGAAGCCATACTGACTCTTCCAAAAATAATCCTGTGGATCTTCTGGTTGTTGCAGGAGAAGTGAGTTGCAGTCTGTATCTTGGTGTGTATCTTACCAGTCCGTTGCCACCCAGGAGGTAACGTCCAGGGACGTATGTTGCAGTAGAGCCTGGACCCCTCACCGCTCTTTGGTGATTCATGTCCTGCGTGCATGCTTCTGTGCTATGTGTAAGGACAAGGGGCTTGCCCACTAACATTCTTGGCTGAGACAAGCAATAACAGTGCATTCTTTCAGCTGGCACAGTTTTCCCTGGGAGTTTTGGGTGTACAAGGAATGCTGGAGGAAATCTGTAGGCTCCATGTGGTATTTGTCAACATGAAAATATTGATCTGTGGGGTTTTATAGTTCTCTTTCTGTTGGATTTTCCCCCTCCCCCTTTCCCTTCTTTTCTGTTTATCCCAGAGACCACAGATCTCCGTGCATCTGTGCTTCACTATTCAGGACTTGAACATATGGCTCTTATTTGATAACTCCAAACACTTCAGGCACGGCTAGCAAGTGGAATTCTGTCCCAAGCTCCAAAGAAATAAACCATCTGAGCTTCTTCACAGATTTATCATTTGCGTTTGTCTGTACAGAATGCGTCTCTCATCGTGGCAGGCATATTTCAGGTGTGTGATTCGCAAAGACGAGTTTCACATACTGTAGTCCTGCGAGCCATCTTTGGGCGGGACATGACAGAGACGATCTCGAGAAACTGATTTATGTTGGTGTTTACATAACATGCTTGGGGGCGGGGAAGGGAAATGAGATAAATCTTTTAGCAGAGCCTGCTTGAAATGAAAAACACTTTATAGCTTCAGTGCTCCAACGGTGGGGCTGGTACAATACATAAAATCTACAAACCAAGACAGGCAACACGTAGCCTTTAAAGTGATCATTTGGAGTCATGTGAACTCAAATGGTTGAGGCAGAAGACAAATTTGGCAGGGTATGACATGGGGATTAGTACCAGAATTGTAAAGTGGATAAGGAACTGGCTAAAGGCAGAAGGCAACCGATTGTGTGTAAAGGGGAAACTATCTGCATCACTAATTGAATTCAAGGGTTGGTCTTGGGCCAGTCTTATGCAATGTTTTTATTAATGATCTTGGCACACAAAGTAGGAGCGTGCAAACAAAAATGGCTGCTGAAACAAAGTTGGGAGTCATTGTCAATACAGAGGTGGAGTGAAATATAGTATACAGGAAGCTCTGGATGACCTTGAAGACTGGAGTAATAGAAAGGGGATGAAATTCAGTAGTATAAAGTGCGGGCTACTGCACATAGGGTCCGATAAAAAGAATTTCTGCTACAAGCTGGGAGCTTCTCAGTTGGAAGTGGCACAGGAAGAGAGAGACCTGGGTGTGTAGGTTGATCCTAAGATGACTAGGAGCCACCAATGTGATGTGGCTGGGACAAAGGCAATGCAATCCTAGGCTGTATCAGGTGAGGCATTTCTAGTAGAGATACAGACCTCATCCGATATACTGTGTTCAGGAAAGATGAATTGAACCTGGAACGGTTGCAGAGAGGAGCTACCAGGATGATGAGGGGATGGAGGGATCTGTCTTATGATAGGAAATTGGAGGAGCTTGGCTTGTTTAGCCTAGCAAAGAAGGCTGAAAAGGGAAACAGTTACACTCTCTAACGACACTAGTTTGTAAACACCACGGGTGAAGAGCTATTTAAGCTAAGGAATGATGCTGCGCAAGAACAAAAAGATATAAACTGGCCATGAACAAATTCAGGCTGGCAATTAGGAGAAGGTTTCTAACCATTAGAGGGGTGAGATTCTGGAACAGCCTCCCAATGGGAGGTGTGGGGACGGACAGCTTTGAGTTTTAAGCGAGAAGGCAAATGTCTGAGTGTGATTGTATAACAAGTTTGCTTGTGATAGAAGGGGGTAGGACTCAGCAGCCCCAGGGCTCACTTCCAGTTTCCCTTATGTTCCTAAAAGCTCATGCTTCAGGGCTTCAGCTGGTCACCTTCAGGGGTCAGGAAGGGACTTTTGCCCCCATTGTATTCTGGGAGATTTTTTTGTCTCCTTCCTCTGAAGCATCAGGGATGGCCACAGCTGGAGATGGGATGGGGTGGGCCAGGGCTCTGAGGTGGCACGCTGTGTTCTCTCTTTCTCAGGCTTGGTGTTGGGAAGGAATTTTCCCCCAGGTCAGACCAGCAGTGACCTTGGGGGTTTTTCACCTTCCTCTGTAGCGTGTGGGTGTGGATCATTTGCCAGGATCATCTGGGTGTCTCTCACGTAATCTTTTCCCTGCCGTTGCATGAGCGAACCTTGGAACCTCCTTTCTCTGCCTGTGGCACATAATGGTCGAGTCCCCTGTGCGCTGTTATGCTTTGGTCTAATTCCGGTTGTTGGGTTTTCTGTCCTGTTGAGTGGGATTGGTGGCCTGTGAGATACACGAAGTCAGACTAGATGATCTGAAGGTGCCTTCTCGCCTTGACCTTTGAGTCTCAACGAGCACTTGGCTCCCCTAGCTGGTTATAGGCTCTGGAACACCTGTCCATTGTGCTGCCCAGGTTGCGGTACTGAAGGGGATGTGTTTACCAGTTTGTCCCTTCCCAGGGTCTGTGGTAGCACCCCTCACAGAAGAGACGATACATTGCTTCGATGAATGTAAAGCACGGTTCCGTACTGGGCGTGCTGGATGCAGACCGGACCCTTCTGTTCTCTCTAGTGACTGTTGCCTCATGTTCCGTATGTGATATCTTTAGGAGATGGCTGGATCCTGAACAGGTATGGAATTGACAGCCGACTCTGCTGCACTCACAGCGAGCGGATGAAAAGAAAGTGCCTGAATTTTCCTTGTAGACCAGTGGGTGCAGCCTCTGTAAATATCCTCACTAGTACTCACGTGCGTGCGTGGGGTTTTTTTGTTTTGTGCTTACAGAACACACTGGAGCAGTGCAGCGTCTGTGCCAAACCCATCATGGAGAGAATCCTCCGAGCCACGGGGAAAGCCTACCATCCCCACTGCTTCACCTGTGTGATGTGCCACCGCAGCCTAGATGGCATCCCCTTCACTGTGGACGCCGGCGGGAACATTCACTGCATCGAGGATTTCCACAAGTATGGCCCAGGCAGCTCTTCTTGGCTTTTCCCCACCCTGGAGCACATCCTCGTTGTCGGGGTGATAAAATCTCGTCTTTTTACCTAGGAGGCATGCTGACCGGCTGTAAATTCTTTCTCAGACTCCCCGGAGAAGGCAGCCGGCAGGCACACTCTCCAGCACGCCAGCTTAATTGACTGGGGACAGTTATCTGGCTTTGTCTCCCTGAGGGCGAGGGTTGTCTCAGGACTCACACATCTTCTTTAACACATTAGGTTCCCCGCTTGCCCTAGGTTCAGACTCTAGATAAGATGTAGGCATTTCATGTTGCTAACTGCATCCCCGCACTTCCTCATCTCCCCCAGTTCCCAGTGCCCTGTAGAGCACAGAGGGTTAGCGGCCTCCTCCTCCTCGTTTCCATCTGCTAGTTAGCCTTTGAAAGAGTTAAGAACACATTCCTAATAATAATTTGTAGTAAAATATCTATTTAAAGGGCGCTGCAATCCACGGCTGGAGGTAGCTTCTGTCGATTCCCCCCACCCCCAACACAGCTAATCTGAGAAAGACAGGTAGATCTAATCAAAGCACAAATGTTTCCCTAGTTTGGAAAAGACAGACACATGACACCCCTCAATTAAAACAGGAAGTCAATTCTGAGTAATGTGGGTTTACCTCTCAAGCACTTATCTTTTAATTTCTAAGGGGGTAGATTTAATTAGAGACTCCTGACATCAGTGCGTGGGCCTGAAAGCTCAGAGCGTCAAACGTACCTGACACAAGGAATCACAGCCGCCATACGGTAGAATGTGAAACTCCAACATGAAACGCTCGCTGCAGCTCAGATACATCTGTGTAATTGGCAGCTGCAGAGGCGGCTGTGTGCTACCTCTCCCTCTGTGTGTGTCTCAGCAAGATTCCCGAGGAGTCACCCAGAGGGTGAAAGTCGCTCTTGTGCAGAGGGCCAGCTGAAAGTAAGGCAGTGACTCTACATTATGTCCCACTTAGGCTCCCCACGCCACGTGTGTCAATGTAGGCTGGATGTTCTTCTTCCTTTTATCCATAAAGCAGAGGGATTCACAGTCTTTACAAAAAACTAAGTACGTTCCACCTGGAACGGTTAAACAGTGCCTCAGCCTAATCCGGCTCCTTAGTGCAGGGGTGAATTTCACTGTCTGAGAATAGAAAGCCTAGGAAAAGACTTGAATTGGTTGGGTAAGATCCAGGAAATTTCAGAAAACTTAATACGGCTACTGAGTCCATCTACATGCCATGCAGAGGCTGTATCCTGAATGCATTCGGTAGTGCTTTCATGCAGTTTTAGTTGATGCAAGCAATGAAAATCCACCACTTCTCTTAGATCACTGCTTCACTGCCTAATATGTCTCCTTATTAAGAAAATATATCCGATGTTCTCACTTTCCCTTTGCTTCATTGTATCCCACTCTCCCTAATTTTACCTCCGTGCATCATCCTACAGGATTCCTTTCCCCAGTGTTCACGCCTTTCAAATACGTATACTGCATAGCTCCTGCATATCCTTTGGGTAGAGAGTGAGTGAAAAGAAGCATTCAGGATACATTGACAGATATAAAGGCATGAAGAAACAAATAGAAGGCAATTGCCGATGCAAAAATACAGTCAGTAAACCTAAACACGGGACACACAATTGGGGGGAAAAGAAGAAATTCACAAACATTATTTTTAAAAATGTTGTGAACCATCTTCCTTTGCAAATCTTGGTTTGGAAAATTTCTGCAACATGTTGTACTGAAAATGTTCAGGTTTTGTTTTTTCACTGTTTTCATTCTTTTTTCCGTTTTGCCATTTTGTTCCTGAAAAAGAGGGGGAAGTGGGTGGGAGGAGAGAAAAAAAATTGTGTTGGTGTTTCTGTTTTTGTCTCTGTCAAAAAGATAAGTGGTACAAGTTGTTTTAGGGGGAAAAAACTCCTTTTTTTTTTTTCAGGAAAAATGTTTAAAAAATAATTCTATCCAGCTCTTTAAAACTGATGGTGGGTTTCTTATCCTGAAAAGTGAGGGGAATGTGAAATCCACCTGCAAAACTTGATCAGCCGCTGTCAGAGAGACACATCTGCTCCCACTGAATTCAGTGGGAGTCATTTCTGTGTCTCTGAGGAAAAAAATTGGCCCATCCTGTTTTGCTTCTGGTGACCTAGATAAAGAAACATTCAAGCCTTTTTAAGCATGACATTTTAGCTAGCTGGCAAAAGAGAGTACCTGAATCACCACATTATTAACTGTGATTACCGCTACGGTCATATCACGATCCATTTAAGTTCTCGTTTGGCGCAATCAGCAAAGGCGCTGTTTAATTCATGTCTGCGTAGCTGCAATCTAACGAAACACCTTGCATCTGCTGCCAGCGAAATTAATACTTCTTTTTTAAACTCCTACTACAGAGAGATTTTTTTTTAATCTAGTTACTTCTGGGGTGGCTTGTGGAAAAGGCAGAGTGGCAGAGTCCCTGCTTCCTCGATATGTTACAAGAGAAGAACCTTTGATCTCTTCATATTCTGACACTTACCAGAAGCATTGCCCACTGACCCTAATTCTAAGTTTCTTAGCTATTAAACAGTGCATGTTCTGAGGGATAGGTTTTCAGAAGGGCTGGCCTCCTGTTTTTTGGGGAGAATTTGCACCCATAGAATTTGCACCTGTAGTTTTGCATCCATCCAGTGAATAACTGTGGGAGCGATGTCTTTTCACCTGTGACTGCCTGATTGTGAATGCAAAGCAGGGAGTTGAGAAATATAACTAGTCAGATAGGCTCTAGCAGTTCTGTTTGCGGTGCACATTTAGAGCCCAGCTAAAACTAACATGCGGTGGGTGTAGTAGGAGCCAGATGCTGGAGAATTTCACAAGACTGGATAAAACCCAAGAAAATTATACTGCAGAGAACAATCCTGCAGTGGCAGTATCTATGGCTGCAGCCTACTTGGTCCATCTCTAGTTTCTAACGTATTGATATTTTTCGATAGAGACAGGTGGGGCAAATCCTGCTAATGTCATTCATAGGAGGAATTCCACTGATTTAAGTGGAGTTATATTAGCCCTATGAAACTAGCTCATGGTGGGGCTTGCACTTGGTTATCAAAATGATGGGCAACGTACTAGAGAGAGAGTTTAACAAGTTATTAAGGTGAACAGAATATGATTCGAGGCCTTCCCCATCGTTCTGTAGGATCTCAGACGCATCCCTGCATGTGTGCTTTTTAAGGAGGCAGCTCTGCTTGCAGCAACATGTGGCGCCACGCTTTGCTGTACGGTTCTGAGTTTGTAATGTAACGTACAAAGAACATGGAACTTGGGGTTTGACTGGAACCATCTTTGCTTTTTAAGGAAATTTGCACCGCGATGTTCCGTGTGTAAGGAGCCCATCATGCCTGCCCCGGGTCAAGAGGAGACTATACGCATTGTGGCATTAGATCGGGACTTCCATGTCCAGTGCTACCGGTGTGAGGTCAGTGTTCCCTCCGTCAGCAAGGAAAGAAAGCAAAGGTTGAGTTTGCTGTAATGAGACAAATTACCTTCCCTTACATGGATAATGGGCACATTCCTGTTCTCACACTGGTTCTACATTAAACTTACTTCATTGACTTCAGCAGAAAGTTACTTCTGATTTACACAGAAGAAACAGGCTCTCTGTTGATACCAGCTTCATTGCAATAGCAAGAAAATACAATTCAATAGTTAGAGCTTAATATTTGAGAACAAAAGTAATTCATTACCTGGACACAAACGTTGTTCTTATTTGTTCTATTAAAATCAACTCTAATGCATGTTGCAATATGGGCAAGATTGTAGAGTGGGTGAAAAAAAAGATTAAGTTAATAATTAGCTGGAAAATCAACATACAGCTCGTGGGGTTGAAGAATTTTAATTGGCCCATAAACCATGAACATTCTTGTTTATATCTGGCACTTTCTGTGCTGTTTTCCTGGTACATGTGATTTTGATAAGAATCTGAACGAGAGGAAGACTCACCTGAGAACATTTAGCATCTTCAACCTCCAAGAATTCTACAATACAGCTTTCCCCTATGGGATAAAATCCGGGCAGATGTTAGGACCAGAAGTGAGTCCCAATAACGTCTTAGGCTTGGGTGCAGGGCTGGGACTTGAGGTATCTGAGTTTGTAGCTCTACCATCACCTTCCTGTGTGACCTTCCGACAGTCACTTAATTTCCACAAACCTCAGCTTTCCATGTACAAACGGCTGGTGGTAATGATGATGTTCTGTCCTTTCTTCCACCTTTGTCCTTGTATTTAGATCGCAAGGCCCTTTGAGGCTTACTGTGGTTCGGCAAAGCCCTCAGCACAACGGACCCCCGGAGCTAGCGGTGGTGAAGACACGCTGCCGGAATATTGCTTTGCCGTCACCTCTGTTATATGTCCTGTCGCTCTCGGGAGTTCTCTCTTCCAAAGGAGATTACCTGTAGTCAGAGATCTGAGCAGCAAGCTTGTTTTCAAGGCTCACGTCTTCCTTTTTCCTTTCTGCATAATAAATGTGCACTTAAGTTTGATGTTTTCCGCAGTGCTAAAGACCTTTCCTTTCCTAGAGATGTGGAGGGAATAATCTCCTTTTATTCTCAATTGGATTAAACGTGGCAGAGAGTTTAGGAGCCCATCTCCGCTTATCTCTTATCAGGGAATGGTTGGTCATGAAAGATATCATATAACTCGCACACTGACTTGGACAGAATTCTGTTACTGGGGAAAGTAAGCATGTATGTCATTAGTAGGTTCTTTGCCTTATTTCACTCTCATGGGATTTCTTCTTTTGCTCTTTATTTTGTGTATTGTCCAGGACTGTGGGGGCCTCCTGTCTGAAGGGGACAATCAGGGATGTTACCCTCTGGATGGACACGTCCTTTGCAAACCCTGCAACTCAGCTCGGATCCAGGCGCTTACTGCGAAGGCCAGCACTGACCTTTGAGCATCAACCACGACACTCCCATGTTTGCCTGTTGGGGGAATTGCACAATCTTTCTATTTAGCACAACTCCTTTCCAGCCTAGCACCTAATGCGCTATTGAAAAAGTAAAACTGGAAGGCCTTGGGACAAGCGGGCAAGCTTCTAAGTTTCTCTCTCTCTCTGAGTCACACCTCCTAAGAAGCACCTTAAAACTTAGATAATTGGGTTCTGTTCTCTTTTTGCTCTGGCGTGGGGGCCTGACCCTACTCCCATTGATGTCAGTGGGAAGCTGTCTATCAGACACAGTTCCGTAATACTAGCCTTACACCAGTGTAAAACCAGCATGAGACCAGAATCATAGTAATTGTTAACACAAGACAAAATTACACAACATTAGCCATCCTGTGCCTTGGTATAGGTATTGTTTTAAATCACAGGGACCATGTCTTTGTATGCCCTCGCTTGTCTCCATTCCCTTCCAGTTTGATAACTTTTTCTTTTTTTTTATAAATTTATATTTTGCTGTTGCATAAATGTATTCAGTAAGGATGCTTCCAACTCACAGATGCGTAGGCATTTATGTCTGACCTGTCTCTTTCAGTTGTGAGCTTGAACACACACACACGCATGCACACATGCACATTCTTTTGATACACGAGAGATGATAAAGACACTGAGAAGTTATGTTAATTATTTTTGAGCTGGAAAGAGCTAAAAAGAAATTCAGAGTGGTTTCAAAGAAATTAACTAGTGATAGTCACCCTAAGCAAGCTCAAAAGGATCTGCCAGTGCAGTTGTATAGCGACCAGTGGGCAATTATTGTTTTCAGAAAAGTACTTTAGCAATGGAGTCTTGATCCAGCTTGCACTGTCATCAATGGGAAAACTCCCATTGAACTGAATTCTACCTTGACACAGGCTCGGGTATTCCAGGATGATGGAAACATACCAGAGCTGGAGTTACAGTAACTATGAGAATTGTTTAATATTTCAATACGGCGGGCTTTCCAAATATTTCACATTTCTGGAACAGGAATGATTCATTTTCCATCTCAAGTTGTACATTGGTGTAATTTACTTTCCCCCCCCCCAAAAAAAGGGGGGGGAGGGGAAGCAGACATTTTTGCTCTTACAGTTTCATCACACAGTTTCTTCCTTGTGAAGAAATGTCATTGCAAAGGAATGGTTGGGGGATGTCACGGTTCCAGGCAAAAAGGGACATATTCATGCACTCTTCAGAGAGTTAAAAATTTACACCAATGTTAATAATGCACAGGCAGCTTGTGGGTTTGGGTGGGGGTTTTTGTTGTTGTTAATTAAAAAATAAATGATAAATCCACAGCTCACTTTGTACAGCTATAATATTCTTATTCATGAAACCCATAATAACTAAGGTGCAAATTATATGGGAAAGGAGCAATTTTCATATCACTGAATTGACATTAATCTCTTATTTGCAGATGTAATCAAAGAAAATACCTTTAGCCACACTCAACAGATTAAGAGCCAGAATTGAAGCATTTAAGGGCTGATTGACCATATTAATAACAAACTTGCAGTTTTGAAGAGAAAAATTTGTGAATTTGTGAATTTTTCTCTCTCTCGATAATAAAGAGTAAAATTTGGTGCTTCCCCTTCAATCTCTGTAATAAGATCTTTAAAAAATTACACTACCCCAACCTGAGAAGAAAAATGAGTTAAATAAGATGAGCTGGGTTGGATCCAAGCAAAAAATTAAAAATGGAAAAGGACTTACGGTAACTCCTGCAAATGGTACGTTCCCTCCCACTTCAGTATTTCAGTTGACATTTATGGCAAAGTCCTATAGAATGTAACAGTGAATAAGAACATTTCTGTCGTTGTTTTTTTAAACCATCCTACGGAGAATTTAACAGAGAATTTGGGGTCTGTGTCCTGACACTTTCACCATTTTTTTACTGGGCTAACTCCGTTGGCTTCGGTGAAATTAACCTAAGATTTGCACAGATCCAAATGAGGTCCTTTTTCTTGAAATCTGTAGGATGGTTGATGAAGTCATTGAAAGTATATTTCTCTATTAAATCCTGTAGGACTTTGCTATTAGGGCCGTGACTATGCAGCAGCATCTCACCGTCATATTGGAATTTGGCCCCAGCTTTCAATAATTTCAACGTTTTCCCACAAGTTAGTTATGTTATAATTTGTTTAATGCAAAAAGTTAAATGCTGGGTACTTTTTTTAAACAAGGATGTGACTCTTGATAGGTTCTATTTGATCTACTGGTTATTAGCCATGGCACCTAAGGTCGTTTTGAGCTTGCAAAAGATTCTTAAACACTTTTCTGAATTGAATCTGCCACAGCATGGAAGTTCAGCGCTCAGGTGGCTACTTTCACTTTATCACACATTCCATCATGCCTGATAACTGGGTTTCGTAGTATCTTCTCTCCAAAGCACGCCCAAGATGGGATGTGTACAACAGAGCAAGTCACTGAGAGAGTAACAACTATAGCTCTGAACTTCTGTGGCCTTGTAGGTTTAAGTCAGTCTCTGTAGCACTGAGTGATGAGAATTTGCTGCTGTACTTAGGACAAGGGAATGTGATCTAGTGATTAGAGGAGGGGAACTAGAAGTCTTGACTCCTGAGTTCTTTCTGATACAGATTCACTGTGCAATTTTGAGTAACTCACTTAAACTCTCTATCTACCCCCTTCATGAGAGGGTTTGATGATTCTTACTAACTTCCCAAAGGAATTAGGTGATTAAATTGAATTAATTGTAGATTGGTCATACTGCAGAAATTCAAATCCAGACCTTCCCTCTCTGAAAAGTGAGGTTAGGTTTATGGTTTTGGATGAGCTCAATTCTGAACCACCATGCAGCCAAGGCATGTGGATATGAACTTCTCCACGATTGGGGTGTTCCATAGATTTGGTTGAGAGCAGGACCCCTCTGAGATCAACGTTTCTCAAGCATTTTGAACTCCTTGGAAGGAAGGAAGAAGGGGGTGAGTGTTGTTATCCTTATCTGTACAGTAGCTAATTTTCAGTCTTGAAATATCTGAACAAACCTATTATTGTTTTATTTTTTTCCAAAATAACCAAAGCTCGTTGCCCATTCAAGTGAGTAGATAAGGGCCTGGAGTATTTTCTAAACATTTGTATGTGGTGCCTAAACTGATATAAATACATTTTGGAAGATACACTTGTACTCACACACGCACACACTCTCTGTCATGACCCATCTGCCTATCAAAGTTTCAGCTCTGATACTCCAGGGTTAAAATGGAAGTGCTGATGGATCCTTAACTGTGGCATTGCTATCAAGCACCAACAAAATATTGCTTAGCCACCATCTTTATCATGTGTTTATTATATAACCTCATTTATCTATTCCAAAGAAGAAGACTTTTTACCAAAGAGACCGTGTTCTTTTAAGGTACACTCCTAAGTCATGATAAATACTCACGTTGTTTGCTGACTCCTTTAATGTTCAGAAATTTTCCTTTGACGAGGAATGTGAAGATCACCTAGACCTTTTTATTTCAATCTGCAGAGTTGTTGCTGGTGGTTCTTTGGCTTTTATAGCATTTGTGTGAAATTAGGTCTTGATCCTGTGATCAAAGGTACCCCATTGGGAGTTTGGGGTGCAGGAACTAGCCCTTGTTTAAGCCTTGATTCAGCAAAGTATTTTAGTGTGTACTCAATATTCAGCACATGCTTAAATCCGTTCCTCAATGGGATTTGAACGGATGCTTGAATTTACTACATCAGATTTGGTTGCTTTGGTTACAGCCAAATCCCTAGTGACATCACTAGAGTGAGTGATCGTATTTTGTTAATATAACTGTTTTATTGTTTTATTTTAATTGTTGCGGAATGTTGCCTTTTAAAGCAGAAGACGACATCACAGCTTTAGATAATGCACCTTTCATTATGATTTTTTTTTTAAATAATTGTTAGATTTTTATCGCAACTGCAAAACACTTGGGGAATGACTTCATCATAGAGACATGGGGGAGGTGAAGTGTGTGCCATGGTGAGTTCTACAAATATATATCAAACCCTTAGGACAGAAGCAGGGATTAAGTGTGACATAGGCCTTGGCTAGCTCGCTATCCAGGGCAAATTACATGTGTGAAGGCTGGGACACACAGCCACTGATTAAATCCAGGCTAGTAAGACACATTTTGGGTGCTCAGCCTCCAGCCTGGCTGGAAAGAGTGCTGGTTCTACAACATAATTCCCCTTGTCCTGATGGAAGGTCCCTAGGAGTAGTGGAAAAAGGGAAAACAGAGACCTATGAAGTATCCCATCATCAAAACCAGTGGGGGGAATCTTGTCATAGAATCATAGACTATTAGAGTTGGAAGGGACCTCAGGAGGTATCTAGTCCAACCCCCTGCTCAAAGCAGGACCAACCCCAACTAAATCATCCCAGCCAGGGCTTTGTCACTTTGCTTTACTCCAGTTTGGGACATGCCATTCTGTGTTGCCCCATTTCTGTCTAGAAACTGAATAGTTCAAAGGTTTTTTGGTTTTCTGGTTGCTTTTTGTTAATGTTTGGTACCCATGGTTGATTCTGTGGGCTGCCTTCGTATTAGTTTGTCAAATAGTGCTGATCATGCTTTATAAAGATATCAACGCTAGAAATCAGGGTTGACACGTAAGAATGTGTGCTATGCATTCAGGTGCTGAAACTGTAAACAGGAAACACTAGTTGCGTGCTGATAATTGTTTGAGGATCTATTGCAAAGCGATGGAGAGGGCAACCTAATGCCATATAGACATTAATGAAGTGTGACTTGAAAAAGAGACTCTGAGAACAATACTTTCTGTTAAAGTTAGTAAAAATGTTTTACACTAAGCTTCTGTTTTGTTGAAGAATTGATCTTTTTTCTTCTTCAATGCCTTTTGGGGGGAATTGTCCATTTTCTGTTCATTTGTTGTTGACATTTTAATCAAAACATGGTTGACGTTTTTATCCAGATAGGTTTTTAAATGGTTATCAGTTTTCCATTTACCAAAAATCAAGTTTCCTTACTCAGAATCATCTTTCAGTCAAGAGAAGTTTTCGGTAATGATTTCAAAACCTGTATGGAGTAAAAAAACCTGTACAAATGTCACAAAAATGTTCATGGAAAATGGATCCATTCTGGACATTATGAATCAAATTTTGAAGTTTTTCACCAAACCTTTGTCTTGTTTTCTGATTCACTCTACTTCCTCTGCAGACAGCTTTTCCCTAGTTATTAAACATCCAAATAATGTGACTTTTCTAGTTATAACAGTGTTACTTCTGTTGGAACCAGTTTTTGTCTCCTCCCTTCAAACCATGCACTGGCTGGTTAGAAAGATGATGACACGTGTCACTCGTCCCTTGTTTCAAATACTGAAGGGTGTGAGTAGATTTAGGCAGCTGCTACCCAGACCGGGAAACTCTGTTTGAACTTCACACCCTAGCACCATTCCTTTGGGCTTCGGAAAGGCGGTTTTCTGTATACATTTCCAGAAATCCCGCTGTTCCTCCTCAGCATTTCAAGTTTGCAGTTGAAACGGTTGATTGTCTTGGTGCTATAGCCCTTGTGTGGTATGAATGAAATGTGACCGTTCATACTGCACCTCTCCTTTGAGCCATCTGTGATTCCATCCAGTCCCATTGGCAGACTCCATAGAAATAAATAACCTAATCTAGGGTCCATGCTGACTTTTAACACAGAAGTTCAAAGTTCTCAGCTTTGTTTTTAGAGACACTAACTATTGAAAACTCAGAGCAGTTCGGAACTATATGTATAAAAATAACATACACGTTTTAGATTGTCCTGAAACTGACTAATTAGAGGCACAGGTAACAGTAGATAACCAGTGCAGTTTTTGTTATACGTCTCCTGTCTTCATTTCTGTGCTGCTCTGTTCTCAGTCTTTTTGGCACAAACCTATGTACAAGCAACCGCCCCATTGACTTTGCAGCCGTACTAACCGGGCTAACGTGAAATCTTCTTTTTGTTGTTTGTGTGTGTTCCTGATTATTCCTAAATCTTAAAGAGCCCAAACCCAAAAGGATGACATCCTCTTCACATTTTCTACTAATTAGAGTCCAGTCTGGGGAATCAGAACCCCTGGGTTTTGTTTACACAGCGCTGTCTCCCTTTGTCACTTAGCCTGTTTCTCTCTCTGCCCCAGTTTACCCATCTGTGTAATGGGGACAATATATTACCTCTCTCACAGGGGTGTTGTGAGACTTTGTTAATAAGTGCAAAAACTTTATGAGCTCTTTAATCAAAGTAGCTCTGTATATCCATAGCATATAGCAGTGGCGGGAGTGGTGTGCACATGCCTGTCACATGAGAATAAAAGGAAATTAGTATGATTATAGTTTTTAAAATGATTGTCAGATTGTGCCTTAAATTTTCAGTCAAATCTAGCCATGTAATTTAGAGCAATAATCCAGCGATTCATGTTGGAGAATCCAATCAGAGATTTCTTTGAAGAGCTAGCTTTCTCCAGAAAGGGAGGTTATTGAGGGGTTCTCTTCCCACTCCTCCTCCCCCCCATCTTATTTCTGCATAAAAGGAACAGGCAACATTCAAATTTGTCTTGTGTGTGGTGTTTTTCATCTATTTTGTGTTCTTAGGAAAATGCCACTTCGGTCGTTTTATGCATAATGACATCTCTGGCATTCAGTGAATTTTTTTTTCCCTAAAGCTAGCAGGCTTTTTTTTGGTTTTTTTAAATCAACCAAATTTTGGGTTATAGGGAAAGTGTTGCAGTTCTTGACCACACATTCATCCTAACTTTTACTGCAGAAACCAAATTATAGTCTTCTCGTATCTTTCCTGCCTTCGTTGGTACTGATGTTTTTGGTTGACGCTAACGTTAAGCCAGATTGTAAAGGGAAATACTCAATGTAACCTAGTTCCATTTAACAGCCAGCATCTTTTGTCCGTTCAGCTCCTGTTTGGTTGGGTTTTTTCATGTCAAATTACAGAATTACAAAGATGAAAGAAAATGGTGTTTCATGTGCAGTAACGTTGGGGTTCCGGGCTGCAATATCTTCCCCAGGAAAGCGTGTCATTGTATGCTAGGCACCTGCCTGAAGCCTTACAGTATTTTTGACCTGTTATCCAGTCCATCTCTTGTTCCTAAAAGGCTGTGGCCCTGCAAACCTTGCACAACCGTGTTGGCTGCTTTTCCCACTCCCATTTGATGTCATATTTACACAGTTTAACTGAGCTTTTCTTTCTGCTCATGGTTAGATGCGAGTGATAGGAAACACTAAACTTTATGCACAAGCAAAGCCGTTTTAAGCAAAGCGGTCTAGACACGATTGCATCTTTAGGGGGTGCAGTGTCTGCTTTGCTTTGAGAGGGCATCCTGAGAGTGCATTTGACTTGTACAATATGCAAAGCCACAAGATGTGCTTATTAATAAACTACTCCCCATAATCCGGCGACACAGCTTCAGCCTTGCGATGCAGAAAATCCTTCTAGCAGCAATGCACTTACAATAGCTTTCCTCTCCTTTGCAAAAAGTGACACTTTCCCAATGAGGAGGTATATTTAGCCTTTATATTGCATAAGAGGCTGGCAGTTATTTTCCCTAGGATTCTTTCTGTAACCTCTATGTGGTACTGTTGAATAACTTGCTTTTTTTTTTGACGAGATTAGATGTTGCATATTGATGAGTTAGCAATTCAGAGGCGCCTGGGGCTTTGGAGCGTATTAAGACTCTCTGAAGTTAATATTCACCCTGTTTTAAATATTCAAAAGTAAAAATCTGCATAAAATGACTCTTGGTACACACGGACAATGTTGTATCTTTCTAAGCGAGCACTGGGGGCTTGTGGCCCTGCTGGTTTTGTTGTAAAGCCTCTTTCATTCCGATTTATCAGAACCATGTTGAAATGAATGCCCTCGATCTTATACCACACCAGTGCTAACAGGCTGCCTGTGGTGCAGTGGCTTCTGATTTCCTCTGGGATTGAGCCCAATGGGTGGGATTCTCAGAGTCCTAGGGGAGTGAGGAGCACCCAGTGTCCGGCCTCTTGATTGTCGTGGTGGGGACAATGTGGCACATACGACTCGAATCTGACCACGCTTGCACCGTAGTCCGTGTCCAAAGGGCCTGTCCTGCTCAGGCATGGTGGGCAATGAATCAGTGAGACAGGAGTAACTGCTGTGGCGATGCTGCTGCAACACAGGCATGAAAGGAGATTCAATCCTGTGGCTTTTACGCATTAGAGCTGCTGATGGCAAGAGGGACCTGTTCCTAGATGACTTGCATGTAAATATGGCAGTTTACACCAATGGAGGATGTGCCTCATAGAGTTTAATAGAGAATAACATCCTATCAACTGATTTCTTTGAACCATCCTGTAGAAATTGATAGCAGGGATAGAATTCTCTAATCTATAGGTAGCTTAAAAATTCCCTATGGAAACCCAGATCAATTCCTCAGGACATCTCCATGAGGGCTGTAGTTTATGAAACCTGAGACTTCACCCGGATTAAACTTTATTGTTATGCAAGCTTGTGCTAGAGGAAGGTGATGGTTAATCAAGTAATAGTAATAGAACCAGAAATAAGAATAGTGTTTCATGATTTTCCCATACCTACTGCTGATTCAGATTTTTCCAGCATTGTGTGTAACTGAGATGAGAATCTAACCCAGAGCATGATGGTTCAAAAATAGCACTCTATTTATTTTTTATTGTTGCAAAGTATTTTTTACTTATCAGCAATGTAATCTTCCAGGACTTGCTCCTGTAGTCACAAGAGGAATTCCAATGATTCTGGTGGTGGTTTTCGTGAAAGAGTAAGTATGACAGGCTGGGGCCCTACCACAGAATCTGGAAAAGAGATTGCAGAAGTCTTCTGTGTCACTTGCATTAATCACACAAGGACTCACACAGCACAGCTGCTCTATTTAATAAGTAGCAGGGCCTGTAATTGCTGTCTATGTTCTGATTGTATCTGCAGACATTATGACTTTCTCGATATTGCAACTCTATTCAGATTCATATGTTTGCTCTGCTTAAACTTTGATTAATCAGTAGGAGGGAACAGCAACAGCTGTGACACCCATGGAGGTGCAGTGACTATAAATAAAGAAGTTATCTTCCTTGTAAGTCGGCATGATTTGAGGCTTGGAATGGAGCACACACATAACAGGGAAATTTTTACCAACCGTGCATAGGAGCAGTGGACTGTATCCATAATATATCTTTCAAGATCTTGGAATGTTTATAGGAAAGGAAATTTGAATCTTCGTCAGGTCTTAGCTAGTGTACTTTCCAGTGAGGGACTTTACGGGCCATCATTTCTCTGCTGGCAGGAGCATCACTCAGACCTGAGCTTTCATTTTCTTTTTAAATTAAATTTCTAGACCATATGGTTACAAAGAAATCCTTCCATTTGTGGCCTCGAGCAGAGACTGTCTTCCTGAGTTGTGCAGGCAAGTTGAAATAGAAGCCCTGATTACACTCTCACTTACGCCAGCGTAAACCAGGAGTGACTTTGGTAGAGTTGTAGCAATGTAAATATGGTGTGAGATCCGGATCCGTGTCTCTGAGAGTTTTGAACTCCCTCTCCCGGGTTCATCTCAATGGGATGTTAACCCACAAACCTAACAATGACCAAATGATGCCAACGTAGTTCCAAAATTCACCACTGATCATTTTGGCAAAAAACACCCAGCTGTTTTGGAACTGGACTACAGTTTGGAAATTGGGGTACAACTAAAGAAGAACGAGCCTTGTATTTTTCTGTTATGTCACAGCCTGAGCTGTGTTTGCTCACTAGGGATAAAAAGCACGTACAAGTATAAGAATCTATGCAAAAAACCCCAAAACAACCAAACAAAGATATTTTAATGCGCACAACTACATGCAAACCCTTCCTTTTCTCCAGCAAGCACTATTATTTCTTCAATTCTTTTTGGTCTGACTGCATAAAGCACAAAGAATTCTTTTAACACTACTTCTAAGAAAGTCGATACCTAAAAGCGGGGAAGAGGGAATGGAAGTCTTACTTTCAAACACTTGGGTTTTTCTCGTTTGGAAATTAATAATTTCTACACCTGACCAAGTTCCTGCAGCTGCCAAAAATGAAAAGAGAAAACTATTTAAATTTCTCATAGAATCATTTATCTCTTAAAATATGCCAAAGCAATTTGAGGTGGGGGTGGAGACTTAGCTATTTATCTCAGCAGCCTAATTTGTTTTCTCTTTTTGTTTGTAACTGTCAAGGAAAAATAATAGGAAGCTATTCTTGGACTATATTACTGATGCATTTTGTTGCCATTCTGCGGGATGTCTGTGTTGCTACATACAGAAGGATGTTATAATGGCCTTCTTCCCCACACGCCCTCTTTGGGGGGATACAGATTAAACCTGGCCAGCTACTATTTGCAATATTTTTTTTAAGCTGTTTTGAGAACAGGGTGCAGCGAGGGTTATGTTCATACTTGTTGATTTATTTTGAAGAGTCAGCAGATGTGTTAGAGATCATACAGGAAACATTGTGGGCCAGACTCTAGGGCAGTGGTTTTCAATCTTCTTCCATTTGTGGACCCCTAAAATATTTCTGTTGGAGGTGCAGACCCCTTTGGAAATCTTAAACATAGTCTGTGGACCCCCAAGGGTCCACGGACCACAGGTTGAAAACCACTGCTCTAGGGTGGATGGGGCAATGTATGCTCTATGACTTCAAGCAAATAACTTCACCTTTATGTGCCTGCTTTTATGCTCTCATTTTTTCTATTTAAATGGAAAATTCTTCAGTACAGAGACTGTCGTTCACTGTGTGTACAACGCCTAGTACAGAGAGGGTGACAGTAATCCAAATAACATAATCATCCGTTTTGTGTTATCTAGCAAATTAAATGGAGCAATGTCAGTTTCCCGGTAAATTTCCAAAAGTAAGGATCAGCTTGTTTTGGGACCCCCAAAATGTAGTTTAAGTTTTAAAAGCCCAGAGTGGGGAACAAAGGGGACAGGAATGGTTTCATGATTAAAAATACCAAGACTTAAACTTCCCCTGAAGTGTTGGAAGCCCCAGCTCAACAATGTTGTGCTATCTGCAGGGGAATTAAAAAATGAAATTGACTCTATACACAAAATGAAACTGGCCAACTTATTTTTATTGTCTAAGAAGAGTGAAGTGAAAAAAAAAATGGCAGAAACTTAATGATATAATTGGCCTGATTTCCCTAATTTCAGCCCAGAGGAGCTTCACTGGTTCAGCACTTCTGAAAAGCAGTTCCCCATCTAGTTTTTAATTCTTTCATTATTATTAATTGTAATTAGGTCATAGTTAGGACCAGCTGAAAACGCAGTCCCACTGTGCTGGGCATTGTATAAACACAGAGTAATAGACAATCCCTGCCATGAGGAAGAATAAGTTAAGATTTAACAGGTTTTAAGATACAGAAGGTACCATCAGATCTGTCTAGTTTCCTGGTCACAAATGGGGAATATTTCATATACAAATTTTAGGTGGGTGCTGTATTTTCATTTGGGAAACAGATCAAATTTAAAAGAGAGAGAGAGAGAGAGGAGGACATTGTAGCTTGTTTTTATTTTATTTTATTTTTTTATTATTCTTTAAGTGGCTGTTGATAAAACTGAGAATGAGGAAAAATATCATCATCTGAAACATTCCCTAAACTAAAGACAAAGTCAAAAAGCGCCAATTCAAAAATTGTTTCACTTCAGCTGGAGTTTGTCCTGGTCTTTCTACACATGGATGGCATAGTAGTAGTAGCTGGGGAAGCTAAAGTAATCCATCTCTCACTCGGTACAGAATCATTCCCTATAGTGTATTTTCTAGTGCTTGACCCAGACGGTTTTGTTTTTAATTTTATGTCTATTTTTACATAAGATCTTAATAGCACAATGGTTTTGCTAGAAATAGGGTTTTCTCCCTACTGTTAACTATGGGAATACATGCAATGATTAGGATTTGAGAGGAGCCACTCTTTCTAATTAGACCGCCTCGTCACGGTGGTAATATTCCCGAGGACAGCAACATGGTATAAACGGAGATTGGTTTACTCTGAAATGCACAAGTGGAGAGTTTGGTTCTTTGTTTAATATTCTGAGTTTGTCCCCATTTAAAAAACAAAACTGAGGCCCTTTTTTGCATCCAGCGCCTTCTTGCAGGAAACCGCTGCCGATTTGGCATAGAGAGACTCGCTGACTATCCTGTGAGACTGGCAGAGCTCTGTGGTCTCTCTGTCCAACCAACGGTATTTCTAATTTGCCTATGGCCATAGCAGCTAAGCACCTGAAAAACCATCTAAACTGCACAACTGACGTCGCTTATCACTTTATATAGATTGTTTTTAGGACCATTCCCCCTATATCTTACTCTCTGTGCAAAGTGCCTGTTCTGAGAGCCACAAAAGACCTTATCTGTGGACAGAAGAGGGAAATAATCAAAGTGCAGAACAGCGATAAGAGAAAGATCAAAATTGTACCAAATGGAAGCCAGGTGGGAATTTCGAAGATCGCCTCTTGATTAGGGCATACCAAAGCAGCAGCTTGTACCTCTTCTTGCTGCGTCGCCCAGCTGCTGACTCCCTGTTAGTGGCTAATCGAATGGGCTCTACTTTGCCTACACACCAGAGTTACGGAGGTCAGAGAGTCAGCGACCTGCAGGGCAGCGTGGTTGACAAGTTTGCAGGGTCAGTAAGATCTAAGAATATTAAGCACTTTTGGGGGATGTTATTTACTTGATTGCCAGCTGCCTGCGCTTTCATGTCGTCTTATTCCGTGCATGACACTGGAGGGCAAAAATCCATAGATGCCAGAGAAGGCTTGGTGCTGGGGTAGGACAGTTCAGGATGCCAGGGCCCGGCTCCGCCTTACCAGGAGCTCAGTGTGCTTTCTCACTTGTTCCTGAAAGTATCGCTGTGCGGTGTGTGGTGGGGCAGTTCCCCCCACTGTGCACTGGGGAGGGAGTAACATTTGTCCAAAGCAATGGTACAGAGGAGGCTTCATGGACTCTAACGCCAGCTGTTTTTGCTGTCTCTGTGGAAGTCAGTGTGGATTGAGTGATGGTAAAGGTATGTACGGTGCTTGGGGCATCCTTGTCACCGCATCTGGCCTGGTGTAACCCTCCAAACTTACTTGTGTACACAAGATAAGAATCAATCCCTGTTTAGATGGGCAGGAGGGTATAAGTCGGGACACAGCTCTGTAGGTAACATGCCCCACAGCTCCCCAAACTGCCCCAGCCTCTGAGTTGTGGGCAATCCCACTGCCTTTAATGGGGCTAATTGCCAGAGCAAGAATTTCAGAAGCAGGCCGCTTGTTTATCCAAACAAGACCAGTTCAGAGATGGGCTTGAATCCACTGCACCAGTGTAGCCATCGCCAAAGCATTTTTCGTACATCCTAACAACAAACGCCCTCCTGCTCCACCTAGTGTGTGCCCAGTGGAGAAGCTGCTGATGGGATGCTTTCTCTTGCCTATCCGGACACCTGGTGTCTGCCGTTACAAAGCAGCTAACGCCCCACAGACCTACATAGCAGCAGGAGGCGCTTGCTTTGTGTGTCTGTAGCAGCTCAAACCAGAGAGAAAAGCCCTGGAGACACATTTTGGATCAAAATCCAACATTCTCCAGTCCAAGGGTGTTCATAGCGGGGGTTCTGTTTCAGCCTATCGTAGAGAAAAGGGACAAGCTTCATATGTTGGCTCCAGATCCAAACTTCCCAAGAATTCCAGCAAGTGGGCCGAGGCTATAGCTGGAGTATTGGTTCAGGTCCATCTCTTCTCCAAATAAACAGCGCACGGTTTCATTGTTTCCACAGTCAGGTTCTCACGGCTGGCTTTAATCACAGGCAGACGCCACATGGCTCCCAGTCATAGTGGGTGTCGTTTCAGAGAAAGGTCTCTTCTTGGCCAAATGCCATTGCTTCATTCCCGGGGCATCTGCCTCGGCCTTGGAGACCTGCCTGGCTGTTGAATGTTGCATCCAAGAATGTATTCATCCTACAGAGCTGCCATGCCTCAGCCCTGCCCTGCTAACTGCAGCATTCTGCATCACGGCCCTTTGGTGAAGCTAGTTCTCTGGCGTGAGCTAGTTTCTAGTGCATTTCTATGCAAGGTGTGAGGTCTATTTCAGCTTAATTGCGGTGGCTAATGTCACCCTCTGAAGAGCAAAGCGCTCTCTTGGCAGCGGGTTTTGTCTCATTGACGGCATTACCATTGGGAGCAGAGTGTGGCTTGTAATGGGTGCCGGGCAGGTGGGGGTTGCTAGCAGTGAGAATAGCTCTTTGGCTCTAAATGCGACTCACTAGCTTACTAACACCCGGCAGCAGAGAGGCGGAAGAGGAGATGTTGCCTGGTCCAGAGAGGTGCCTTCTGCTGGTAATGCCAGCCTTCAAATACTAATGGAGTGCTGCATATTGAGTTCTCAGGATTGGTCCCTTATTCATCAGGACTTCTGGATACTGGTGATTTACTATTTGCTGAGCACAATCACTCCTTAGCACCTGCTCCACCAGGGGCTTGATCGTGGTGCTGTTGAGATCAGTGGGAGTTTTGCGACTGATTTCAGTGGAATCAGGATCGGAACTCTAAATCCATAAAGACCCAGTCCTGCCAGGTGCCAAGAGCAACTCCTGTGAGGTGCTGAGCGCGCTCAACTTCCCTTGAAACTGATCAGGCCTCATGTCTGTTTCGCTGACTACTTTCACCGGGATTTGAGAGCACTCAGGACAGGCGCTCAGCAACTAGCAGGATTGGCCGATAAGGTGGTATATGAAGTTTACTCTCTGGTAACTTGTGTGCATGAATTAAAAATCATTTTATTCAAATTTATTCTGAGAACAGATCCAGCGTATACACATTTTCTATATTTATAAATATATAGAGAGATTTTTTTGTTCTCGGTTAGTTACCTCTTCTGAACCGCAATTTTTCAGAACAACCGGCATATATTTTTCATTCAACACACAAAATGACTTTTTACAGTAGGAGGATGAAAGCTGTTGTAAGCATGTGTTTTCTATATTTTTATTATGCGTTATCCAATTATATTGAGATGTATTTTCCTCTTTGCTCTGCTCTTTCAGTTGTTATACTCATTTTATCAGTTATGCTTTTCTAATGTTTTGTAAGGGGAAAAAATATGCAAAATTGCCAGATGCCTTTGCAGAAGAAGAATCACAAATGCTTTTTATTACATTTTACCAATCCAATAAACTCCTTATAAACTTCATTTTTGTTTGCTAGTGTGTGAATTTTTTCCCAAGTTGAATTGCTTCCTCCACCTGCAGTTGTTTCTGCATCTGACGAAGTGGGTTTCTGCCCACAAAAGCTTATGCCCAAATAAATTTGTTAGTCTTTAAGGTGCCACAGGGCTCTCGTTTTGTTTCGTTTCTCTTTCTTTCTGAATCAAATTCTTTCACTCTTCGCCCTCCCAACGTCTGCTGGGGCAAAGATGCTTGAAGAATGTCAGGAGAGAAACGACTCGACGCTGGTAGAGGCTAGAACATAAGCATTTTCAAATTGGCCCTTGGAGTTAAAGAGCATGCCATTCCTAAGCCCTGAGGTAATCTATGGGTGTAGGCAGTGTGCATTGTACAGGGATTTGTGACTAGGAAGATAATGTCCTACCTACAGGGACTTTGCAGAGTGAGCTGTGATCTGATGAAACCCGCTGGCAATGGAGCTGCGCAGCCTGCTTTGTAGGTGAACACAAGAGCGGGGCTTATCCCATTGTGTGGACAGAAGACACAAGTGTGGAGTGTGCACCTGTCTGGAAACCCTTTGGTCGCTCTCTTCAGGACCGTCATTGAAGTGTGTCCCTTGGACCGTTCCCTGCTCAATATTGCCAGGCCCAAATGGTCAAAAATCAGGAAGCAGGACCCCATAAACCATGTGATTGGCTTTAAAACTCCTGAGGGTTGTTTTTTTTTTTAATTTAATTTTGTTTTCTTAATTGGCATCCAGGGTTTTCTCCATCATCACGACAGCTACTGAAAATGAAAAGTGCCAAGATTCTCATGAAATTACATGAACCCAAGACCTGGGGCTTAAAGTCAAACACTAAATACTACAATAAAATCGTAAGTTAGCAACACTGCCTGCTGGCGCCACTGTGGGAGAGACTGTCTCTGCTGAAGAACTGATCGATAAGTCCCCTTCTCTTTCCTGCAGTCTGCACCTCCCCCCACTCGTAACGAGTGTCTCCTCTGTGTGTGCATGAGAGGTGCGGTAAGTTCCTGGCGTTTTAGACATCACCCATGCAGAAACTTGTGCGCTCCACTACAGCTCCCGCAGCCGCCACAGGGCTCTCCTGTTGGCCGAGGGGTGGTGGGTCGACTGGTAAGTGGGCATGGAGCCGGCTGGGTGAGGGGGTGAGGGCTGCGGGATGAAAACAGCTCAGCATGGGAAGGAGAATAGCACAACTGTGTGAGCGGTCAAGCATTCAGTTTACCGAGAAGGCATGGATTTCCCAAGGAATCCAGGGGAATTAGTCACCCAACCCGAGTTAAAATACTGTGGGATTTGGGCCTCCCATCCCCCTTTTAAAATCCTTAGGGACCTTTGAAATCCAAGCCAGGGTTCAGAGATGCTCAGATGTGAACGTAAAGCAGGCAGGGGATGGAGGGGCATGTTGCGAAAAGCAGGAATGTGAATGATAAACCAAGCAGGGGGTAACGGGCCTTGCACTGCCTCTACAAAGCTTCCTGCCAATATGTTGTTATGGTCACATAGTCCGACCTCCTGGACAGCACAAGCCAGAACCTCACCAGTGATTCCTGCATCAAATCCAGAACTTCTGGTTGAGCTAAAGCGTATTCTTTTTAGAAAGAGGCATCCCATCTTGATGTGACCACAGCAGCTGCTGGAGAATCTACCACGTACGTTGTTCCATTGGTGAATTACTCTCTCTTAAAATTGTGCATCTTACTTTTGACCTGAATTTGGCTAGCACCCAGCCATCAGGTGTTTTGATACCTTGTCCTGCCAGGTTCAGAGCCCCCACCACACTGTCAGACATCTCCTGGACAGGTACGTGGAGACTGTGATCAAGTCACCCTGGAAGGAGACGCAAACCCAATTCCACAACCAGTTCCCCAGACGCCTTTGCGATGGGCCGGTGCTCTCCTTCTGGAAAGGTAGGAGTTCTGCAGCTGCCTCGGCAGGACGTGACATTTTAAAGGGCTTTAGTTGGTAAGACAGGGCTTCAAATTAGGCATGCTTAGAAGCCAATTCCAACTACTGGATTGTGTTCTGGAATGACTCAGTCCTATTGCTTCCTTTATAACAAGGTGTGTGGTTTTCTAAACTAAGTCTGATGGGAAAGTTCCAGGGATCTGTTGTTCCACACACACACACACCCAGAACGCTTTGGAAGGGAGAGAAATTATTAGCGCAATAGGCTGGGCTGCGGTTTGTCTTGCTGTAGTTCTCACATTACAATCAGAGCCCTCTGAAGGCCATGGGAGTGCCATTAGCATATCTGAAAAGCAGGTGCCTCCGGCTGGCTTTCTTTGCCTTGCTCCAAGCACCCAAGTTTGAAAACTTTGATCTTCGTCTTTACTGCCCACAGCAGTTATTGGGCATGTAATTTCTCTGCCTTGCAAAAGGATGCATGTTTTTAGTTCAGTGATGTTTGCTTTTTTCAGCTCATTTCAGTGAGACTGTATCCACATGGCAAACGCCACGAGTTTTACCAAAGCACAAAGCAGACAGACCGCTTGGGGTCCATCTAACTCTGGCTGCCTGCAGTAGAGAACCACCTAGTTCAGGTCGACAGATGCATTCCCTCGGTGTTTGTCAGTGCTAGGTTTGACCTGCCTAGAACGTGCCCAGCCTAACGGTGTGGCTGGGGATTTTATCCTCCCTGTCCCTTTCTCATTACTGTCCATTCCTGACCCACTGGCAGGTTGCTACGCAGGCCAATGCCATCTCTGCTGTGTCACTTCGTTCACAGAGGGAAAAAGCCTGCAGGAAACCAGATGCAGAGGAAGTTGGATGAGATTGTCAGTGGAATTAGTAATAATATAACAGTGGTACCTAGGGGCTCCAGTCAGGGCCATCTTATGCTAGGCGTTGTCCACACATAAAACAAAAAGAAGATCTGGGCCCTGTTGAGTTTAAAATCTAAGTAGATTGAGAGCCTTTCGCCTCTAGGTGGCTGGGCTTGGATTCAGGTTGGTTGGTAGCGATTGGATCAGTCTGGGGGGAAGCTTTGATGGCGTCTGCTTAAGACTGTACAGCACTGTGCACAATGGGGTCCTGGACTCTGGCTAAGGCTCCCAGTGCTCTGGGAAGACAGATAAATAACATGTTCTGGGGATAAAGACAGGGCTCCCCTGGCAATGAATTCACTGTGAAACACAGAGGATAAATTCTGGAAGATCTCAGAGCTTCTGCTATTGTTTCCAAGACTCTGGCTGCATCTCCAGTGCTGTCACCCAAAGAGGATCGGATCGCAACTTCTGCAAGGTAAGAAAAAATAAACTTCAATCGCTGTGTGGCAGGAAAGCCTGCACTCGTACCTTGTGCTATTGTCAATGGCGGACTGAAACTGCTGCCTTGAAAAACGCATCTAAAGATGCTGCTAAATCATCACTATTTCAG
The DNA here is from genome assembly GCA_007922155.1 of Mesoclemmys tuberculata. Taxonomy (NCBI): domain Eukaryota; kingdom Metazoa; phylum Chordata; order Testudines; family Chelidae; genus Mesoclemmys; species Mesoclemmys tuberculata. The sequence continues at coordinate 3,897,949 of ML675649.1, read as the reverse complement.
CAACTAATTAAGCGGGAATGCTCTCGGCAAAAGAGTATATGAAGCAATAAATGACTTTGGCGGCTGATTTAAATGCTGACGCTGAGGCATTTAATTACCGCGAAAGCCAGTTATCACATGGGTACTCTGCCACCGGGGACATCCTTGCTGTTACATGACATGGAAAAGGAAAGGCCGTAAAACCTGACAAGAGTGTGTGTGTCAGTATGTAAAAGAAGAGGTTTTCTATCCTGGTAAAAATTCTGCAGTGCCCCATTCTCCAACTTCCCATTTGGGGGATGAACACTGGCGGCTAGGGTCCAGGGAAGGTCTCGTAGGCAAAAGTCCCACTGAAAGACCTTGTGTTGGCCTCTGCAAAGAGGTACATAGACCGTGTGTTGGGCTTCTGCATTCTTAGCCTGTGTGCTGTATTGATCTCAGACTCCGGGGATAGATGCTGGAGAAAAACCCTTGCTAGATGTAACAGTCGGGATGTAGGTGCCACTCTTCGAGGGGAGGCGAGGAGAGGAAGGGTTAGCATTTTCTCTATTTTTTACAGTCTTTTCATCAAGAAATGTTAAACTGCAGAACATTTTGCATGATTTATTAGCCACACAATTAAAAAGGTGGGGACTGATTTTCAGGGGGGCCTGAGCCCTCGCGTCTCCCATTGAGTTCACCCAGTGCCCTCAACACCTATGAAAATCCAGCCCTTGATGTCCGATACCCCTGCTAGCCTCGTTCAGCCAAAGGCATTTCTTCCCTTCAAAGGAGTTTCCTAGAGAAATTCTCTCTTAGAAAATCTTTGGCAAGAAACCTTCGCCAGCCTTGGCATGCAAACTGGCCTCACGCTGTCATTAACAAGCCTCTTATTTAAATGTTGATGAGCTCTTTGCTGCCAGTTAGCGATGGGAAATGCAGGCTGTGTGTTAAACCAGAGCCGGGAATTGTGGCTGTTTGTTAAACTTACTGCCCACCTCCTTCCGCCTGGGGGGCAGAAACCTTCTTGACAAGCTGGTCCACCTCATTCAGGTCAGGCAGAGTCATGGTTAGAGACAGGTGTTAACTCAGGTAACCACAGACACCCCCCCCCATGCCACTGATAAGACCCCAGGAACTGAGCTATCCCAGTCTGCATCAGACCGGTTATCCATCTGTCCCATTGCCCTGTCTCTGACAGGGGCCAGCACCCGTTGCCACACAGGTTGGTGGACTTGTCACAGTTCAGAGCAACTACACTTGTATCCCCCCTCCATCGTCCAGGAAGAGCACCTGCTGTAGGGTCCTGGCTCCTCACCGCCTCCCCTCGTGGGAGAAGACCTGCGACTCTACCCTCCAAGGTTCTTCCAGGCTCCACAATTCCTTGTCTATGCCGTGACAGTCCCAGCAAGCCAGACTACCTGAGCAGGCCAGAGGCTGCACTTTGCTTCTCCCCTCAGAGGCTATGACCAGCGTAATTGCCCCCAGTCTCAAGTGACCGCCCAGATCTTTATAAGCAAGCACATTTATTCTTAAGGTGAAAGCATTACAGAGAAAACATCCGCAAACAACAGTTCCTATATGCCTGCTGAAGGCTTACCAGAGATCCCCCATCAGTCTGATGTGGCCTCAGTAGGCCAAAGACCTTCCAACCCTTCCCACAAAGGGTTGGAGGCCCCCTTGAACAGATCCTGTCTGTTAGCCAGCTCAGACAGCAGGCCCTGGGACGGATTAAACTCAGGCTATTTTTCCAAAAGTCCTTTTTTTTTGTCTGCTGATCCCTGGAGAAAACAGTTTGGACCAGTACATGAGACTTCAGGTGGTGGCACCTCTCTGGGGGTGTTATAAGCTGAGTGAATTTGTCTATTCCCCCCCCACTGTTCTGAATTCCTGGAGGGCTGTGATCTCCTTTCCCCATGGAATTACGGGCAATCCTTGGCCCACAATGATACATACATTTAATACAAGAAGATGTCCCAAAGATACTGCAGAAATGATCCTATCTGTCCCAGCAGTGATGGGATAACCTGTCCCCAAGGCAAGTTTTCGCTTGATCCTCATTCATTAGAGATCATCATGGGCCCTGAAGCTGACTCAAACTTTCCGACTGCTTGTGTTTCTTTTCCTTTTTTTAACCCTTCCTATTCTAGCAGTGGATGTTCTCGTTATCTCTGCGAATGCCCAAACCTTCTCTGAATCCTGCTAAACTCTTGACCTCTAGGATCTCTTGTGGGTGAGGTGTGCCTCTTGTGAAAGAGAACACGATGACCCTCTATCATTTCTTCTGACCCACGTAGCCCTGTGAGCAGGCTTCTTACTGGCCATTGGTGACCAAATACAGCCACTGATTCGTAACCAGGAAAATATCTGCTGTATTGTGGAGATTCTCAGTTTCCTAGAAGGCGCTGATTTCCCCTTTAACTATGGTTTTGAGCCAAGGCAAAGGACAGTGAGATTCAAATGACAAAGCCAGGCAGGACTAGGGAAAAAAATCCCCTGTTATCATCACCACATCTGTGCTGCTTGCTAAAATCAGCATGTTCCAGCAAAGGAATTTATTAATTATTTTTAACCATCATGCACTAACTCTTGCCAGTGTCGTCTGGGTACAGAAGAGTGACGGATAGCTTGATACCAGATCAGTGTCTGTATGATAGCCTGCTTCTTTAGAGTTGGGATTGAAATAGGATTCATCATGCACTCTATCACACTGAAACATCTGCAAGGGCCTCATCGTCAGATTTACAGCTGCCGCGTAAGTGTCGGCTGGCTGACTTGGAAAAGCTGTAAGCTTCTTCCTCTGCAAAATTGACCAGAGGAACAATGTACTGTTCATGTAAGGATCTCGGTTTGTTCATTTATTCAGAGAACATCTTCATTGACAGCTGCTATAAAGTGATCAGCGTCAGAGCCAGCAGCTGGAGACACACTTCCTCCTAGTCAATGGCTTGCTGACAAGGCACTTCTGAGCGACACAGCTCTGGGCAGGGCGGGCGGATCAATGGCAGGGATTTGGATTGTTAGATATCTAGGGATGGTTCCAATAGACCAATACGCTCCTGGCTCTTTGCCAGAGCGTGGAGAGAACTTGGACCAGCGTGCCAGAGGCAATGTGGCCAACACCTTTTTGGCTTTGGGCTCCGTTTTTTCATGTTTTGTATTTCTGTACTACCTGAAACACCACCAGAAAATCATTCCAGCGTGGCCAGAGCCGGATGTATCAATAATATCCCCAGAGGGCCTCGTCTTGGATTGTCTCCAGCCGGTTAGTCACACAGCACCTTGAAGAAGTCAGATCCAGCAAGCTCCCTGTCACACGCAACGACCAGCTGTTGGGAGATTCTGGACCTTTTTTGTCTGGCGCCGTGCCAGGAGGCCAACTGAGATCAAGGCCCTGGTGTGCTGAATGCTGCGCAAATACAGCAAGTGGCGAGCCATGTCCCAAAATGCTGATGCACTGGTAGACGAGACAGGCAGAGGGCGGGCAGTGTTACCAGCGCAAGCACCTGGAGCCCTGTGATCACGTGAGGTTCTCAGCTTTCCCGAGACGTATTCTAGCCCTCAGGGGTCCAGAGAAAAGCTTGACATTGTGGCTCCTAAAGACTCAAAGGCCACAAGGCACACAGAAAGATGCCACCGTTGGTTTGTTTTTTTCTATCTAATAAACTCCTGATTCTTCAGCCAGTCTCCTGGGGGCGGTGGCCTGACTCGTGGCTTTTGAACACTTGGGGTTGAGTGGGAAAGAGCTAAACAAGAACGTGCAGGAGAAGTGACCTGGCCAAGGTTACCCAACGGGCCAGTGGCCACGCCAGGATTTGAACCCGTGTTTCCTGACTCCTACTCCAATGCCCAAGCCACTAGACCTCACTGCCTGCCCTTCTCCCCCAGTCCAGTCAAAGCCTCTAACGCCGTATCACCCAGCTTAGGCTCCTTTTCTCCATTTCTTGCATTGCTCCTCTTTTCAGCACCAAGAACTGAACGGCCTGCCGCTGCTACCTCTGCCTGTCTCCGGACTGCATGGCCCGCGGTGCTGTTGGCAACCTTGCGGGTTTGCAAGTAGCTCTGCATTTGCATACCATGAACACGCAGCGCTGAAGCTAGCCCAGTTCTCCATGCGGCTCTCCCACAGACACAGCCCACCCATGTTTACAAGCGTCAGAGCAGCATCCAGCACGTGTCCAAATCCCCAGGGACTCCGCCCGTCAGCACCTGCGGGGATGTCCGTGTGTTTGCTTGGCTGCGAGCACCTGGATGATGTGTCCTCTGCACAGCACACCAGAAAAGGAAGTCGTCTCCTATATCAAAGCAAACGGCAGGGTCTTGCAGTTCAAATCCTCCTGGTCTAGGAGCAGCTGTTCCTGCAGGCGCCGTTCCCATGGATTTCCAGCTCTAATCTCTGCAGGAGCATGCGTTTGCTTGGAAATCTCACCCCAGCCCCATGTAGCACAGTGGCCCATGGCGCCGCCTGCCAGCCCTTCGTTCCCCCTCGTGACAGCGACCTTTAATTTCCATGTGCGTGGAGGAGCACTGTCGAGAGACCTCGGTGGCAGCAGGTCCCCAGGGAGGCGACTCCAGGCTTTGCTGAGTAGCATTTAGGAACGAAGGTGTCGCTTTCCCCACTGAGGCCTCTCCCATAAAGCCAAGGTGCTTTTGCTACTAATTAATTACGGGGCTGAGGCGAGGCCTCGTTAATGACTCCCGTTTCCTGCTGATGAATTGCAATCAGCGCAACTCACAGTGCCATTTGTAATAGAGGCTGACGCTGTAGAAAGGATGGGGCGGGGGGATCACTGATGATCTTTCGGTATGTGAAAGGGCCGGGCACAGGTCTTTGCTCACTGACTCGCATTCTTAGAGAAGAGGAGAATGACCTGGTGGGCTGAGGTTGCTAGCCTGGGTATCGGCAATGCCCACGGTCCCTGTCTCAAAGGAACGGCCTGAGCAATAGGGGGCCATGAATAGTTCTTACCCTGTGCCACGCAGCAAGGGGTCCCGAAACTTTCTGAAGTGTGGACCAGGTGAAGACCCTAGCTGTTATTCCTAGTTACTGTTTGTATTGTGGTAGGCCGAGGCCTCCATTGCGCTGGGAGCTGTACAAACCAAAAACCTGGCTCCAAATACCCTTCACAGCCAGATCTACATACGGATGTGGTGGTTTGCGCCCTCTCCAGCCATAGTAAGACTGACTTACCAGAGGGTGGGATGTGAATCTTAACATACTGCTATGTGTACGATGGTTATTCATTTATTTACAACATTTGTTCCTGTTTGCACTGAAGGGCCCCCGTTATGGAGGCACTGCACAGATGCGTCTGACTCAAAGATGCCCCCCGCTCCAAACAGTTTGCTGCAGAAGCAGAAGACGAGCAAGAACAGGTGGAGGCAGACAGGGAGACTGAGGAAACAAGAAGACAATACTGGTCGGTCTGACTGGCAGTGGTTTCAAACAACCAGCTCTCTGACTGGTGTCTGGGTTTTTTTTGTAGGCATCGCAGCAAAGGGGAGTTTTGAGGAGAACACCGCTGTTCCTGGGGAGGCCTGGGAGAAAGTGTCCTTGTTCGAAAAAGTAGCCGATGGGGGAAGAAGGCTGGGATCATTGGCCAATCAGAGGTGAGAGTCAACACCCTGGGGAGAGAAGCTCCCACTTAAGGATCCGTCTCCCTTGTCTTTTCGAATAAGGGTCACAACAGCTTCCATCAACATCCGTGACTCATCCACGGTGTTCTCCAGCAAAAACTGGAGAGGCGAGAACTGGCCTTCCTGATAGTTTTAAAATGGACGAGGAAAAAAAATGTTTCCCGTTTTCTCTGTGCATCATAAAGAAACCACAAAGGGGGCACAAATGGGCACATTTCTTCCCTTTGTAGGCCACATATAATATTGAATGTCAATGATATCTAGCTCTTATATAACGGTTTTCATCAGTAGGTCTCAAAGCGCTTCACCACCTCTAATATATTTATCCCTACTACACCCTGGAGAGGTAGGGCAGTGCTATTATCCCCATTATACAGATGGGAAAACCGAGGCACAGAGCTGCTGAGTGATTTTTGCCCAAGGTCACATGAGACGTTTGTGAAAGAGCAGAGACTTGCCCCCAGGTCCTAGGCTAGTTGTACCTCCTGAGTTGTACCAGACTTTGGAGATGATAAATTCTGCCCCAGCACTCCTCGCGACTTTAGCCAATGGGTTTCTCAAGGACGCGAGAGCAGAATTTGACCCACTGCATTTAGCACAACTCCTGGGGATGATGTTCCGGCTCCTGAACATACAAAGCATCCACGAGCCTTTCTAGTCTAAAACGAAGGGGGAAGTACACAGGCAAACGCGCCGCAGCTTCACGCTCAGTTTTTGATTGAAATATATCAGTGGTGCCTTTGCACTGGCCCGAGGCTTTTGTGCTCAGTTGGCATCCGAAAAGAGAATGGGGTTCAAAGGAAAGAAAAGGAGGAAACCTTCTTTCTGGGTTAATTTTAGGCTTGCCAGCCCAGAGTGCTGACGGACCTGCTTTCCCAATAGACCTTGGCCTTATACTGGAGGGACCCCATCAAAGAGGCCTCAATAAGGCAATCTGGGTGTACACCTGTGCAACTGAGAGCAGGCATTTTACCCCCCTGTTCTCAAGGTAGTTGAGTCTCCCGGGCTCTGCTAACCCTGGGCTCTCTGCTAAAGCGTCTAACAAAGGAGCCGAATGGCTGCAGCTGGGTAACAGCCCTGAGTCACTCTGGGGAGAACTTCCTCCTGATGACGAAGGGGCTACAGAGCAGAGCGGTTGGCACGGGCCCCCTTGCCGAGCTGCAGTTCTGGGAGGAGTGGTGAAGGGTGGGCGGTCACACATGCCCTTCTCTTCCTGTATTGCTAAGTGGGAGGAAGTACCCAACTGGAAGGGGTGGAGAGTCTACATTTGGAAAAGGTTGGGACCCTGGTGAGAAGATTGAGACGGCTGGGAAGTGGGCTCCTTCGTACTCCTCCTCCTTCAAGAACTGTGTCTCCCAGTAATACCACCATCCGTGGACTCAGTCCTGCAGTCTCACCCATCCATAAGGGTGACAGGACCAGGCTCAATGGATTGAGGGAGCCAGGTCCCAACCTCTGGCCCATTCTGAGGGTTGGAGATGTCAGGCGGCAAATCTGGCTGTCAGCTCCTCGCCTGAACAGCTGTGTCATTTCCTCGCTGAACATATGATTATCCCTTTAGTTCTTTAATTACCCAATCAGCAAAATCAAATCAATCAATCTTATTCCCAGCTCTAATGAACATTCTTCAGGGCTGTGTTTCTGTATAGCTCAACTCCTATAGACTTTAAAGGAAACATTCTTTTTCACGGGCCAAGTTGGGCCAAGTTGGAGGAGGAAAAACTTTTGTCTGACTAATAGGCAGGCAGATGACAGAGGGGCCTGGATACAACCGGGGCTAGTTGTGCCTGCCGCTGGGTGATTTGTGACTGGAGAGGAACTGAGCTGGCGTTGGAAGTTGTCAGCAGGCAATGACAGCCTGGTGGGTTTCAGCCCAGCTGCTGCCAGGCACGTCTGCATCACAAACCCGCCATCGCGAGCGGGTGGCGTGGCAAGTCCTCTGGGACTGAGATCAGAGCTGATCCTTTCCAAATCAGGGGAGAGGGGGCTCCCCGAGGCTGGGATGGGGGGAAGCCTGTGCTGCGGTTTGCATTGTTGTACCTGTTCCGTGAATAAGGGTCTCAGTTGGGAACATTTCCCTGACCTCACATCTTCTCTCACCCACACAGGTTTTACTCCAGTGACATTTGGTGAGGAGCAGTGAAATAATTCGTGTACTGGGTGGTGGTCTGATAGCCAGCCACTATTTTTCCTGCTGACAGCAGGGGGCGGCAGGGCAGCCTATTGTTGTTAGTAGTAAATATTTATATTATTTAGCAGTGCCCATTGTGCCAGGTGCTGTACAAATCAGGGATGCCTTATAGGAGATGGGCTCCCTCTTCCAGGGTGGCCGATTGCTTTCTCCCTTTGTGTACTGTCAGCATCCCTGCAGCCCCATTCACTAAAGAACTGCATCAAATCCAAATCCCTTCCCTGGGCAGCAGAGTGGCGAGTTCTTTGGATCAGGGACTGTCTTGTTGTTCTGTGTTTGTACAGGACCTAACACAATAGGGGTCTTCCTCCCTGGCTCAAGGTCCTAGGCCCCACTGAAATATACTCCGTAATCATGACGAATGCCAATACAATGGTATTAAGGGTCTTCCAGCATTTAGGTCCTGGGGGTAGGACTCGGGAGATCTGGGTACCTTTCCCAGCTCAGCCACTAGCTCTTTGCCTGACCCTAGGAGGAGTCAGTTAACCTCAGTGCCTCAGTTTCCCCCTCTGTACCATTGAGGTGCCGTTATTGTTTCCTTGACTCAGAGGTGTGTGGTGAAGCTTCGCTGATCAATGAGTAGAGCACGTTGAGTGAAATTCAGCCGCGGGCAGTCGACCGGCCCAGGGCCTCAGTGTCACTTAACGTTGCGTCTCACTGAAGCCCAGGACTGAACTTCTCCCACTGAGTTCCCTGGAGGAAAGGTGCTCCGCGGAGCCCCCAGTGTTACTCATTCCCCAGAGTGGGGATCCCAGCATTTGCTCTGGCTTGCAAGGCTATTCCCTGCATTTTCAAAGTCACCCTGTGCCAATCCAATATCTGGCGAGCCCGATTGCTGGGTCGCAGGAGCTCAGCTTGGTGAGAGCTGTCTCACAAGCCCGGCTCCTGCAGGAGCAGCGAGCGATCCTAGGGCTGACACAAGGAGGGATTCTGTGCGGCATCTGGTCTTTCAAGGAAATGATTCCTGAAGAGGAGAGCTCTGCTCCACAGGAGAAAAAATCTCATCCAGCTGCTAAACCTGGAAGGCTCTGCTCTTTGTCTTGGGTAATTTCCATGACCCTCCCTTCCCCAGGGGTTTCCCAAGCTCTCTTGTTCCGCAGTTGATAACTGGGCACTGCTGCTGTTTCCCACATGCACGTCCCGACTGGTTCAGGCTGCCGCCTCGCTCACGTGGGTCATTTCTCAGAAAGCACCTGGCTGCTGCCGGCCCCACAGCACCTTTTCTTCTGGTGCCAATTAGCACCCCTGGGTAGCCAGCTGGTGGGGCCTGGCAAGAGGCATGGCCAGGGCAGCAGAAAGAGGTTTCCTCTCTGCTGGCATCCCAGAATGACAGCTGAATTTGGCCCCCTTGGCAAGCTCTGAACTGGGATAGCCTCGGGCTGGAACAGCAAGAGGCTGCGGGTCAGGATTGGGGGGGTCTCAGCAGAGCCATGTGTAGGGCAGAAATCTCAGAGCTGGCATAAAAGGGGGTCTGGTGGTCAGGGTTGAGGGGTACCCACAGAGCTGTGTGTGAGGCCCCGCACCAGAAATGCTGCAGGACGGCATCTGGGGACATTGGCAGAGCATTACCAGGGACCATGGCTGGAGAAGGAGGCAGCGCCACACGTTGCAATCAGAGCTGCCCCCAAGCCATGAAATCTAGAGGGTGTTGAATCCAGCCTCCCACTTGGGAAACAATCCTCGGTTAGGGTGGGACGCAGGACCAGGTGAATGGCGGGTCAGGACTGAGGGGCACCAGCGGAGCTGTGTGTGTGTGCAAACCCCAGAATGGAACTGCAGAGAAGCTACGGAGGAGGTCTGGCGGGCAGCAGCCGAGCTGCGGTGCAGGAGCCCAGGCCTGGGATAAATACCAAGGAGAGGACCAGTCCTGTTTGAGCTTTGCCAACAGAGCTGTGCAGGAACTTCGGCGATGCGCTGACGTGTGTGGGGTCATATCTCCCCTTAGTGGCTTCCCCAGTGATTGCAAACAGCTGGTTGCTAGTTATGCCTACTGCTTAATGGTACTAGCGGCCGGTGCTTTCGATGTTGCACGTCGCAGGTCTGATCTCTGCTGACGCAGCCTTTTTTAAGACCTGTCTTGCTACCAGCTAGCACGAGTGCACCTGCCACTTGTGGTCGGGAGCCCAAATCGCAGCATCTGCGATCAGCAGCTTTACTGCTGCGTAAGGGGGCAAAACCAATACAAGCCACAGAGGACTCGGGCAACTTTTTCCCTCCCCCTGCGCCAATACTTCCAAGGCGACGCCCCCATGTGCCGCAGCTCTGGTTCCCTGACGCAGGCCAGTGGCTGGTGGCTCCCCAATAACACTCCTCCCGGCGTGACGGGCCTCACAGAGGCGTGCACAGTGTGAGCAGGGCCGGGAAGCCAGGCCTGCAGCGTCCCTGTGGGGGAACCACTCGCTGACTGCATCCGTTTCCCAGCAGCAGCGGGCCTGTTTGCTCTGGGATTCACTTTTTCTCCAGTAAGTAGGCACCTTGGGAGCAGCATTTCCATCTCCAAGGTTAAATTTAGAAGCGGTGCTTCCCCCTGCCTGCCCCCCTTCCCACCAGCTCCTGGAGCCCCCCAGCCTCCCCTCCGGCTCTCCCGCTTTGTCGCATTACACAGTAATCCGAGATGCCTTGGCCACGCTCCAAGGGACAGAATGTACTTGGCAGGGAGACGGGTCTTGATGTCTGCAAAATGTCGGGAAACGCAGCCAAGAGCTGCTAACTGGGTCATTAACCTCCAGAAGAAGAGCAAGTCGCGGAGCTGCGCACCGTCTCACTTCGCCTCGCCAATAAAAATGGCCTGGTGCAAAGGGGGGACCGGGCAGTGTATGTCTTTGATTCCCAGGAAGTGCATGCTACCATTCCTCCCCATGCCCCCCCAGACCCCCTCCCCCCCCAAGCGCTGCACTACAGCTCCCAGGTGGCCTTTTAAACACCCAGTGATTCCCACCAAGCTAGCCCCAGGCCGGTGATTGCCACAGGCTTCCTGCCCTGGCCATGCGCGCCGAGAAGCATGACGGTGAACTGCACGGGGCCCGTTTGCTGGGGTACGGCCTCCTCCGCCCTCATGGCAAGCCGGAGGATGAGGCTGGTGGGTCTCAGTCCCAACACATCCCCATTTATCCCCCCTCTCCATCTACCTGGCCCACCCAACGTCTAGTATAGACAGCAACGGGAGACATCTTCACCTGGGGAAGAAAATGAGGGGCGGAAGCAGATCGGCGGGTCCCTTCCTTTGAGTGGGGCTGTGAGCACACGCAGCTCCGAGGCCATCAAAGCAAAGCCCGTGGCGCAGACGGCGATGGCTCCTCGGGGCCGGAACCTGTTACAAGGGCTCCCCACAGCCTATTGGGACCTATTGTTGGCCGCCAGGGACCACACAGCTCTGGGCAGAGGGAAACGCATCAGCGCCAGATTGAGTTCAGGTCGGGGCTGGGGTTTGGCGGACGCTGCCCTCGGCCAGGCTGTGTGGGGAGAGTTGTCTGTCCTGGGCTCTACGGGGGAGCGGTTCTCCTGAGACTGCTGGGCCGGAGAGTCCTGGGAAGGGCTGGAGTTGTAGCCATGTCTGCTTGGCTCAGCCTACATAGGGTCAAGTCCTCCTCGAGGGTGCTAGGTTGGCTTCTCAGATCCCCCCCAGTTCCCTTTGTGCTTTGGCCAGGCTCTGATGGCCCTTGCTGTTCTCCTCCCCCGGTGCCATGGCGGCATGACCCACCCAGGCCCCTTCGAGCCTCAGTCATCCCAGCGTGGAAAGGCCATGACGCAATGGGCACGGCCTGGGGTGGAGGCCCTTAAGACACCAGGTCACGCTGAGACATTTGGGATAGAGCACCAGCCGCATCCTTTCAGGGCTGCCGGCTGGTTAGCCCCTTGTGGCAGGATGGTCTAGTGGTTAGGGCACTGGCCTGGCACCATGGAGACTGACTCTGGTTCGATTTTCTTCTCAACAAGAGACTCCCTGGTGAGTCCCTTCCTCTGCGCCTCGGTTCCCCTCTGTCAAATGGGGATAACAGTGCCTGCCCTCCTTCCTGGGGCTGGTCAAGAGCAATACATCAGGGATGGAGAGGCACTCAGATAACATACAGTGGGGGGCGTGGACATAGCCCAGTATAGGCACGGGCCCCACCTGCTTTTTAAGACCCTCCACAAGTCAGCAGGAGATGGGGTGGGGGCGCAGAAACCCCTCCTCCTTGATGACAGCTCATCTCTGCCCACTTTAAAAAAATTGCCCCAAAACATTCCTCCCACCCCATACTTCCTCCCCCTTCCCCCCCCACTTGCTGCCTTTGTCTGGAGGCAGGGGAGAATCAGTGGCTTGAATTTGAATGGGGAGGTGGTTTCTCGTCATTTTAAGTGTATTTGAATAGTATTTTGTTAATGTTGTCCCATGCCCCGAAGGCTTACCTAATAACACTCGTCATCAGCAGATCTCAAAGTGCCTTATGGGGAGCGGGGAGGGCGCTCAGTCTCATTATTCCCATTTTACAGATGGGGAAAGTGAGGCACAGAGCAGGGCGGCGACTTGCCCACAGGCCAGCAATGGAGCTGGAAACAGGCCACATGGATCCGGAGTCCCTCCGGCACTCTGTCCACTAGGCTACCCTGCTGGTTGGGCTCAAGCGATGATGATTTATTGCTGCCAATGGGGTTAATAGTCTTCAGTGCATTATGTGAAACTATCCAGCTATCCCCCCTCCCATCTTTCCTCTGTGTTGGGGCACACCTCTCACTGGGGCCAGACAAGTCCCCCCTTTGCTGGGTGTCTGCCTACCCGGGGTGGGGATGGGAATCAGGAGCTGGCCCTGTAACATAGCAAATTGTTGCAGAAAAGGGGAGGAAGGTGGGATAGGGTGAGGTGCCCCCGTCCCCCTGCGGTGCAAACAGCCAGACTCTGTCCCTCACAGGTGGGGCAGCACTTAAGATTTTCTCTCTTCACAGCCCTGTTTTTGGAGTGGCCTCTGCTGGCAAGAGCGGGTCGGAGCAGCTGTGAGCCCAGGGAAGACGAGAGGTGAGGTCCCTGCCGGAATCGTGAGGATCCGGCGTGAGCCAGGCAAGTCTGCGTAGCTAGGACAAGCGGCGTGTAGCAGCCTGGGTGAGCCTGGCAATGCATGGGCCAGGCCCCTGAGCAACGTCCCAGTGGCCATGACGGAAGATAAGAGATTGCAATGAGCAGAGATCAGGGGAGAGAGAGGGGCCACTGCGTGGGTGTGCAGCTCTTGTCTGTCCCTCTTAACAATGTCCCCCACTGGGGGGGGGAGGGAGATCTGCTCACCAGAGAGGGCCATATTGGCGTTCGGATTTTGCTCATTGGTCGCCTTTTAGTATTTGTAGCTTTTTTTTGAAAGAAGCACGCATTAATTTACTGTTGGCTCTTAAAGAGGACACAGAACAATGCGCTACTCCTTTGCAATGGTAAAGAGCAGATGTCAGGAAGCAGGACTCCATTCCAAAGTCATGCATGCTCTGTCTGTAGCTACCTCTTTTCTATACCCAGGGACCTCCAGCACCGCCGCTGATCTTAGCTGCAGGAATGTGATCCAGGGCGAGGTGGCTGCTTCTGAGATCTGAGGGACCCAGGCCTTTGTGGATTTCATGGACCGAGCATTTTTTCAGGCAAGATTTGCATCAAGGCCGCTTTGAAATCATCGACCTAGATGAAGAAGCAGCCAGCGATGGCCGATCCCCAGGTCTGTTGCAGCCACCGCCGCTCCGCTGGCCGCCATTCAGTCACTTGGTGCACGCAAGACACGAAAGCATCAGGAGAGGAAATGGAGCAGAACAGGTTGAGCTCTGGGCCCTTTGTGTTGCATTGTGGTAACCCAGCTGAGCTCGTCTTGGAGCAGAGTCCTTCCTGCAGCTGGACCCTAAAACAGCCGCCAAGGAAAAGCCCTGGCGAGCACCGATGTCCTTGCTGGACTGGCACGAGGCACAGGCCGTGCAGCTCAGAGCGCTCATCTGTGCTAGAGACGAAGGGTGGTGATAGCCGCATCGCACCTCTGCCCCTGGAGCCAAGAGCTGTTTCGTCCAATACAAGCAGAAATCAATCAGGGCGTGAGCCTGCCAGAGTAGGATGAGGAAGCAGCTGCTGTGGTCTTGGAGAGCGAGACAATGGACTCCTGTTCGCCTCTGTCCGCGGCAGCGCTGGCTAAGAATAATAGCGAAGCTGCAGCTGATGTCTGATCTCCTAACTTCCAGGACGCGGGCCGTGCATCGCAATAGCCTGCTGCACCAAGCGCCCTGGCAGGAAGAGGTGCCCTGAGCCCTTTCGTGAACTTCCTGAGACTCCATGGGAGCTCATTTCTGATCAGCGGGGCAGGAGGAGGCTGAATTGCATGCATACGGCTGGGGAAACCTGTCGATCTCCCCGCGCAGACTTGCGGGGCTCCTGAGTAGACTGGACCAGACACTAGGAAACATGCGGTGGAGAACAGCCCTGCGGTAGCCAGGGGACTTAGATGACCTAATGGGTATGTGACAGGCTGAGAGGGGCGCTGACTGCTTCTCTGGTGAACAAGGGGTTAATCTCCATTTAGCTGCCCTTTCCCCTGGCAGAGGTGCTCAGGGGAAGAGCCGTGAATTGGCTGCCTGGGAGGGGATGAGGGAAGACGCTTTTTGGGACAGCTAGGCTCCTGAGACTGGTCCCCCACCTCCCCGCAGCTGGGGAGTTTTGTGCGTTCCAGCCACAAAGACACTCCCATGGGGAAGAGTCCTGCCTGCCAGCCTCTGTGAGATCAGTGCTGAGACACCGCACCGGCTCACCCGCTCGTTCCCCGGCCCTAGACCCTGGGTGTCTCCCCGAAGTGCAAGAGAGACGGCGACAACCCAGGACTGACCATCGACCAGAGCCCACCTGGTGCAGCCTGATGGGAATTCATCGGTCAGCGGGGAAGAGCAGTGGGGAATGTGTCAGATGCCAGGAGCCAAGCAGCAATGATGGCGTGGGTCCTGCCTCCTCTCCTCCCAGGCCCATATCCTCGGGCATTCCTCAGAAGAGTAGCATAATAAGGCTTAAGATGCATCAAGTATGCCTCCCAGCTTCTCCTGTCTTCCTTTGAACACCCCGGTCGCTCACCTGCTCCTGGAAACAGGCCTCTAGGATTGTCTTACCAAAGCCATCCTTGGTGGCATACGAGCACCGCCCGTTTGCTGCATTGTTCCACAGACGGCTAGCTCTCTTCCCCACCCCAAACCTGCAATAGTTTTACTTAGGGTGCTGGACATGGGCAGAGCCCTGGTTCTTTCTGGCTCCTGAGCTCTCCCACTAACACAGCTTGCACTGCCAAGGGTCACCTCACGAGGCCCATCTAAGGCCTTGCCTGGACTAGACAGTCATGGCAGGAAGGGGTGGCTATCCTGCAGAGCTGACTTCAGAACAGACGCTCACGCACTCCGTAACAAGATGACACACTCCCACATCCAGTTCCTGCTTCTTGGCTGGTGATATCCAGATAAAGTGATGGTGGCTCAGGGACCCGGGCTTTGCTGCCAGAAACCTTTTCCCGGTGTTCCTCCCTCTCACGATATTTGGGTATTTTTCTTACAGCCCCAGCTCCTGGAATCAGGTTGTCACGTGAACACTTAAACGTTCATTAAAAAAGAGAGTTTTTAGCCCACATGGATGCATAGAAAAGCCTGCTTCATAAAAGCCTCCCAAGTCTGGAGGCAAATCAAAAGAACCCAACATGCAATTATTTTTTAAAATCTCATGATTTTGCTGGAAGACCTGGCTTGTCGTTTTTGAATGCTGGGGGTTAGCAATACAGCTCACAGCCCGTGAAATGATTATCTGTTGGAGGGATCTTGTGTGCTGGGGAGGATCACACAAACCTCAACCTTGCTGGCAAGATCTTCCACCTCGGTCACGACCACAGTCCCACCCTACATTAGCCAAAAGTCACCAGCCTCAGAGAGCTACTTCATCACCTGCCTTAACGCTTCTTCCCTTTGGTTTTACCCTCCCAGCCTCAGTTGCCTTTGCTTGTCTGTCCCCTGCTTTTGTGACTTCTCCCTCCAGTCTCAAAGCTGGACCCTTCAACACGGACATACCACAGGGAGCTGTCGGATCTCGGGAGCTAAGCAGGGTTGGGGCTGTGGATGGAAATCCCCCCAACACAGTGTGTGCCATAAGAATCAGTACTGATCCAATTGCCACAGCCAGGTGCGGGCCTTCTGGATGCTGTGAAATTTAAATCTGTCCTTGTAGATCCTGTGGAATTATTAGCAAGAGGAGCAGTCAGCGTGTTGTCCAAGTTCCAACATTGTATCTTCATAAATACCCCAGAAGCTCCAACTGGACACATCCTTCTTCTCTTCACGTCCCAAGGTGCTGCATAGTTTTGCCGTGAGCTGTCAAACAGCTGCTGAGCGCCATCCAAAAAGAAAGGGGGTTGCACTCCAGTGTTGGATGAAGCAATTCCTGCAAATTGCTACCTAGCAATCGCATGGACCTGTCTCTGCTGCACCCATGAGCATCTTAGAACTTCACAGCAGCAGCTGGCATAGGTCTCGGGTCTCCTACTCCAAAGGGCAGGACTCGACCCTGTGTCCTCACGACGATTTTCCTTTTGCATTCAGCCCTAAAGGGTCTATGGCACATCGATGAGCATTTCTGATTTCACTTAGGGGTGGGCAGTGGTGCAAATTTCACCAGTTCATGCAATTATAAATATCCAGCACCCGTCAGACTTGCTGAAGTCAAGATAGTTGTACCAGGAAGTAATTTAGCTAGTTAAATATGTGCATGGAGAAAATCACATGCCTTGTTTGCAGCATGGTGAATGCACAGCGAAGAGGGTAATATATTAAAATTGCGAGGACTGTTTAAGCACTCTGTAATTAACTGCTGTCTATTTAACCAGACAGCTATAGCAAGTTAATTCAGTGTCAGTTAAGAAACTTATTAACTGTCCATGTTTTTTTTTTCTTTTAACATTTTACTGGTCCGTCATTAACTATCCCTAGATTATCTTGTCAAACTGATAACGAAAGGCCTCAAAAATTCATTACAGAGTGGGTATAGTAATAGGAATGTAATTAAGTAATGTTTGCTTATGTGATTCCCGTTTATTACCTACTCACTGATTTATCTCCAAGGCATTTATTAAATCTTTGTAGTAGCCACTTCAGAATCAATACAGGCCAGGAGTCAATAAACACCTTATTAGACCCAAATGAACTGCTTAATTGGGGGAACGCAATGAAGGGCTGTTCTAACTCTCTAGGGAATTTCAATAAGGGGGATGGGATCTAGCAAATGTCAGCTTACAGAATCACAGGGGCCATTTCGCTGCTGTGGGAGATTCAGCCACAGCCGATTTTTATTTTTGTAAGGCCTGATGTTGAGTAAGGCCTAAGTCTTTCTATAGAATTTTGTCCATCACAAGCTCTCTAAGTGTGTCCTACTATGTCAGTGGCTAAAAACTACAGCTGAGGGTGAATAGTTCCTTGTTGTGCTTAAAGCAGGAATTCAAATTCATCGGTTTGTATGTGAAATACAACCCTCCTCAATGTCCTCTCCACATTTACAGCACCTTCTCTTTGTGTACAGCCTGGGCTTTTGTGAGAATTGACATGGAAAATCCATTAGAGTTGAAATAAACGACAAACAAGTTCATTTAAGAAATGCAGCATCTGTGTGAAATTGTCCAGAATGATCTTAAAAATTGATTACACAGCAACTTCAAGCTTCCTATATGGTTCAAACTAATTAAAAGCTTGTGCATAAACTGCAATTAGAGTGTAATTAAGCTAAGTTATCAATGACTGTTGTGTCTAATTATTTAGAATATATAGGCTACCAGCTCATGTGTTGTTCATCTTAAAGGCAACTCGTAAGTGGGCCCATTCTGACATCAGAGGTGTGTCAGCCAATCATCACCCTTCCTCTACAACTAACATGCATTAAATGATTCTTTTGGTTGTAATGACTCAGTGGTGTAAGAGAGAGTGGACACGTGTCAAGCATTCTCATTGGTAAATTATTTGGGCCCAAGGGTCACTGCTCTTTAAAGGTGCTGTGGCTATGTACCTGCTCAGGCATCAGCGATCGATTTAGTGGTGAAGCACGTACCTGGGAGACTGAGTTAGGAGCATGGCGGGGGAGTAGCCCTTAAACCAGAGAGACTTTGGGACTTGGGAGCTGCACTCTCTCGGCCCCCTTTCATGGTCTTGCTAGCACAGACCTCTACACCATTAAATCAATCACGAATGAAGGGCCACGTTTACTACTATGCAGCAGTTGCTTTGCTCTGCTCTGGCCATGCAAATCAGCTGACAACCCATCTTCACTGGTCAGCGTACTCAGGCTGCTTTGGTATGAACCAATTCATCTGCCCTTAATAATTAGGCTAAAATACAATGATTTCAGGTGGATACTATGTATCTTCAAATCATTAGAAATATTGCATGGTTGCATTCTCTTTGGGTTTTTTGTTTAGTGTCCATGTATGCCACTCTAAATTATTTTTAAAAACTAGGGAAATTCCCAGACAGAGTTATGTTAAGAAGGAGTTAAGGTTGAGAGTTAGAATAAAAAAAACATTGCAGGGATGTTCTATTTATTCCAAAACCAGTATCATGTCCCCAGGAAACGTGGTGTTAAGTTTATACCTTAAAAGAAATCCAGATGTGTTAAGGTAAAAAAACACACTCAGGCAACTTTAACTCTGCTCTTTAGTGATGTCATACAATGATTAGGATTAAAGCAGTTTGTTATTTGTGCTCCCAGATTAGAGTAAACTGATTCTTAAAGGCACACTTGACTTTTTCATATATTTTCCCCCTTGTGGCAGCAATACAGGTTTTGGGAGAATTACAGCATCCCTGTAATACATTTTCACTCTTTGGCTTTGTTGGCGCATGCTCTTAACTTTAACTGCATTTTAACATGGTTTGGTTTTTTGGTCTGGTAATAGATACATAATGGGCTAATTTCCCCCTTTCTTACACTGATTTTTTTAATGGTACTGTCCCATTGACACTGATAGAGTCAACACTGTTGTAAGTGACAAGAAGCCTGATGTGTGTGCTTTGTGAGCCTCTGTCTCCATGGTTGCTGATGTTTTATTTTTCTAATTTTAGGCAAATTAAACCATATTTTTCCAGTCTCTCTTATATTAAAATCGATGGTTTTTTACATTGGTGTTCTGGTATTTGGATTGTGTAAAGAATTAGCTAGATCCAAGCCCTGCATTCCAGGGAAGGAGTTCCCGGTAAGTATGTTTGGGTGGGTGGAATTTTTGTTTGCCAGCCCTTTCTGAGAAGAGTACACAGTGTTCCCAAAATAAAGGACCAAATTCTGCTCTGTTACCTTTGAAGTATGTTGGGGTTGCAACTGGTGTAATTGAGAGTAGAATTTGGCCTGGTTAGATATAGGATAATTTTTCCTCTCCATACCTCTTCACCCTTTCGTGGAACTGATCCTGTACCAAACCTTTCTGACAGCCCTGAAATGCTGGGTAATATTTGTGTGTTTTCCCTGTCTCTCTGCACGTGACTCAAGGCAGGGCTTTAGAGCAAAAATAATTCAGATTCGACAAGGAAGCCTATTTTGATAGCATCCTTCTTAGCTCAAACAGAAAGTTCTGGAAATCTCAAGCTATTGAGAAGTTCTGGATCTTACATGATTTCAGGCCAAAATGTACAATCCCAAGGATTTCAGAGAAGCGTGCAAACTTCTGGGGCTGCTTATCAGTACAGAGGCTCTTCCATCGCCAGAATTAACCTCAGAGATGACTGTAGCAAAGGCCTTTCATCATATGCCTCGTAGTCTTGGAACACAGTCAAATAATTTACTTAAAATGACTATGTAAAAATGGCCTCCTCTCACTCATCAGACCTGCTCCCTGTGTGTATTGTGAGTCAGACCTGCTTACTGTATTAACAAAGGTGAATTTTCTTTGCTTTCCACTCTCGTTACTGCAGAATCCGCACAGTGAAGGGAGAGAAGGCAACGGGGTTGCATCATTGTCAATGGGAAGGTAATTTGGCTTGTAAAACTTTTATTGTTGGGGATGATTTATGACAGAGAAAGAACCCAGCTTGATTCTCAGATCTCAGGGGGAGTTTTGCCGGGGAACCAATTAGGGGGAAAATCCTTTAATTTAAACCACATTCACTTGAGAATATTTGACATGGCAACTGAGAGACAGTGAATACTCAGTTCCCACCTCCCCTTTCTCACAATGCCATTTTACAGAGAGATTTTTCACAGTGCCTTTATTTTAAAGGGACATTGTTGGATCAAATTTCCCCACAAAATTTCAATTTCATAAAAAGGAGTTTTTATAAAATTTAGGGTCTACAGAGAGGTTCCCTGATACAAACATGCATCAATTCCTTTGCAGCATTTTCAACTTCGACATTGCAACATTGTGCTAGTGCAAGAGACCCTGCAAAGGAAATTGGCTAGAAATTGACTTTAAGGCCCAATGACAATGACTAATCTGTTTTCATGATCCGAGATGGGAGAAATGCAGAAATGTAAATAAACAGTACAAAGGGTAAAGTCCTGGATCTTTTAAATGTCCTTTTACCTGTACAGTGCTTGCCATCAAAATGTTAGTGCTTACTAGGCTGTTGGATATGGGATGCCACATATTTCCCCCAATACATAAACGAGGAAATAACTGATACCATGTGACAGATTTTTGGTAAATGACACTTTTGACTGGCAACTAGGTTGTTATACAAATATCTCAAGGTAAATAAATCCCTCTTTCATTTCTGTTGCACCCAGGATTGTGCTCCATTTCTTGTCCTGCACCTTTGGTTAATGTTGCTGTGCACTGTCAAGTAGTGGCTGAGTTCTGCCCCAGAGGCAGTTGCATTTCAATTTTGGCTGCAGTGCTTCCTATAAATGGAAATGGCCATATGTTGCTATCATCACTCAGGCAAAATTCCCTTGGAAGTTTTGAATGAATAAAAGCCAGAGGACAGGGTACAGTATTTTAGATCACTCTGGGTACCATCTGGGTAACTTAGCTATTTGTTAAATTCTCCTCCAGCCTACATAGGGTTCATATATGGGGCAGGCGCTGCTAGAGACTGAATTGAGCACTATAAAAGCAGGCTGAAGAAGAGATGCACGAGAAGAGCTCTCAAGATGTATTTCTGCTCTTGCAATTGAAATTAAAATCCTGATATAGCAGTTTTTAAAGAGCACAAGAAATTTCTGAAGTTTACTCCAACCACGGCAGCTATTAGGCAAGCAAAGCAGGAGCAGCTGCTAAAACATTGTGTATAAACAGACATCCTTGATAGCAACCTTAGCTGCGTAATTAGGGCTACATGAAGAACAGTTTACAAGAGGGAAAATAAAGAGGCGACAATAAAAAACAACCCTCTGCATGAATTCATCTGCAACAGCTCAAATAATCCTGGCGAACGTTGTTCATGCCCCAAAGGCTGGAATGCTTGATGAGGGGAGGGGAGGGGGCAGAATCGAGTTCCCTCGGGGGGGGCGCTGAGAAGGTCAGTGACAATGCTGGATGTTTCAAAGGGAGGGCCAGAAAGCGTTCTTAGATTAGTGAACATATATGAGAAAAAATGTTTGGCTAGGGCAATTTAATTGTTTTACTTCAAGAATATCCAGCTGGCAGTGAGGAGATCACTGCACGATGGCTTCAGGTATCCAAAACTCCTCACTCAGGAATCTGTGACCTGCATTATGTGCAGGAAGCCCACTTTACAATGCGCATGAGGGTGGCTAAGATTTTGCTTCTTGCCCGCAGTTTCCCGCCTCCCCCCCTCAGTGGGGTGTTCGGTTAGAACCTGTTGCATCCATTTCTAATGCAGATTTTGGCTCTTCTGAATGCTTCACAACCTTTTATCCCTCCCTTCTCCATAAACCTTTATGTCAGCAGGTTCTGCACTTGCACGGTTCTAGAGTGGTAGGTTTGCCACAAAGGCAAATAATTTGATTTAAGGTTGTGGTTTCCCCCTCCCTTTTCCTAACATTTAACATTGGGTTTTAACACAAACATACCCCGCCATGTTGTTTAGAAGAAAAACCACAGTGTCGGTTGGGGGGAGAAATAGGTTACACATAGGGTATGTTTGCACTGCAAATCACCCCTTCCCACTCACCCCCCCGACAGTGGGTCTCAGAACGAACCATTTCCAGCTGCCTTGTGCCCCGTGCGGTCAATGTCCCAGTCATACAGGCCACTGCCGCCTCGCGGCGCTGGGTGTGTGGTGGAGAGAGATGCTGGGCCGTGTTGGCATGCTTGCTCCGCAGCGCATGGGCAGCCAGAAGGAGTAGGCCATGCAATTGCTGCTGCCACGGCAACCTCCCACCAAAGCGGGAGGGAATCCAAGCCCGCCTGACCCAAACCCATCACTTATAGTCGGGTCCTGTTGGGTTGCAAGGCTCTAGACGGACGGGGGAGGGATGGGGAGCTTGGGCTGAAAACAGGAGGAATCAACTCACTTCTATACCACTGTCCTGTAGAAGAGGAGGCAGAGCAAGACAACAGAGCCAAGTGCCATTAACTTACAAGAGAAGTACGGCCCTTGTCAGATGTGCGCACGCACCTGTGTAGCTTTCCTCCAGTGAGTCCCACTGACGTCAGGTGCCCCCCAGGTGATGGGGGGCAGATAGACACTTCTGTGAGAGCTTGGTGCATAAGTGAGTGCAGGATTGAGGTCTTATATAGTCTACTGTTAAATACCGACCTTTAGCCTTGTTCTTTTCAATCCTTGCCAATGACGTTAAAAAAAACGAAAGTAATTTTCTTATCATTAATCAGCATCAAGTGTCTGTGTCGGTGAGGTGTAACATGGCTAATGCTCCAGATATCTGACTCTTTTCCAGCCTCCGGAGCTGACCCGTGTCTCCTCCCTGCCAGTGGCAATTTGGAATGTCTGCAGATACAGGAGTAAGATGAAATGCAGCCACCGCTGGAGGGAACACACCAGCAACAGGAAAACCCAGGTGCCACTTTCCACAACATTTTCCTGTTGCTAACCCTCATTTGTCTAATCGCTCTTTGAAACCTGTGTGTGGATAGCAGGTGCGTGTATGTAACTTTAGAAAAGGCCTTCTTAAGTATAAGCACTTGTTGCCACGTACAGACTTCACAGATTTCTGCCGCTGGAGAAATGCTGACACCCTTTAGAATCAAAATCTGATCTGGGTTGAGGATAAGTCTGATCACAGCTGAAAGGATTTCTCTCCATCCCAGGGAAGCAAAATGGCCACCCAGAGTGCATTTCCTCATCCCCTCTGCTGGCATGTGATAAGAAGGTGATATATAGGTAGCGGGGTGAGCTGGACGGCTTTAACAGCTGCTGGGGAGCAGTTTGGGGCAATGTGATGACATTGCTGAGGTACAGGGTCATTACAGATGGAGTCTCCCCAGTCACTGTTAGTTTTGGGAAAGTCACTTTGCCAGTGTCCGGGAAAGTCACTTTGCCATTGTCCAGCAAAGTCTTGGATTTAGGATAAAGGGGCCTTATTGCCACCAGAATATCAGACCCACTTCCACTGGGGCCAGTAGCGCAGGGCCTTGCATGGCCTCCTGCTCTTCTGTGGCCGTGCCTGACCCTTCGTGACCAGGGCGCCATGCTTCAAACCTAAATACCTCTTTGAACCCAAAGCTACTCCTAGGACACGCCACCTGTCTTGGAGTCTTTTCCTGCTGCTGTCTTAGTCCTAGGTGCTGAAATTTTGTATCTCCTCAGCTGTTACTTTAGCTTCTTGTGCAAGTATAAATACAGATTAAATATTGCAAAATCAGCCTGGCTGAATTAATACAATTGCCTCACGCCACCCCCAACTCCCCCCCCAAAAAAAAAGAGAGAGAGAGAGAGAGAAAGAAAAGCTTGGTAGATACCATCTATCTCCTGACCCTGGACGTAAGCTGACATTTCCGGCAGAACTCAATGGAAAGAACTCTGCGATGGTATGAAATACACACATTTTTTAGGATTGCACCATTGTTTCTATAAAAGCTGAATATTCAAGGTGCTCTAAAATCATCCAGTAACACAGCACCCCTACTGCCACTGCAGTGAATTAGTTGAGCACTGGTACAGAAGCGGTGTAACTACTAAGGCCCCGATTCAACGCCCAGTAGCTTAACAAAGGTTAAGGGGTGCCACGATCACAGTCTATAGCTACCTACCTGGAGAACGTGTTTAATAATGGGTTCTTCAGTCTAGCAGAGACAGGTCTAACACGATACAATGGCTGGAAGTCGAAGCTACACAAATTCAGACTGGAAACAAGGTGCACGTTTTTAACAGTGAGAGTAATTAACCATTGGAACAATTTACCAAAGGGGGTGGCGGATTTGCCGTCACTGGCCATTTTTAAGT
This sequence comes from Mesoclemmys tuberculata, assembly GCA_007922155.1. Classification (NCBI taxonomy): domain Eukaryota; kingdom Metazoa; phylum Chordata; order Testudines; family Chelidae; genus Mesoclemmys; species Mesoclemmys tuberculata. The sequence continues at coordinate 3,873,861 of ML675649.1, read as the reverse complement.
CAAGGTGGGGGATGTTTTTCTAAAAGCTCTGCTCTAGGAAATGTGTTGGGGAGGTTCTCTGGCCTGGGTGATAAAGGCGGTCAGAGCAGCGTTCCTTTTTGGCTAAGAGGACTCTTTCTATTGACCTCAGTGGGCTTTGGATCCAGGCCAGAAGTGGTGAGCGCACTCTTTGTGGAAGTCACCTACCCCACGTGTGATGAGGCTTGCTCCTCCGGAGCCTGTAGGAACAGACCCATGCTATGGTTGCTGAAGGACTAATCCACATGCCTGGAAAGCGTGGGTACAATCCACTCTGGATGTGTTGAGACCAGGCGGGGTGTATGTTCTGGGAGAAGCCTGTTGTGCTGCCGTTGCTTGTTTTAAAAAAAACCTTGTCTGGTTTATTTTTTTGTTTGTTTTGGCTCAGCTTTCTGAAAGGGAAAACAACAAACCCAAAGAAACTCAGAGTGGGTTGTTTGGGGTTTTTTTTTTTTTTTTTTTAACAAAGCACCAGCAGGGCATGAGAATCTGATTCAGCGTGGGGGAGAGGCAGGTCAGCTCACTGCCCAAAGGCTTTCCGAGAAGCCGCTGAGGTGGGACCCTGTTTGAAAGACGAACAGCTTTGATAGGCAAAAGAACCAATCCAAAGCCTCCGACACATGCAGGATCCCAGTCAAGGGGGTAGGATTTAATGGATGTATTTCCTTTCTGTAGATTTGGCACGGCCTTAAAGGAACAACTTCAAAAGCTTCGAGAACTGATTATTTTTTTGATTGTGTTTCAAACTCATCCTCCCTCGGTGAGTCCTCTGACAAGTTCCCATCATAAATTAGGCACAACAGTAGCGTGCTTTTTCTAGGGGTGGAGGAGGGAATAGCGGGCAGAAAATGCTGCTCAGGGTGGAGGGCGGTGTGTGTCGGAAAGTGCTGCTAAATGACTCATTCTGCAGGACAAATGAAACCTCACTCATCACTCTGTTTTCCTCCTCCCCTTCTGGTGTGAGAGCGAGTGTCCTGGAAAAACATCAGCTTTTTTTTATGTTTCTCTCCCTTGGCATCTGTACCCAGGGAGCCGTTCCAAACCACAGTGATGGCCTGATATGCAGCCTGGGGCGAATGCCTTTTCCTTTTAATAGCCACCTAGGAAAAGTCACTGAGGTGACTTCAGAAAAATGCATGCGTCGAAGGAAGAGGTGTATATATGTGGGGGGGGAGGAGGAGGTGTCTTGAGCCTGGCGCGTTCATGTTTGGAGGCTTTTTTAAAAAAAAAAACCTTTCCAATTTTCCATTGAAAGTTAAAAAAAAAAAAAAAAAAACCTGGACATTTCTAAGCGGGAAGAGAGCGGGGAGGGTGTGTGTGGGTAGACAGAGTGGCCTGGATGCAGTTCCGGCTCTAATGAATGCTAGGTCATAAAAGCATAGAGGGTAATTGGGAGTGGAGAGGGGGGCGAGGTTGTTACAGTGGTGAGGGGGAATGCGAAAAATATTCCTGCCTTTTCTCTGCTTGAAAGGGCAATTGGTCTTTTTTTTTCTTTCTGAAGAACATCCACTGCCCAAATAAAAAATACTGCCTTTATTACTGGCGACAAAACAGATCTGTTTTTTTTTCCAAAACAGCTCCGGAAAATGGCTGGGTTTGCCTGCCAGCAGGCTATTTAAAATGCAGCCTGCCCGACTGCCAGCTCCGGACCAGCTCCGCTGCGGGCACGGAGGACCATCAGCCAATGGCCTCGCCTTCCCAGCAAAGTCTTCTTTGGTTGCAGTGCGGTGAGGTTGAGCGGTGGCTAGGGTGGCGCAAGAAAACCCGGCTAGGGCGACCTTTCTCTTTCCAGGCGGTAAATCACTCTGCCCTAATTGGCTGGGGTTTGTTTGTTTTTTTAACAATCAGGATGACTTGCAGGAAATGGTGCGTGCCTTCCCAGGTGAAAATGGCTTGGGGCGGGGCAAATCATCGTCGTCTTGCGTTTACGTGGTGTCTTTCATACGAAGGGATGGCAGAGTGGGACCTTTAGGGCTAGACCAGGCTATGCAGCCTCTTCCAGGAGCCCTGCCTCACGCCCGTGCCTGACCTTAATGCCAGCCCTGATTCTTCTGTCTGCAGTTCTTATGTGACCGGCATCAGCCTGAAATGCCCACTGGCTCACCCCTGCTGTCTGCTCGCGATTTGTATGTCAGGTGGTCAGCAGAGGCCGTGGAACTTCCGTCAAGGTGAGGGAGGAGCTGGGGTGACCAGATGGCCCACTTTTATAGGGACAGCGCCGATATTCGGGGCTCTGTCTGATATAGGTGTTTATTGCCTCCCCACCCCCCTCTTGATTTTTCACACTTTCTATATGGTCGACTTATGGGGAGCACTGCCCCAGGCTGACGAGGTGTATTGAGCAGCAAGTGGCTGCGGCGTGGAAGCCAGTCAAGGACAAGGAGCAAGAATGGCAGGACCTTGTATCTGTTAAGTCTTGTTGGGCCCTAGCTCCAACATGCGTAGACACAGGGAAATTACTTCCCCTGTTGCTGAAGTGCAGCCACCTCCAGGGTGTGACGTGGCACAGGACCGCCCCTCAGGAGTTGAGAAAACCAACCTGAGAATGCAGAGTGATGTCAAAGGAGAAGGATTTCCTTTCCCCACCAGGGCAGACTGGGTTTCACACCCCTTGCAAACACTGCCCCAGCCTGGCAGCAGGTTTGCCAACAAGCGCCTTGCCGTCACATCTTTCTGGCCCTGCAGGACCAGGGTTGCAGCCGCACAGCCCAGGGGGTGGGGACCAAGAGGCGGCCGTCGGTGTGGAACACAGTATGAAAGCATACACAAGCACTGGTGCCCCGCTGGATCCACCCCACGCTCTGCACATGGCCTGTCACGTACACGCTGGGAACTGAGAGTTGGTTCCATGTAGCCTGCCAGCCCGGCTGGCTATACTCCGCAAAGCCATTGGTTCCTTACCCATCGGGCTCTAGGACACAGCAACGGTTTGTCGGGGGCTGCTCTGAGCATGCTGTGATGTTACTCCCACAGACCGGCGGTAACAGCAGGGAGACGCTGACCGGGGCTGTGCACTGAAGCATTAGCAGCTGCTACCTTCTGCACTGGCAGCCCTGGAGCGTGAAGTCATCTGTACATCTAGAAGTTGGAGGGCGCCCAGCTAGACGAGGTGCGGGGAGCTTGGAGGCCATGACCCATGGGGCTGTTGTTTGCATCTCTCGACGGTACCTCTTCGCTTCCATCCTCCAGGCTTTATTATAACAAGCTCGCTCTGTCAAGCAGTTCAGAGTGCGTTGGCCTGGGATATGTTCCCATGGCATGGCATGGCATGGCATGGCATCACAGGAAGACACTGAGGTCTCATGCCCAGAGCAGTGGGCTGGTCACCTGGACTCCTGGTGTCCGTTCCTGCTGCCAGACCCATGGAGGTATAGTAAGAGTGATGTTTCACCTGTCTTTGAGAGCGGCTGTAAGGATTAGTTGGTCATCCATATTTGCAAAGTGCTTTGAGATCCTCTCACGAGAGGGGACATTGAAGGGGAAAGTATTTTATTATTACAAGCATTTTTTTGGTTTTCACTACAAATACTGATGAGCTTGAGCAGCCCCCGGTGAGCATTAGATTCTGATCCTGGCTTTGCAGCTAGTCCTGTAGGGTATGCCTCCAACGGACTGGAATATCTGCACAAATCGGGGCAGCTCAACTCTGGATCTAAACTTCCCGGCTCTAATGAAAATGAAAAATGTAAATTCCTTCTCAGTAGCGGATGGAACTGTCTCGCTGTGGTCTCCTGTTCGCAATGAAATGACACGCTAGACCGGTCCTCAGTTCTTGGTGAGAGGTGTGGTCCTCTCCATGTCAGCTGTAGGCTCAAGTGCTGGTGTTTTTCAGAGTATCTGGAGCCTCTGCTTCATCTGGATAGGACCATCCCATGCATGCCACAGTCCTAAGCTGCAATATTCCATGTGGGTTTGTTTGCTTGTGGTCCCTAGTGCTGTGAGAGGAATGGACAGGGAGGTGCAACTTCCTGGATCAATTAGATGACGTATAGGGTAAAGTATGGGCCTCTAGGTTCTGAACCTAGAATTTCTTTTAGTGCCCGGCCGCTGTTAATGCACTGTGCAGAGCCATTTAGCATGTTAGTCATAGCTTGAATCTTTTATGCACCTTGTCTAATGGCAAGTATTATCCAGCAAGCCTTGCTGGATCGTGGTCTGCGGAAGGCAAGGAAGTTAGTAAAGCTGGTGCCTGGATGCTGCTCCAGACAGCACTGCTACAATTCGCAGCAGATAATGGAAGTCAGAGCCAGACAGATAACAGAACGGACTGAGATCCATTTATTGCTAAGAGACTGTCTGAATATTTCCATGTAGCCTAGCCCATGCCACCCTTCTTTGTCAGATGGCCCAGGAGAAAAACACAAGCCCAGGGAAGAACGGTAAGTAAGAGATATGGGCAGCCTGCCACGAATCCCCATCGCCTTTTCAATGGATTTCATCTGCACAGAAGCAGAGCGCCTCACGTTGTTAATGAATTTACCCACATGCCCCCCCCCAGCACAGTAGAGAAGGATTACTGTCCTCAATTGACAGATGGGAAACTGAGGCACGGAGAGACACCTTACTTGCCCAGGACACACAGTGAGCATGGCTGGAAATTGATCCCACCTCTCCAGAATCTTTGCCTGGTGCCTTAACCGGGCATCCCTCCCGACTCTCTGGTGACAGCTTTGGAAATGTGGGGTCTCAGCGATGAGTACCGTAGAAAAGTCTCCAGATAAAGTCAGTGGGAGCTGGGGGTACTCCGCACTCCTGAAAATCAGGCCACTTTTATTTCGGGGCCTAATTCTGCTGTTCTCTGCTTAGTGCATGCCCCCACGGTAGGAAATCTTGGTCGAGAGCTATGGAGTGGAGTGTTCGCTCACTTTTCATTGCAGGCTCTTTGCTGCAGCGTTGTTCAGCTCACGTCACAACCCTGCTCTACCTGCCCCAGCATGATGTGTTGCGAAGTCTCAGGTCCGCATCCTACCATGCAAGGGGCTTTACCTCCACAGAGGTAGTTGTGGGATGGAGGTCTCAGATTGAACCCTCAGATATGGTGCTGCCAGGTGTCATGATTGTGAGTGTTTTGCTTAAAGCCCCATCTCCTGGAGTCCTGTGATCACAGGAGAATCTCAGAATTTTTAAGTAAGTTTCTAGCCCTCATGGTTGCAGAGAAAAGCTTGAAAACATAAGTCATAAGGGGTCAAAAAAACAAACAAACAAAAAACACCCTGAAGATCAATTAAGGGATCCTCAATGTTGTTTTTTTTAAAAAAAAAATTCCTGAGTTTTAAGCCAATCTCATGATTTTGAGGACCTGACTCATAATGCTTGGATACTTGAAGCTGTCAGTGCTGGGGATAACAGCCCCTCATGGGATTTTCTCTCTCTTTTTAAAAAAATAAAATGTTTCAGTTATCAATATTTTCTTTCAACAAAAATTTCCTGCTGCTTTAAGGGAATAAAGACAATTGGTGACAACTTCACCTATTACCATCCATCCTGCTTGTCTGGGCTTTTCGTTCTCTACTATACAACTGCCCCCCCGACCTCCCCAGTTCTTGGTCAGGTTTTTATGGCCCTTGACCTTTTACCCCCATCAGCCATTGTGTCAATCTCGCTGACGTTCATGCATCCAACACCCGTCTAGATGTGGCACTGTTGTGTAGAGTTCTGCCTTCCGTGTTTCTGTTTCTGGCCACCCGTCTGTCCTTTAACAACCTCTTTCCAACCTCCTTCCCCAAGCCAGGAAAAGAACTAAGGTTCAGTGGAAGAAATGACTTAGGGAGAGCAGCTGAGCATGTAGCTAGCATCAGAAAAGGCTAGGAAGCTAAAGAAGAAGCCGTGAATCACAGGCCAGATACCCCCCTCTAGCCTTAACTTCTTCCAGACGTGGCTCAGGACAGCCACACCATTACCACTGCTAATGTTGCTGCTTGTCAGTGCACTGAGGGTTCCTTTGACACGGTGACATGCATGCCTCCAGCTAGGAAGAGGAGCTGGGAGCCAATGGTGCAGCTGATTGAAGATTTTTCATCACTTTGGGGGGGCCAAAAGTTGGCTTTTGGCTTAAACACACTTTTTGGCCGGAAAATGTCCATTTTTGTCACCCAAATTATTGAGGTTGCCATTGAAAAACCCCCAAATGACAATTTTTCAGTCTTCGGAAGGCAAAAATTTTTTCTCATTGAAAATACTAAGAACAAAATGTTTAAAAAAGCATATTTTGTGGCAGACGACAAAATACCTTTTTGTACTAATGTTGGCCAGCAGCCACTGATTGTATAGAAAGCCCGTGTGTCTAGCACTGCATGGATGTTCCCAGGATGGGCCAGAAAACGCTTTATCCCATTGTTCGGCTCGCTTTCAGGTAGGGGTGCCAGCATGGGGCACCTGTGATTGGAGGTTTGATTGGATCCTCAAGGGCTGGGGTGGGATAAGAGGCTGTGTGAGAGCTGGTACATTGCTTATGAACTGCAAACATGTCCAGCAGTGCAATGCTAGATATTTCAAAGAGGTTATCGATAGGGAATAAAGAAAAAGCAAAGGCTCGGTGCTAACAAATTACCTGAGATGAATTGCTTCCATCCTGCTTCTGCTGAAAAGCAGGTTCTGAAATGCTGCACGCTGGTCTTCAGTGGATGGGGGAGAATGAAAAGCCAAGCTGGTAACCAACGCTATTACCACTTAGCACTTCTAGGGAGGTGTCGGGGGGGCTGGTTTTTCCTCCTGCTCTCGCAGCACCTAGCTCCTGGGAAGGCCCCACGGGCCTGGCTTCCCACGCAGTGTCTTGCTGCACAGCTGCTGGAGCTAAGCATTTAGCAAACGGGCTCATGAGTGGGGAGCAGGCTGCCATCTGGTTGGGTAGGGAACCGCTATGGGCTCCCCCGGGCACACCTGGGTCGTGTCCATTGTGCCAATGGAGAAACCAAGGCACAAAGCAGGTAAGTGATGTGCCATGAGACAACTTCGACCCAAGTCCGTTCAGCAGCGAGCGCTTTAGCCACTGCTAGCCCTCTCAAAGTGGCTGGGTTTCTTCTGCCCAGGCTGCTAGTCTGGGTTTGGATGCTGGCCAAAAGGTCAGTCCAGCCTTGCCCCCCCACCTGCCCTTTGCTTGGAAAGACTAATGCCATAACTCCAGCACGGGCCTGGGAATTCATGGTTGGAGGCACTCATGGCTCCCAGATGTGAGAGCCGTTCAGCTGCAGCGGGTCCCTTGCCAAGGCAGCCCCACAATGGCCATTTATCTTCATGCTCTGCATTTTTTGAGTTGCTCTCTAAGGTCCTTTCCTGAATAGTTTCTGAGCAGGTCCCTCCCCAGTTGGCCTTCTGAGACCACTGCCTATCCTCTGTAGCTCCAGGGCAGGGGCCAACCGGGTGCCGGGTACAATAATCGTTCGCTCCAGCTCTGTGTGCAAATGCATTGCTTCTGCTAGTCATGGATGTCAGTCTCCTGGTATTCATTAGCATTTCTGTGCAACCAGCAGGATTGGAGTCAATCCTTTTCTCCCATGAGACCCCGTTGTACAGCCTGGAAAGTTTTCTCTCCTAAAGTTAAAGGCTCTGACCTCAAGAAGCCTGTGTTTGCCTCTTGGCTTAGAGAATCCCCCCAATCCTGCTGGAAGAGAGTGTCTTATTCACAGGATCTGTGTTATTCAGTGAAATTCAGCTTGTAGGGCTGGTGGAATTTGCACACACCAGAGGATTGGTCTTCCCAAAAAGCCAGGTAAATCCCAGCCTAATGTTTGGGATATTCTTCTAACATGTACTCTCATCATAAGAGGAATTCACAGTTTGGGCAGGAGACGTTCCCTGCCATTCACATCCCCAGGTTGATTCATTCATGCAGTGCCCTTCACAAGTCTTGTGGCACTTAACATGTGGCCAAACAAACTGGCATGGACATTCAGAGAAGAGGAGGGAGTCTCTGGCAAGATGTAAAAAGAGCAACTAAATCAGCTAATTGTATCTCTCTTGGGAGAAGGCTTCCCCTCAGGAGTAAGGAGCTGTGGCAAGGCCAGCATGTGTTGAATGGGTGCATGAAATACATGGGTTAACTAGTAACAAATTTTGACCTTTTTTTGATGGATGCATCTAGGTGTCTATGCAGACCAGCTCCCCGAAAAAACACGGAGGCCAACATTTTCAAAAATAGTTGTCAGTGAGTCTCCTAAGTCTATGTTTAGATGCCTCGGGGGGATTTCCAAAAGTCCATGTGAAGCCAATTGTTCTTGTACCTAGTCACTTATGTGCTTTTGACTATCCAACCTTTAGGGCCTAAATCTAGACGCAGGAGACAAACTTTGAGCTCCTGTTTTTTTAAAGTATGGCCGGTGACAATGTCTTTGGCCTCTTAATGTTTGGCCTGGTAGAGAGGCCTAGTCTGGGAACAGTGAGAAACATCCAGGTTCTAACTGCAGCTCTGACCCTGATTAGCTGTGTGATGCTGGACATATCACTGAACCACTCTGTGCCTCCGTTTCCCTTAACTGTAGAATGGGCAAATAGCATTATTTACTGGACGTGCCAAGTGCTATATTCTCAGCAGCCATGGCTGAACCAGTATTTGCCACAGGTTCTGGTGGTGAGTTCTTAGCAAGAGCAGAACTGCCCTGAAAAAGAGACGCTCCCCTCCCCCAGCATGGCTTTCGGTTGCTGAGCCATGAGCCAGTCTTAATGGAGACTGTTTCCTGGCAAAATGTGTTTTTTTTTCCCTACTACCAGATGTTGATGGCCTGCTTGGCTCCTGGCTGTGCCTTCTGTAAATATGAGACAATTTCCTTCAAACCATATCACCCCTCTGCGCACTCAACATGTACTGATAGCACAGCCAAAGCGATCGCACGTTAGCAACGCTATGAAGAATGGAAAGGAAAAAAAAATCCTTGTTCAGATCCAGGACCCCTGAGACCAAACGTGCCATTAAAGGTAGACCAATTGCTCTGTTTAGTAAATACAAAGCACATTAAACATCCTCCTTGCACATCTCTTCTGTGGACAATGCATTTCAACCCATAGCATTGGAAAACCAGTTTCTCCATTGTCTTTGCTGGCCTGAAATCAGGGCGCTGTGTTTCTCTTGCTCTCAATAACACTTCCACCCCTTCAAGCTGTGTGAGGGAGCCCTGAGAAGTTAATCAGAGGCATATGGAAGAGGGCAGGATAAACACTGAACCCTGAAGTGATGTCTTGATAATTAAGCATAACCATTTGCCTGGTTAAAGGATGGCTTCTGATCATGACAACGGGGAGATGGTGAGACCAGGGTGAAAGAAGAGGCCGCAGCAGGCTGCCCCGTGCTGGGCATACTCACAATGGAAGCAGAGCTGAAAAAGGAGCAGCTCAGCTCTGTCCAGGCAAACAGAGCAGGAGAGCAATTGTGAGATGCAGCCGCCTGCAGAGAAACCGCCGGGGCTGCAGGCATCTGGGCCCAGACCCTTCAACCGCGGGGGCCGAGAATGCTGAACTGCCGCAGACAGAGGGAGAACCTCTGGAGAGTGGCCTGAGAGATCCCCCAGGGGGATCTCAAGACAGACCAAAGGCGCCAGCAAAGGATCCTGAGCCAGTGTAGGATGTGGTCTCCTATGACACATATTTTCAATGATTGCTTTTTTGGGTCCCTGGGTTGGAACCCAGTGGAGCAGGGAGGGACCGGATTCCCCTGTTCCTGGCCATTGGCTCTTGCCCCTGGCCAACACAGTCCAACACTGGGCTTTGAATTCAAACCCTCCCTCCCGCATAAGGCATTAGAGTTTGTACTTCTGCAAGCGTCTTCAGTGGGGCAGTGTGGGACTATCTGTACTATCTGGGTCCACCATTCGATCCACTCAAGTGCTGTGCACACGTAATTAGATGTGGCGCTGCTAGCGGAATGGATAGGTAATAGGATATAGGGAGCCTTTCCCCACTGTGGCCGGGTAAGCTCCTAGCCAGACGTGTAACCCGCTATGTTGGCAGCATCGCCAGAGAAGTTCAAGGTTTGAATGGGCCCGCTTAGCGCTGCCCTAGCCTGCATTGAACCCATTCTGCAGCTAGAGCGAGGACGTCGCGGATGGAGCTCTCCCCCGGAGCTTTCCATGAGTGTTCAAGTCATGCAGTTACAGAGCAGCTGTCAGCTGCTTGAAAGCCTAAAGCTTTTTGTGGTAGTTCTGTGTCTTTGCAGGACCATGTCACTTGGTGGGGGAGCGAGAGGAGAAGGTGTTTCATGAGCCGTGGGAGGAGAGCGCAAAGGACTTGACCTGTTGTATAAGATAAATACAGAGAAACCTGGATTTGGAGGTGGTGGAAGATGGGGCAGCCAGCAGGACAGGCAGAGCAACTTGTGATGAGATTGCGTCCTGGGGGTTGGGCACTCAGGGCGCAATGAGGTGGCTCTTGAAAGTGGCTGTGCTCCTGGCATGGGGCTCCAGTCGGGTGGAGAGGAAGCGACCGAAGCTTGGGGAACCTGGAACAGCGGTGAAGAAGGTGCTGCCAATTTGCAAGAGGCTGTTCCCCAGCTTCGGGGAGAGGCTTGTAATGCGGCAAGGTGGCACTAGGCGGCTTTGAACAGCATGCACGCCTCGGGTCCCAAGAGGCAAGGGCCATCTTTACAGGCCAGGTGTTTACACGGCTTCCTGGGGCTGGGGATCCGGAGTGTCAGACCCTACAGGCCCATAATCCAGTTTGGGCTGGCAGTCAGTCAGTCACTTTGGTTTACCCTCTACAGCAGAGGCAAAGCAGTTAGCGGGACTCTGAGGTGGATTAGCTGTTAATATTTATCTGAATAATAAGAATACGACCTTCAGCAACACTGCGTAAGAGGCAAGACACCCAGCCTTCTGCCTCAGGATATAAGCCAACCAATGAACCGCTTGGGGTCAGGAAGAAACTTCCACCATGAGCGAATTATTAGAAAATTGTCCGGTAAGAGAGTTCTACCCCTTCCTATAAAGTTTCTAGGACTTGTCGTGTTGGCGAGAGGATCCAGCATTAAATAGACCACTTCTCTGATCCAGGCTGGTATTTCCTGAATTCCTACAGCTCATGAGACACGCTGAATTTGAGATTTGCAGCCCAGTTTAAAGACTAGAGTGATTTGGTTAATCTTCAGAGGACCACTGACGTAGGGCCCTTGGAGACTGACATTCCATTCATTATAAATGAGTCCAGCCCAAGGAGAATAGGAGGTCAAGCCCAGGAATTATCCATGGATAAATGAACTTCCAGAAGCCTAGTGCCAGAACCTAGGGGTAAATCGAACTAATTCCAGATCTCATGGGATCGCACGTTTTGAAATTACAAGCGTGTAAATAAAAAAGAGCCCGTAGTCAGAGTGATCCAGATTCTCCACCATCAGCACTCCAAGGAGTACAGAGAGTTCTCGCGACGAGGTATGCCAGTCCAGGATTCGAACCCTTATGGATTAATGAAGTTCCTGAGTCTTTTGGTATCACAAGCTGCAGATGTTTTGATTCTGGCAAACGATGTGAAACTGCAGGCCAGAACTATGCTGAAAAATAGCTTGTTGTTCAAGAGAGAAACTCCCTGAGTGACAAGACTTTAATGCACAGCAAAGCCATAAGGCTGGGTTGGAAATGTAAATACAGTATACATTCTCCCGCTGGCCCAGTAATTCAGTAAATGTGCACACGATGCAAATCCAGTTCGACATGCTGTTTATGTGGACATATGGGAACTATCATTTTTGTACAATCCAGTGCAGGGTTCAGTGTTGCTGGACAGACTTTTGCCTTGACTGTGTGTAAGCGAGGCTAGAGCGAGGGTGAATTATGGGAAAGGCCAAAATCCATGTATTTTGTAAACATGGCAGAAAGGGAAGATCCTGATCGATGGGAAAATGCTGTTCCAAACCAAGATGAAAGGTGATGGAGAGACCATGCAATTCAGGACAAAGTCTCTCGCATACCCTGCTTAAAAAGAAGGTTTTAGAGTCGCTTGTTCGCAGCCTGCATTGCCACAGAGAGCAGAACCACTGGGCTTCCCAGCTATTGTGAACGTGCACGGGGTAGCAAAGCTGTAGATGCTGCTTTTATGTCTGTGAAATACACACAGAGAAGTGGATTAAAAATACAAATATTCTTGCTGGACGGTTGCAATGTAACACGACTTTATTTCTTACAACTCCCAACGATAACATACCAGAACCCTCAAAAACAGACACCAAGCAGACTGGTCCCTTAAAAATAGAGAGGAACAACTGTCTCCATTTTGCTAGAAACTGGTTCTCTGCAGATTGCCTCCGATGGCACATTTCTCCATACAGCCCTTTAGATTGCGGGCAGGCCCAGAAAACCCCTTACAAATTGAAGTGACAGTCAGATTTCAAATACACCACAGCTGCCACCCACAGAGAATAGATAAGAAGCTAACAGCTGGATTGCCAGCCTCAAGATACACAGCAGAAATGGTGGACCTGTGCTGTCAGCCATGGTGTATGGAGCAAAACCTGAGAGGTGCCCTGCTTGTTGCTTAGAGCGAAGCATAGAGAGAATGATTCCCGGGATAGGTTTGAGAGACGAGTTCTTCACTGGACCGTTTTCATTGGCAAACGGAAGTACGCAAAGTGATGCCAGGTTACTCGCATAGCCACAGAGGTGGCCAGCACCGGCATCCTTGCTTAGTCCTTTTACTGGGTTTCACATTCGTTCCAGAGATCACTGGAAAGTGCCATCAGACCTGAGAGGGGATCCCTTGGATCCAAGCAGGGAGTCTGGCTTGAGGATGTCACCATCTGCAAGGAGCAAAAAAAACCCAAACGATGCAAAAAGGCCTGTCATGGAACATTCCAGGTGAAGCAACATCAGTGACTATGAAAGGCTGCTTGTAATGCACTTAGCACCGATCAGCTCCTCTGTCGTCATTTATTGTGGCAAAGACGGGGGAACTGGAATAGTGGTTTTTGAAGGGGTCCACGCTGCTGGATTATTAATGGGCTAATGATCTTTGCAGAAGAAACAGAAATGTAAAACTTCCAGGTGAAAAAAAGAAAAACCAACCCTGCATAACATGATTTAGGAAACAGAACAACTACAGTATTTGGGGAAATGGTTTCATTTTATTTAGTCATCTTGTGCTGGGAAAGTGGCAGGTATTTTCCGACCTGGGTGCTTGCCTACAGGGATCCAGCCCGGATTGCGCTGGGTGCTGTAGATGAACGTAATACAAAGACAAATCTCTGCCCGAGAGGGTTAACAATATAAAAACAAAGTGAGAGGAACTGGTGGGGGCAGGAGACGACAAAGATACGGATGGCGCCCGAATTAAAAGAGAGACAGTTGTACATGTCCGAGTATGATGAAGACGTCTGAAGATGAAGGGAATGATAGGCTGCGGTCGTAGCACACCAGCTGGCTAGCCATTGCAAGGTGTGGTATGTGGTCAGTCACCTGTGATTACAGAGCCCTGGCCAAAATGCGCCTGGATCCTGCTAGTCTACTTCTGTGTGACTAATTGTTCTCCACCACACACACAGATTAGTTGGAAGGAATCATTTTCCTTTTACAGCAGCGAGTTGGAAAATCTCCCAGGACTGTGTTTTTTGGAAAGATCACGTATTGCAGCCTTTGAGATTTAAACGCAGAGACAAGAGGGATTTGATCTCCTTAGCAGTGTGAGCACATTCCCCAAGGTGCTCACCTACCTGGAGACCGTAGTGTATTTTTTATTACTGTTTACACATTGCAGCGAGGTCAGCCTGACATCGAGTTGAGGGAAGAAACCACCACGCCTTCCTGTCTAAATGAGCTGGGGAAACAACCTTTTGCCAAGGATCCAAGTCGTTCTAAAATAAGGTAAACACCACCTATGTTAATTGTCTTGGAAAACACTCTGAAGGCACCAGGAGATTTGGGCAGCCATGTACTGCCTCTAAGCAGCAATCAGAAGTAACAGCTAGAGTGATATTTCTGAGATGCCATGGGGAGAAAAGAAGGGAACAGCCTCTCCAGAGTTAATGGGCAATTCCCAAAATTTCTTGACTCATTTTTGAGTCATTTCTTGTCTCATTTTTAGGGTGAGTGAAAACTATTGTCTCGACAGCCCTGGAGTCAGATGTCTTGTATTCAAAAAGGACGGACAGCGGCAGGGCAGGCATCTCCTATCATTCCCCACCAAAACAACCCCACCTTGGAGCTTCAGCAGTGACTTCTGGGGGAGATCAGACTCCATCCATGTCCTGAACTTGCTGCCTGCACTGAAACTACCAGCGAAGTAGCGATAAGTCCTTTGCAGGTTTCTTTTAATATTGGCACCTCAGTAGGACCTGGGTTGGGACAACCATTCCCTTTCACTGAGCTATCAATCTGATGGCAATGGCTTCTTGTGGCTTCCATACTGAAACAGATCCTAACCTAGAGCAGAAACTGTTCCTATTCCATTGCTATTCCCCAGAACCATCCAATCTTGTCGGGTTTACCATTTCACAGGGTTCCCAGTAGAGGGAGTGTGTAACAGGCTGCTTAAATGTATCCTGTCCTCCTGTAGTGGCTGAACCATGGAGTGGATAAGAGCCTTCTACTGCAACTGGTGGATAGAGTTACTCCTTTAGCCTGAAGTGAGAAAGGTCTTCAGGCTTTGGTGCTGGGTTAAATCCTGGCTATCCAGCTACGCATGAATGAAGCCATCCTGTTCTTATGCGGAGGACTTTCTCATTAATCTCAATGGTGGGAGTTTCCAGCATCCTGGCTAAGAAGCATCTGCCAGTTAATTGCTCTCAGACTGAGAAAAAACCAACAGGTTAGGGATGAAAATATGCACTCCCCATGTGTGCTGCATGTTTTCATCTGACAGCCCTCACCCTCTGCACTGCATTCTTTGGCTCACAAGTTTGCAAAGAGTTTGGAGCAGAAAAGCGTCACTTCAAGGGGTGAAACGTTGTCTGAGCTGCACTGTTTGTGCTCCTTTGGCTACCAGGAGGCCTGGCTGGTCGTGCGGCGTTCCTTGTTTTCAGTAGCTACTGCCGGCTTGTGCAGCTGGCGTGCACGGCTCACCAGCGCCGCGGACGGGGAGGGCTCCGTTCGCAGAGGCATAGGGATAAAGCTGTACCTGCTGGAGGACTGGCTGGCCCTCTTATAAAGTGAGGTTCAGGTTGTACCTTCCCGTGGAACAAATCCCAGGGAGCCGCCTTCGGGGAGAGGGGTTTCTGCCTGGTGGAGGGGGTAGATTTCAAAACCTGAGTAGTGATGGGGAAAGCACACACCAGCGCTGGCTATCGTGGGGTAACGGGGCAGCTCTGGGCTCTTTCCCCCTTGCTGCTAGAAGCACATGCTGAGCTTGCCCGCCCAGATACCTCCACGCTCACATGCCAACAGGTGCAGGTGAATGGGCAGCGTGCATTTCCACTGGCTTTTCAGATGACGCTTGCAGAGAGCGTGCTCCAGAGCGTGCGCCTTCCACCAGCACTGCCCTCCATGCCCCTCCAACACGCAGAGCTGGAACCTCTCCCGAATAGAGTCACAGCCGCCCTGCTGCTCTGCCATGCCCACCCAGGGAGCACCCAGCCTACTGTCTTTGCTCTGAGGAGGAGGATGGGGGACAGGCGGGCAGCCTAGCCAGTGCCATCCTTCTTTCTCTGGGCTCAGGGGTCTTTGCACATGCTTCACCTGCACTCAGTCTGCATCAGGGATAAACATTTGGCTCTTCACCATACACCGTTCTTGGTAGAAGCCTCCACTGAAAATTCCCCTGGGCGTTCTGCTGGGAGCTGTTTCAGCTTCTCTCTCTCCCCTTGAAAATAAAGACCAAATCGAAGTTGAGCTAGTTCTGCTCTCATACCCATCTCGGTCTGGTGTCATACCACCAACCTAAAGTCTTTGGGGCAAGGACCATCTTTTGCTAAGTGTTTGTACAGCACCTAACACACTGAGGCTTGGGCCTCTAGATACTATCACAAACTAAATCATATAGTTAATGGAGTTACTCCTGATTTACACTGGAGTAAGTGAGAGCAGACTCAAACCCTTACAGGCTGACTTGTAGCTAAGCAGATTAGGACCCCAATTTAATAATAACAACACCTAGCTCTTTTAGAGGCTTCCAAGGTTGCTCTGGGATTTTATGCAGAAAGGTGGCTTTATTTTCAGCAACTGCAACAGCAAGTACAAATAACTATCAGGCATAGGCAAGCCAGGAGCAAAACATACCTGTGGAACTTACTGCTGCATGATATCGCTGAGGCCTAGAGTTTAGCAGGATTTTAAAAAAGGACTGGACATCGATATGAGAACATCCAAATTACATAGCATACAAATCCATAAGGGGGATAAATTCCTCTGCTTCAGTGCATACAGCAACTTCTAGCTGCCTGGGACGAGGAAGGAATTTCCACTATTGATCAATTTTCGGTACTGATATGGCCCCCGCTACCTGCTGTCTCAGCATCTCAGACTGTTTAATGTACACAATCCCTTTGGGAGGCAGGCCATGCTGTTATCTCTGTGTAACAGAGGAGGCACTATGGCACAGGGACACTAAGGTCCAGATCCTCAGAATATGTAGGCACCTAACTCCCTTGGGTTGAGAGTTAGGCCCAGAGCCTCAAAGGTATTTATGTGCCTGAGTGACATGGTTGAAGTCACACAGGAAGTCTACAGTGGAGCATGGAACCGAGCCTGCGTCTCTTGACTCCCAGGCTAGCCCCGTAAAAACAAGACCCTCTTCTTTCTCTTGTAAGGGTCAGGTTATCAATGCCCATTATAGAGTTTCTTGCCCTTTCCTCGGCTGCAGCTGGTGGGCCGGTGGTCTGATCTGGTCTATGTCTGTGCCCTTTACCTTTCACCTGTGCTTCCAAGTTGGAGAAACACAAGATCCTTTTATGTGGAATCGTCTCTTCCTTCTCCTTTCTCAGCTGCGCATCAGATGGGCCAGGATGCCGGCCTCACCTCACAAGCAGCTATGAATTTTTTAAAAGGCCCCTATTTCGATCTGCCAGTGCTGCTTTTTCCTCCCCCCTCTTCCCGGGAGCCACACTGAGGCTGTGGTTTGCTGCTTTCCGGGAAATAAAGTAGGTCAGGGTGTCACGTAAGGCAGTATTAATACACAGTCAGGCAAGCGAAGCAAAAAAACCCTGCCTGATTGGAGATGATAAATAACCGGCTGTGTGGGCTACACAGCTAAGGGAGAGAATTTGTTAGGGAGCAAACTGGAAAACATAGTAACCTGGTGCACTGAAGTGTCAGAGGAACGTGTTCAGAGTCTGCTAGAGAGCACCAGCCCCATGCAGCAAGGAGAGGTCTGGTTCTCCATTTACCTGTGTGAGACTTTAGGCTGAGCATCAGCCGTGCATTTCAGCTGAACTGTCCAATCTGGTCAGGACACCTTGTGCTGGCACAGACAAGGCCGCCTACCCCCCTCCTTCCAGATTTCCCTTCGGGTCTCTTTCGCAGACAGCATTTTTCTTTCACAATTGGACACAAGGAGCCAGTGCAGAAAGCATTAGACGTTCATGGAAAATCAACACTCTGTGATCCAAAATCCTTGGTTGCAAATCATGTTTTTCTCCCAGAGTTTATGGATTTATGAATCTCTCCACTTATGCAAAATTTACATATGAAAAAATGAGAATCCTTCTGTCTCAGTGGCCTCTGACCCTTCTAATTCCTCGCCCAAATGTAGCCACTTGGATTTTGAATCATTCTGCTTTAAGACAGGTTCAAGTCACAAAACGTCTCTCCCAATCAGTATTTCAAACACCACAAAGTCAAGGAGGCTGTTCAGCCCTGGGAATTTGGTTTGGCCCGTTATAAGCATGGGAGCCACTAGCAAAATTTGACTCTAGATTAGGATTTCTAGCATCTGCCAATCTCTGGAGTTGGGGTTTTATTTAAGCCCCATCTCAAAAGAGAAAAGCACTGACATTCATGCCGGTGGAGGGAATTTAGGGGTATTGATGTTCTTGCTGTATTGCAGGATCTGGAGTGACTGTGCATGTCGATTTCACCAGCTGATTTGACATGGTGCTGCTGACATGAATTTCCTTGGACTGTGGCCTGGATTAGCAAAAGCTCCCAGTGCTAGGAAGTAGCAGATCTAGGCCATGGATGCAACTTGTCTTGAGTGCTTTACCAGGCTAGAGGAGGCCCCTCTCCAGAAATTTAGTGGGATAATGGAAGAAGTTTGAGTCCGAATTGCTAGAAAGGCGAGGTGGGAGGCTCAAAGGCCGCCTGTCCAGCAATTTCAGATATGAGGCTTAGATCAGCCCAGGGGCCCCATTCCTAGAAAACTGAGCTCCTCCCAGGAAAACTCAAAGCCTCCATTCCCCAACACCTGAAGGCCTCTTAGGGGATTAATGTCCAGTTCAAACCAGAGGCCCTGCTCCCAGGAGTTTGGGGAGCCCTCCACTGTTCCGTTATTATTAAGCACAGCGAGCAAAAAGCCTGTCGCTGGTTCATTCTCTTCATGCGCTGGCCAGCATCTCCTGCCGACAATGAATAACAATGCCTGGCGGGTTTCACCCGAGGCGGTAGGGTAAGTAGAGTCTGCAAACAGTGTGCCACTATCAGCCATCGCTGCTTGAATCACAGGGGGAGGTTGCTAAATCCTAGGGTCATGGGGCAGCTGTGCCTGATGCCTATGTTTCAGTCACCCTCACTCTCCTGCATCCAGAGCAGGGCCCCCACATGGGGGGGGGGAGAGGGGGACACTTTACCGGGGTCCCCAGAGGCCCTGGGGAGACCCGGCCCAGGCTGCAAACCCCATTACCATGAAGAAAATATTTTTCATAGTTCATGAGATTGTATGTGGGGGATGAGGGATTGTGGTATGTGTGTGGGAGGGGGGGGCCATGTTACAAGTTTGTACTGGGCCCAAAAAAGTTATGTATGGGCCCTGCTCCGGAGCAGTGGCTGAGCGAGGGATCCTCTTTCAGCATGACACCCCACACTGAGTCAGACGCCGCGCGATGAAGGCTCCACCACAGTCTGTGCCAACGGTTGATGACCATCACTGTTAAAAACGAGCCACTTTTCCAGTGTGGACCTGCTGACTTGCACGGCCAGTGATCCTCTGCACTTCTGAATGGTCTCTTAGCCCAGGATCCAAAGCCCTTCACAGACCCTGGCGACTCTTCACGACACGCCTGAGAAGAATACTCGCTGACTCTGAACGTCTTCATTGTACAGCTAGGCAATCAGAGGCTGGGGCGGCCAAGGTCGCATTGCGGATCAGCACCATACCTGGTTCCTAGTCTGCTGCTCTAAGGGTTTGCCAGCTTTCCTGACTGTCGGAACGGCACAGTTTGTCCTTGAGACATGGGCCTGATTTATTTGAGGAAACATTACCAGGACACAGCGCTTACCTGGGAGACCACAGGCACTGGTTACTTCTCTCATCTATTAAGCCTGAGCTCTGAAAACAATTTGTTGAAACACGGAGAAAGAGACACGCTTAGCATTGAAACGTACTTGGCTTGGCTCTGCCGGAGTCCTCTGAAATTGCATTGTGTGCACTGAGAGGCTGCCACCCTCTCCCTCATGTTTTATAGCAGTCAGAGAATATATTAATCCTCCTGCAAAGCTCATCGCTTGGAGGCAGAGACCGGTAGCGGCAGAGTTTCTATTTCCCTTGAAAATGGGGAGGGAAAAGGAGCGGCAGCGAATGGAGCTGAGATGCTCTTCAGAGTGAGCAGCTGGATTGATATCAAAGCACAGTCCACAGTCAGATTGCCAACCTAAAGATTCTTTTGGTCCCAAATTCACGCCGTCCCTGACGCTTCCAGGACTATAAATCAGCCTGTGGTATTGAAAAGAACTCGCTCAGGATAATCATATATGTAGAAGAGTTTCTCCCTTGTGTTACTAACACCTTGTTAGCTTATTAAAACCAAAAGGGTGTAAAAAACTGGTCATGGCATCTTTACTCTCTAGTCATTTTCATGTGCAGTGCAAGATGATAGGGTTTCCAACATCCCCATGGCCTGTAATTGCAACTCAGCTGTCCTCATCAAATGGATTTTTTTTTAAAAGTCCCCAACGTTTTTTGAAATTAATATTCAATTTTGTAACGCCCCCCCCCCACCAATCCCTGGACTGGGTCCAAAATATTTCCCCACCTCCAAGTTTTTCAAATGGCTCCAATTGTTATCATGGCTTGAGCTAGCACCTTGGGTCCAAACACCTCCAAACGATGGGAGTCCAAACGACTCTCAATCTGGATCTGAATTGTGTAAGTTGTGCTCTAAACCCTGATGGTTACGTACCCTTTTCTCACAGGGCATGTCTACACTTCTAGCTGGAAGGTGTCATGCCCAGCTCAAGGAGATGTACCGTGCTAGTTCTAAGTGGGCTAGTGGCCTACAAAGAGGGTGTAGTCAAGGTGGCACATGCAACAGGAGAGGCTAGCTACCCTGACTATATACTCCGTCTCCCATGGGACCATACTTGGGGTGCCTAGTCCCTTCTGCCACTTGTGCCTCTATGGCTACGCTCTTATTTTTAGTGCACTAGCTTGATTAGAGCTAATGCAGGAATCTCTCTTCAAGCTGGAAATGGCACCTCCAGCTCCAAGTGCAGAGATAGCCTTCGCTTACATGGGTACACAATGGGCGTAAAGGTATCCTGTCCTGGTTTACGTCCATTACGAAGCACCTGAAGTGACACACCAAGCTAGCTTTGGCTCAAGAAGAAGAGATGAAGCATGAACTATAGCTTCAGGAATGGAAGGGACCCCTTCAAGATCAGTGCAGCAAGATCCATGAGTGATGGGGACAGAGGAACATCACGTCCACGTGAGAATTGCAAACGGCAGGCAGGTATTGCCCAGTGCAGCAGGTTTCCTAGATGTTAAGGGTAGCAGTGATCGTTGTATTGATCTAGTCCATCTCCTTCATACCTAGGGCAGAGAATCTCATCTAATCATCTTGCCTATTAGGCTGTGGTTAAACTAGAATATCTCTTTTGGCAGGATAGCCTCGCAGGGATGGAAAATTCCATGATGAGGCCCCTTGTGCTTTGGGTCCTGAATTACACAAGAGCACGTGCTCATAGGCCACATGCAGTAGTGTCCTTCACTCAAAGATCCCAAGCCACACAAATGCCAATGCCTGATTCATTATCATAGATTTTTAAGGCCAGAAAGAACCATTATGATCATCTCTGGACCCTCTGCCCTCCCCTGTGTAATGCAGCTGCCGCGAGGTGGGAGGTGGCAGCCCAGCAAAACATATCCCGATGCTTGGCAGTCGCTGTGGGAAGATCTCAGTCATTACCTAATTGTAATCTAGTTTGGACACTGTGGCTCACACTTCTACTCATGCCAAAAAGTGTTTTGGGCTTTTTAACAACCACGGCTAGTGAGGGCTCCCGTTTTACATCACCCCAAAAAGACGGCTTCTCTCACACCAACCCCGGTGGGCATATGGTGACTGTTTTAGGAAGTTGAAGCCTGCTGTGTGCTTTTAACCTACGAGGGCCCCTCGCTGCCACCCATACAGAGTTGGCACCACATTTGAAACGACAAGAGGCCTAGGAGAGTGTTTCAAGTTATCTATGGCTGCATTTAAAATCTGAATGAAAATAACAGCCTCTTGGTGAGATTGCTGAACGACATGTTTGTATTTAGGCCTGATTCATGAAATAACCCTAGAGGAAACAGCCAGGAACTCACACAGCATAATAACCCCTCCAGAGAGAACCTTGTGTTTCTTTTCCTCTTTCTATGGTACCACTTGTCCTTGGTGTGTTAAAAGACGTATCTGGCACAGAAAGCACAAATTAATGAAGGGAGACTTGGTTTTGGAAGCAAGGGAGAATGATGAATTCTAATACAAACTTTATCTTTCCGGCTACCTTGGGGTTTTCTTTAGCATCCGTTGTTATTGTATTTAGGAGATGAGCCCAGCTAATGAGCTCAGGGTTTCAAGTAGAACAGGGCTTGATAGCCGGAGCTCGTGTGTGGCAGTACAGGGACCTGTCCCCATACGGCTGAATGAAGCTGACCGACGCTTATCGCTGGCTTCATAAAATCTAAGTCTGAGCACAAAGAAAGAGACTTTAATTCAGACCATCAGAGCCTGCCCCAAAGCCCAATGAGGTCAGTGGAAACGTGACCATAGTTTTGGATGAGGTTACAATGAAGAGGCGGTTCAGGCCAAGACCCATCGTATGTTGTGGGTCAGAGGAAGAAGCTGGTTAAGTGGAAGCTCGAACCCAAACGATCAGCCTCTTGGGTGAGTTTCCCAGACCCAGGCTACAATGGACACTTCCATGTCACTCTCATGGAAGTTGCTTTATTACTTTGCCCAGTGTCAGTCTCATGGTCTTTCTAGTCTTTACTGGCCCAGGGGAAACATAGACTGGATTTCCCAACAGTGATGTCTATTAGGCTGTGGAGTAATCTCCCTAAGGAAGCCTGATTGTGAGCAGTTTAAAACTGGGATTGGACAAAATGCTGGCCAATGTACAGTACAGCACACTCTGGAGACAGCAGCTCCCAGGTGCTCGACTAATAGTTCCCAGCTTCGCCATTGGTTGGCTGTGATCTTGGGTAAATCACATGGTTTCTCTGTGACTCAGTTTCCCCACCTGTACAATAGGGATGACAGCGCTCTCCCAATTTTGTAAAGTGCTTTGAGATCTACTGAGGCACTCGGAGTGCTAAGCCCAAGAATGCCAAACCTGGGTGTCCAAAAGGAGACAGGCTGATCTTACTGAGATGCCTACGTAAGTGGCCTGATTTCCAGAGCTGCTCAGCCCGTGCTGATTAATGCCTCTGAAAATCAGGCAATTTATTTAGGTGCCTAATTATGGATTTAGGCACCCGACTCTAGGGACTCGAGTTGAAAATTAACCATTGGTGTTTGGAATTAGAGACAGGGCTCGGCCGTTATTAGCAGGGACCTGGGAAAGGTGCCCACATCTGAGAGGATTCAGTGTGATTTCACGCGCTCATCGCATTCCCACATTCGGAAGACGCTGGTTGGCATGGCACGCTAGAACCAACGGTTCAGTTTCATTATGCCTCATGGCTGAGACTGCAATGCAGTGGAAATTGGTGACTGCTCTGCTAGTTTAGTCTAAAATGCTGCTGTCAAACCTGTCCCCCTGTACAGCAGAGGGTTATTTACACTCCTGGGTCTTGGGGTACCTATGGCTTTGCAGGAATCCAGCCACACCTCTGCTTGAATAAGGCTCGTCCATCTTCCACAGAAGCTGAAATCTCCACGGCTTGTGACTCAGTAGCGCTTGATGCCAAGTTCCACTGGAATGTGAGGCTAGCATCGATGGAATGATGACTGTCCCCATT
This sequence comes from Mesoclemmys tuberculata, assembly GCA_007922155.1. Classification (NCBI taxonomy): domain Eukaryota; kingdom Metazoa; phylum Chordata; order Testudines; family Chelidae; genus Mesoclemmys; species Mesoclemmys tuberculata. The sequence continues at coordinate 3,850,626 of ML675649.1, read as the reverse complement.
AGAAGAGAAGATTTTCTAACCAATCCGCTCTAGGAATTATTGCGGTGCAGTTCTCTGGCCTGTGTCCTACAGGATGTCAGACAAGATGATTGCAGTGGTCCGTTTCTGGCCTCGGAGTTGATGAATCTATGAAAATTGACATTCTGGCAATTGAAAATTGATATTTCTGGCATTGCTCAAAATAATTTATGGTCTCTGTTTTTTATTAGCCTGCTGGAGGACACTGCATAGTGGAATGCACTGCACTGATTGTTAGTTACATGGACTGACAAAACAGCACTGCTTCATTCCGGCTCTCCACACCTCCTTACCAGGATGCAATTTGGCAACCGTCCTTTGACCTCTGCGCCAGACTCGTAACGGCCTTCAACGCTGGGAATTGTTTCAAATCCAACCCAGGACGGGATTTGAATTGTGCAGCTGGAGTTTACAATGATCTGCGGATGAAGGGCTCCCCCTGGTGGCCTCGGGGCATCCACACGTGCTGAGTTTCCCTTGGATTCCCAAATGAACACCCCACTGGGTTTCTCCAGTCATATCACACCAGGGTCTGATTTTTAACTTGAAGTTCAATACTAAGCACAAAAGTTCCCCCCAGCCTTTAGCCAGGTACAGCTCAAAGTCCCCTGGCCTGGGCCAATTCCTCCAGTCTCAGGATCTTGCCTAAAGGAGCCCCTCACTTTCTGCAACCTTCTGAAATTCCTGCCTTCTGCTTTGTATCGGGAATGGCCTTATTCCCCTCCAGTGGGGCTCCTTCTGTCCTCAGGGTTGGCTTGGCCCCAGTCTCTCCAGCCCAAAGGCATGCCACCCTGTTCCACGGACCAAACATCCTTGAGCTGGAGAGGGGGAGGGATTTGAAATATAGATCAGGATGCAGCGTCCATGCTTGGAATCCCTCTTGGCTTACACCTGGTGTCCAGATGTGAGAGCATGCCTTGAGAGTGACTTATTCTGGTGTCTCCACCTGGGATTGGCAGGGCTGGGGGACCACATGAGAGAGAGCCTCGTTTCTTGAGATTCTCCAGGTTCAAGCCATGTAGATAGTTCAAAGGCCCATCCAAGGGTTGGGCTGCTTCACTTGCAGCCAGCCTGCACATGTTTTTCCTCAGAGGCCAGATCAGACCTAACCAAGGGGTTTAGTCTCAGACGGGCTTGCTGCAAGTTTGCAGCATGTGGAGGGTAACTTGAGGGAAAAGGGTCTAGTTTCAGGAGGGGCCGTAGCTCAGTATGACACCAAGCCGGGACCAACCTGCTGCCATGCAAACACTAGAACTTCAGCATGTAACACTGGCCTCTCCACAGCCTTCAGATAAATCTCCTTCCTGTAACTGCTCCCGTCTGCCACATCACTTATTGCTCCTGAAACAAGAGAGGCATGTGGCATCTGCAGAAGGATTGGTGTTGCCCTAGGCAGCAAGAGCCGAAGAAGGAATCTGGTTGAATCCGAGAGTCCGGCTAGACTCCTCCTTGCTGGAAGTCACTGTGGGAAGCTCCCTCACATATGGTGGGACTTGGAAAGGATCTTCACAAAGGTTTAACATAACATTTAAATAAAAATTCTAGGCTGGTGCTAATCATGTGTGAAAACCCTAACAAGCGGCTCCAGTGATGACTCATAAACAAAACTTCTGAACTGTGTGAAGTAAACACAAACATCATTCTTGCTGCTGCCTTTGATTTTTTTGGAGGCCTGCGGCTGCGGGGAAGGGAGTGTTACAAAACCAAGTCAAACTGGATGTTTCCGAAATCACGAGGCAGAAACTAATGAACCAACAGCATAAATAACTGGCTGCGTATTCCCCCGAAACAAAGAGCACCTGTAATCTCCAGGTGAGAGCATCTGTAAATAACTGGCTGCTCAGCAGCTGGGTGGGAATGCTGAGGATGGGAACAGGGAGTGAGGGACAAAGTGACACTCAGAACCAAATGTAAGAAGTATTTGCATCATGAATCACTGACAGGTACAGATCTCTTTCTCTGACATGGGTCAGGGCAGAACTACAGAAGTGCAGGGTTTCTTTTACAAATTCTTTTACAGGATTTCTTCTTTAAGTAAAACTTTGTCTGACATTCATAAAAGCACTTCTTAGTAACATCCCCTCAGGCGTTGACATCTCCTGCATAGAATGGAGTTCTACAGCTTTGGCCTTGGGCAATGAACTTTCTCTTCACCGGGACTTTTATCCTGAGAAACTGGGAACCTGGCTGTCTGGCTTCTGGGACATGTTTGATCAGTGTGATCCAGTGGTTTGAGCCCAGGAATTTGAGAGTGCCAATCCCAGCCTTGACACTAAATCACCAGGGGAGCTTGGGTGAGGTATTGAATTTCCCTGTGACTCAGTTTCTCCATCTGCAGAATGTGGGTCATGTCTGCTTTCCCAGACATTTCTCTGTGGTCAGAGTTACTGACTTTTAGAAAGTGCTTTGAAAATTGAAGTTGGCCTGAGTGCTAAGAATTATGTCAGCATGCAGGTCCTTGGATACCTTTGCCCATATCCTGCCTTCCACCCTTCATGAGTGTGGTTAAATTTAACATGGCGCAATAATGTTATCAATCTCATAAAGCTCCTCAGTGTAAGAGAGTCAGGAACTCTCTGCTCCCATCTGTGGGTGAGCAAGGGGAAGAACGGCCACAGAGCTGCTTCATCTGCATAAGCTATTTACCTAGAACCCTAGATTGACAAGAGCTCTAGAGGGAAGGAACTCTCTGTTCTCCTTTATTGAGGAACAGGGTCTGGCTACAAAAGAGAGAGTCATTTGCATATGCTGGAATTCCTGTCTGGAATTCCTCCACTGACACTTTGGGAGTCACCATAACTGTACACAAACTCAGAGTTGGATGGGTAATGGAAGTGACCTAAAAGAAAAGAAAAAGACTATTGCTATTCAGCGGGGAGGATAATGGTAGTGACTCCGCTGAAGAATCCTTTATGTTGCTCTTCTACTGAATAAAGCTGATATCACTAGAGGCAGTTTTACATGACGGAGCGTCAGGACAGGACTAGGCAGTGCTTCCCAAAGGATTGGAGACCCACCTCAGGACTATTCTATCCACTGACACCAAACTGTGAGTGGGGCTTAATGGATAGAGATGGGGAAGGGGAAGTGATGTGATAAAGAGACTTTTGTCTATTGGACATTCTGACTGGTGGGTGGGGAATTGAGAGCTCTGGAGTCCTGCCACAATTCCTCTGGGGGTGTGTTTTATTTATCATTCCTATTGCTAGACTGTCCCTGTGTCTTTCCAGGTTGATGCCATGTTCCCTTTCCTCCTCCGAAAGTTCTCCCTGTTCCATGCAGACTCAAGGCTCATGAGTAGGGAAGTACTGCCCTTTAAAGGGTGCCAGGGAAAGTATTTAGTGGGCCCTGGGTGGGGTACCCAACTGGGGAGTATGACAATATGGGGGTTCAAATCCAGACAGCCGAGAGTTTGTATCACCGCTTGCCCTGCATCCCTGAGTGCCTAACAATGCTTTGATGCTGGAGTGTCTTACCTGGGATGCTCACAACAAGTCTACACAAGCATTCAGATCACACTGCGAGTGTCTGGGTGCTTGACAGCCCTGGTTCAGCAACTCTCATTCCAGAAGCCTATCTACAGCTCCACTCTGGCTTACAGCCAGCCAGGTGGCCCTAACACACTCCTCATCCCAAATTTCCCCCAAACTGTGTGCCCTGAAGTGCCCAGCCCTCCCCTGGACAGCTCAGAGAAAGAACAAGGTTCATTGCTCCTGTGAAGAGACAAAACCACATCATGGCTCATTACTTTAATTGGGAGAAATATAGCCTTCCCTTTCATCACAGCACTAAGTTGGTTTATCGTAAAATAAAATCAATGCATTAACTGCAGAACGTAGGTTATGTGATGCCAAGTAAAAGGAATAAAGTGAAGAATGGCTACCAGCAAATAAAAGTGAAACGTGCATCTAAAAGTCTACAGCTTAATCTAGCAAGATGCAGATTTGTTGAGGATGGTTGTACTCACCTGGCATTCTTCCCTCTAGCCATGGCTGACTGGCCCACTCAGGACCTTCCTCAGCTGTGGAAGACGCTGCTCGTTCTGGCTCTCTGATTCTCTCCCCCAGCTCAGGCTAGAGCAATCTGAAGGCTGCCCTAACTTGCAGCAGCTGGCAACCGTTCACTAGGGCCTCACCACATTTCTACCATAGTTTGTCCCCACCCTTGACTCCCCCTCTGTGCAGGGGATGTGGGGAGGGAGATGCAGGACACAGCTGGGGATCCCCAGCAGGGAATTTGTGACATCTCAGTGGCTGGGGCAGAGAATTCCCCAAAACCTGATTGTAGGTTTTTTACCATAGGCTGAAACAGCTGGACTCCACCGTCCTGGCATCCTTCCTCTGGCCAGGAAACATGACTGCGGCCCCTCTAGAGCCTGTCAGCATCGCAGCACACAACAGCTGGGAGGTGGCAAGTCACTTGAGAGTGACCCCCCCCCCTTCCAGAGATCAGGCTGTATATATGCCACTTAGGCTCTGAACTTCCACCAAGCGAGGGCATACTGACCAGCTGTTGCTATTCCAGCCCTTCTCCCTAAGTCATTTTCTTCTGGTTTGGAGATACAGTGCTATTTGTCTGAGGTGTCTAGAAGGGAAACCTGTATGATAGAGGATTGCTGGGATGATAAAAGCAAAGCCCTGTGTTCAACGTGATATTTAGAGGCTGTTTTCCTTTTCACTGCTGATCAGAGCACCATCTGTCTCCGTGTTTACGAGGATGCAGTTGTGAGCTCTTCAGTAAGACTGTATTTCTTTGGTTGCCGCTTGCAATACCCATGGAAATGTATTCCTGCACCAGCTGCAAGAATCTCAGAAAATGGACAGGAGACATCTAGGCTGACAGGGAAAACCTCAGATTAGCAAATGAGGCAGGGGGGTGGTGCAGAGCCATGGCATGAAAAATGGAAGGCCGCCAGCTGCCAGAGAGCTGCATCTAATGCCTTAAATTTGAGCTGGTGGCAGCTGCTCTCATCTTTTCTGTGCAGATGTTTGGCCTGCGCACAGACTACAGATCTCAGCATGCAATGTTCCCCTACGCCTGGCTGCCTGGATCAAGACAGATGCTGGGATACACGGCTGCACCTCCATGTTAAATATTAGGGGGCAGCATTGCTTCTAGCAATACCTTGGCCGCTCCTGGCCTGTAGTTTAAGCACATCCTGGTTCAGGAAATCATGGAAGCATGTACTTATGGGCTGTCCTGAACTTGGGTCAGCTGTGCAAAGTGGGCGTCATGTACTGCCAGTTGAGACCGGCGTGCAGGGTTTGAGCTCGTTGTGGGAAGGGAGGGGTGGGAAGCTTGTCACACTGCTTTTTGTGGGGTGCTTGAGCTGTGGACAGATGAGGAGTTTTGTGCTCCCGGGGCTGGCGCGCCAAGCTGGCCATCCGCCATCTGGGGGCAAGGAAGCTGGATGGGCATGTCTTCTGGAACCATGGGGCCTATCTCCTGGCAGTTTCATGTTCACTCATCCAGGCAAAGATCCTGTCCACTGACCTCCTGGACCATTTCTTGGAGTGACGGGTGATGTGTGGTCCTCCACCTCCTCTCAGTTCCCTCGTTCGGGTCCTCTGTCCCTCACCCCAGCTCTGGTTTCTCCTTTGCTGTTCCGCTCGCTCAGCTGACTCTGGAGCTCCCTGGCCTCTCCCTTGTCTGAGAGGATGGGTCTCACCTTCTGGTTGGCTTATGCCCACCTTTCATGGAAATCAAATAGGCCAAGGTGGCCGTCCATCAGGGCAGAAGGAGGAAGCTGGGTGGGGCAGGTGGGTTGCTCTGCGTACTGTGGTATATAGTGATTGCATAGATTCCTTCTCAGACCAGTGGGGTCTGTCTAGGATCTCTGCTTGCTTTCTTCCCTCTGAATCCCTTGTTTTGATCCGGTGACCTGCACCCCCATCCCTGTTTCTTCCATTCCCTCCCACATCTGTTGATTCCAAGCTCAGAGACTCCTCCTTTACGTGGGGGCGGGCAGGGAGGTCTTGTCATTGTTTTTGTGAGCCCCCGGTTATCAAACAGACCTGACCAATGCCTTTTGCCTGCACTGCAATATGCTTTAGAAAAAGTAGGCATAAATGATGTTCCCCACTGAACAAAACTCCCAGGAGCATGTGTGTTGCAGGTCCATGTTGCAATGAATTAGTGGATACTCAATAGGCAGACCGCGGGCCAAATCGGGACCACCAGACGCTTTTGAATGGACCCTGAAATCTGTTTGTTTACTTACTATTAGCATTATTGTTGTTTTTTATTCTCTTCTCTGGAGTCAGGACCTTGATTATACCTTCCCCAAGAAATTTGGACCTTGACAAAAACTAATTGATTACTCCTGATAATGCCCTTGCAGACCGTTTGTGAAAGGACACCAGGGCTGTCCTCTTCCTGCCAGACGAGTTCCTGCTTTTCCCTGCTGCCATGCTGGGATTGTAGGCCGCTCCAGAGATGCATTGCTCGGATGTTTTACAGTATGTTCAGAGTAAATAAATACCAGGTATAGGATGCCAACTTCAGAAAGCCACGTGCCATTTTAAAGAGAGTAATATGTCCGTCTGTGAAGTTCTTCAGGACATATAATGCCAGTGGGAACCCTAGAGTCCCTGGATTTATTTTAACTTTCTGACCTTACTTAAGTACTTTGAGTTCTCTGCAGACTAATACTAATTGAATAGCTTTAGACATTCCCTGAGAGTGCTGACTGCAGTGACCTTACGGATTACAAATGACAGGGGCGCAGGGATATTAATTTTCGCTTCTGCAGAGGCACCTTTTTATAAGTTCATTGGCGAGACGACTTGTTCTGTGTGGTCACGATGATGTCTGTGTGCTAAATAGCATGGCTGGTTGTTACCAAAACTCATGGTGGCTTGATCTGCGATGTTTCTTTGGACTCCAAAGAGGGAACTTTAAAAAAAAAAGAATCTAGGAACAGAGGGGCGCAGATTGCACAATACAATATTATTGTTCAGCTTGAAGAACTCCTTAATTTTTAGCGTCAGCCTCAGGCTGCAGCGTTGCATTTATTTCGTTACCTGCTTGCGCCAGGGGATGAATTGCTAGAGAAGATTCAGGGCGGGGCTGCAGTTCAATACCTGACTTTGGCACAGATGTCTTGTGTGGTCTTGGGAAAGTCACTTAATGTTTTTGTGCCTTGGTTCTTTCGGTGTAATAGGAGGGTGAGAACTCACCCCTTGTTGCATATACTTAGACTGTAGGATTTTAGGGGAAGGAGCTGTCTCTTGCTCTGCCCAGCACAATGGGGGATCCAATCTAGGTCAAGGCCTCTACGCGCTAGGATAATACAAATAATAAATAATATTGATCAAATTCATCCATTGGGCAGATCCTCCAACACCCATGTTCTGTAATTAATGTTCTTCTGGGTCGCCCTTACTGGCCTCACACTTAAGTTGCAGGACTTTTTGCCTAGGCATTGATGTACCTCCTGACAGGCCCGAACGTCTGCATCGCCCTCTCTTCAAAGTCCATGTCTCTAAGGTAGGCCACTGAGGCTGGCTGCATCCTCAGTGCCCTACGAAAAGCAGTCCCCGTTCATCTAGGCAAGGTGCCACATCCTTATAAATCGACTGGCCTGGCACTCACGAAAGATCAGGTCTGGATTGTGGGACCTGCCTTATGTCACGGGTATTGGTTGCGGTGGCTCCGGCCAGCAGCACTTTTCATGTTTATGTTATCTGTGGGCTGCTACTGTGTGGGAATGAAGGAGGGATGTGCTGGCTTTCACAATCACTTGTGGCCCCAGGATATATTTTTTTTTATAGCCTGTGTTTGCTTAGAGCTTCCAGGCTTTGGCATCCAGCATCTCCAGCGTCGCTCCTCCGACGCTTTGGTGACTTGCCCTCCAGCCTTGCTCTTCCTAATTCTCTTGTCTAGTCAAACTGCAAGTTCTCACGGGCAGGGACTGACTCTTGCTGTGTGTCTGTCAGCATCCCGCAAAACGGGGCCTCGATCTCATGACTGACTGTCATCGCTATGATAATTGGGGCAAACCCCACCCAGGTGTGCAAAAAGTTGGGAGGAACCTGAGAGCTCCGTTTGCTCACCTGGCTGCACCTGGAGGGTGCAGTGTGTTTCAGACTTGTTTGGTTATTAGCTCCAGCGGGGCAGGAGCTGGGTCAGATTTCTAAGAGACTCCCAGGAGGACTAAATGCTCAAGCCCAGCTAGGCAGAGGTTGCTCGAGTTAGGCTTTGGCTTGTTGAGGGTTTCTGGTGAGCAAGCTGGGAACCTGCTACGTTGGGAAAGGCGTGGGCTGCAGAAGAGTCAGGGACGGGAGGGAAACGCACGTTGCCATGAGGTGTGTGGGATGCTATTGGTATGAGATGTTGATACCCCGGCAGGGATGAGACTTTAAAGTGACATGGCTGGAGAGCAGCGTCCAGAGAAGAGTCAGATGGCTACAGGGCCAGATCGGCCTTCAGCAAGGGCCACCAGACAAAGGGAAGTGGCTGTGCCATGCCTGATGAGGAGGGGGGACTGCACAGCCGGTGCATGACACATCTACAGGCAGCTTCATATTGGCTGAGGCCTAATAATCGCAGCTGAAATGGATCTCTTTTTTTGCTACCACTGGACAGAAATGTAACGCAGACCAACACAATCCTCCAGGCCTATTAGAGATGCCTACGTGAGTCCTCAACTGGAGCAGCTGATAGCCACTTCCATACAGGGGCAAGCATGGACGCCTGCTGCCACTCGACAGGGCTGCGGCTTTGTCCTGATGAGATCTCATTACACGGGGCAGTGTGCATGAAGACCACATGCAGCTCTCACATGGGTTTTCACAGTGTCTGGTTTCCTAACTGGCCAGTGAAGAAGAGCGGTCGAAATAAAGAGCCTGAGACCCGAATGTTTTTTTTGTACGAAGTCAAATCAGTCCTAGCACACTGTGCATTTGCTCACGCACGTCGCAAATACACTTCAAAAGGCAGTGGAGCCTGGCGAAATCCAAATGCAGGGCAATTTAACGCCTTCATCCGGCACTGGGGGGAATGGGAGGAGACCTGCAGCACTATGGCTGGAAAATTCGCAGCAGTCGAATTATGCTTATAATATCGGTAACTGAAGCAAACGCCTAGGGCGGAGAAAGGCCTGGCGTGCAATCCTGGCCCCCCTGAAGTCAGTAGGAGTGTTGATTTCAACGGGGCCAGTTTTTCACCAATGCTCCCTGCTGCAGAGGCGATACAGGCTGGACGCAGGTAGCAGACGGCGTGGAGGCGCCAGTCTCTAAGAGCTGCCGGTTTCTTTTTAAATCTCTCTCTGGTGGGTTAGAGGTGCTGGTGAATTGGAATGAAAGGGGCAGATTGATGGTTGAAGATGGAGAGGGCATTCCAAGAACAAGCGGAGAGCTGGGTGGGGACGAGGGGGTGGCATTGGTGAGCCGGGGGTATCTATTGCGAGTGGACATTGGGCCAGGTGTAAATGGGGGCAGCCATGCCAATTTGCACCAGCTGAAAACATGGCTCAGTGATTTTATCAGTGTATGGTCTGCTCCTCGGAGAAGTCCCTGCGTGTGGGGGGCTGGGATAAGACCCCATCACTAGCAACAGTAGTGGGTCCCTTATCTTTTCCGTTGGCCCAGAAGGCAGCATCCTGTCCTGCCTCCCATACATTACAGGCAAGGAAAATACATCTCCCTGGAGTCTTCGCTGTCCTACAGAAACGAGGCAGCTACAAAGGGGTTTGAAGGCGGGCAGCGGTTGTATCTGGCATTTGGTGGCCAAACTGGGCTGAAAAATCATCCCCGACTAGTGAATAAGCTCCCTCTGGGTGTGTCCCCTGTTTACCACGTCCCAGACTTGAACCAGAGCCATAAAGCCCCGTAATCCTATAGCTCTTCTAGACAAACCAAAGGGGGCTCCGTCTCCTGTCCTCCCTCCCGTGGCTAAGTCAGTCAAAGCTGTGCGGTGCTCCTCTCCGCTGGAAGACCTTTTTTCATATATTTCTCCTTGACTTTCCGATCTGTATTCCCATAATCTTTTTTGGCCCCTTCCATCCCCGCGAATCCCAAAGCACTTCCAGCGCTGCGTCGTACAGAAACTGCTGTAGATGGCTCTCAGGGAGCTGGGTGCATACTGGGCACTGAACGTTGCTTACCAGTCAGGAAACAAAGAGGTCCGGGTCCGGTTCCCGCTCTGGGGTGAATTTAGGAGGACAGATTCTACTTACCCGTGCTGGAATTTAGTCAGGGCACCAGGGCTAAGAGCCCTGCTCATGCACAAAATGTTACAATATCTTTAACGGCCACCTGTGGTTGTGGTTTTATGTCTCCACTGAAAAAACAGGATGTCGCTCCGCCGGGGCCTCTCATGCCATGTCCTTGTGAATGCAGGTGACCGGTTACCTTCTTCAGCTCTGGAGACCCCCAGCTGAGAATGGAGCAGGCTTGGGCCTGCTGGGATCACAGCTTTAGCTGTTGTTGGTTGAGCAGCAGCTGGGAGCTATCTGCTTTAAACGGATCTTTCAGTACTTGTGCTTGGTGAGGTCTCAGCCTCATACTGCAGTGGTGGGTTGAGTGCTGGCCTCTGCCCAGTACGGGGTTGTACTCAGAGAATTAACCAAAGGCAGGAGGCGAAATGGGGCAGAAGGAGGGTAGCGAGGCGGGGAGGGGCAGAAGGAAGGATTTCTATAACAAATCCGCCTGAAGGAGGGACGGAGTGGAGATCGGGAGAAAGCTTTGTGCACATCTGAGCAACTCTTCCAACCGATAGAGGCATGTCCTCAAAGGCATGGAGTGAAGAGTTGGAGGTGGTGGCAGGAATCTGTAATGCCGTACGTGTGGGTTGTGAGGGGTGGGGTGGGGAGAAATATTCCTCCCCGGCTTCTGCAGCGATCGGTGGCTGTGTCTTTCCAGTGCCTTCCTTGATGTCTCTTTGAAATACACTCAATGGTTTGATAGCTGGGAGGCTGAATTCTCTGCGGACCAAGTGGAATTTGCAGCACTGGTAGGGTCCTGCTGGGTTTTTGACAGAGCCATCAGTAACGCTGATGCACAGAAAGGTGTGATAAATTAAGCAGCGTTCTTCCCCTGGTTTTTTCCATTTACGAAACGGCTAGAAATAATCATTCGTCTGCAATTTTGTATTTTTTTTATTCCGCCAAACAGTACTGGATGTTCTTCCCATGTTAATTTATTTGTGGATTACACAGTGTTCTAGGCAAAACATCAGGACGTGCCACAAAAAATGTAGCATGGGAGTTCAGCTATAGAAAACCCACAGTGATAGTCTATCCTGCTAACTCAAGTGAAATAGGTACAGCTGTGTGGTCTAGTGGTTAGTGCAGAGGCATGGCGGTCAAGATTCCTGGGGTCTGCCTTGCTTCCTGAGTTTTACTTCTCTGTGCCTCAGTTTACCCTCTGCACTCTGGACATATCTGGCTTGTTGACTTACTGTGAAGTGTAATTCATTTTTGTTAAAGTACTTTGAGATCTGCAGGTAACAGGTGTTAAGTAAAGGGAAAATATATCTTTTAAAGACAACATGCTGAGATCTCAGGTTTGTGATACCGCCAGAAAAAAATCATCGTTTTACTTGTGAGCAAAGCGCTGTTGATTGGGAGTCGGTACAAGATGACAGCTGGAACTCCAGCCTGCCAGTTTTGTAGAACCACTGCATTTTAAACATCAGCAGTGAGGGTTTTTTGTTTTAAAAAAAAAAAAGGAGGGGGGAGGGAAAAATGAAGTTCGTTGTCAGCAATTGATTTTGGATTTAAACACAACCTCGTAACGCTGCGGTCTCAAACACTGGAGCATGTTGCTGGTACACCGGAAGCAGAAAGTGAATTTGACTGTAAACCAGGAGTGAAACAGCTTTGATCTCCAAGCTGAGTGAAATGCCACAAGAAAACAAGTGGCATACATAGGGGGCAAAGTAAAATTAGATTTTGATACATTTCAGTTTTAACAATCGAATCTGTTCTAGGCCAGGCCAGAAGAGATTGGCCAGGGATAGGGTGGTAAGTTAGCCTGGGACTAGGCAAGCATGGATTCGGTTCCCTGCTCTGCCACAGACTCCGTGTAAGACCCAGGGAAAGTCACGTGGGGCCAGATTCACAAGCCAACTTTGGTGCCTAACAGCTACTTTAGGCGCCTAAATCCCAGAATCCCGCCCCACTGGGATTAACACAGCCCCCTCTTTGCTTTTAGCCCAGTGATTAAGGTACTCTCCTGGGATGGAGGAGACCCCAGCGTCACATCCCCCCTTGGCTTTGTGAATCCCAGTGGTTTTCTAGGCCCCTAAAGGCTAGGTGTGGTGATGCTGAATGTCACCACACCTAACTTGCTCTGTGAAGCTAGCCTCAGTTTCCTCTAAGGACAGTGGGGTAATAGCCCTGCCCTGCCCTGCCTCCCAGGGGTGTTTGGGAGGGTAAGCACAATAAAGATTGTAAGGCGCTCAGATGCTATGGCAGTGGGAGCCAGATAAGCATCTTAGATAGAAAAGAAAAATAAAATGTGGCCTTGATTCTAGGCTGGTGGAAGGTCCCCTTGCTAAGTACGCTTGGTGGAGTGAGGAATCCAGCCCTCTGTCTTGAGTGTGTCCCTTTAGCAGGGAGAGCTAGCTTACACACATGGGGCTAGCTGTTCAAAGAGCTCATGGCCAGATTTCCAAGCGCTCAGAACCCGAGGCGTTCAACAGGACTGACGATCTGGCCACTTATTTTGGTATCTAAGTGGGAGATGAGTTGTTTTGAAAAGTCTGGCCCTTCGAGTCTTATCCTGTCAGGGGGAGAGGTAGAGGGACCCTTCTTGTCAGGGGGAGAGTTGCCCCTTGACTTCAGTGGAGCTGGATCAGGCCTGTCCTTTGAAGCTGTCCACAGCCAATTAACTTGCAAACCTTGTCCCTGGTTAGAACTGGAACAAATCCGGATTCTGTCCTCCGCTTCCTTGCTAATCCCTCCCCACCCACGAACACACTGATGACAGAATTCCTCTGGGGTAAATGTTGCCCTCCAGTCCAGCCAGCAATTTGTCCTGGCTCGTACAATGCGGTGCACAGTTTTCTGCACAGTATGTTCTGGCTTCCCCTGCACAGGACATCTGGGGAAGACGCTTTGCATTTGCAGCCGATCTGCACGTGAGGCACAGGGAGCAAAGTGCAGCGATCTCACCGATGGTGCCGGCAAGGGGGCAGAGGTAATGGCTGCTTCCCAGAGTGCCTGAGCCTGACGGCGCTAAGGTATTTTGGTGCCTAGAGCCTCTAGTGGAACGTTAGGTGCAGACACGGGGACGTGGTGGGCACCGGGCGGGCTTCTGCACAGTGTGTGCTGGAATACGGGATAAAGGGAACGCGGCAGGACCAATGTTATCTGCCTGTGACATGGTCCCTCCCCTGTAGCACGTCAGCGCTTATCTAGGTGAGGCCCGAGTCTCAATTGGCCTAGGGCTGCTTGATGCCACCCTGGCGTTGGCGTCAACTTCAGCGCCCCATTCAGGGCATGCGGAGCGGCCTAGCTGGCCGTCTGGTACTGGCAGAGGCAGAGGGGGACAGTCTGGGGCATGGCAGTGCATGTGTTAAGGGGCAGGGTAAACCAACTGGATGGGATTTCTTCTTGAGCGAGCCCAGGGACTGGGGACTGCTGCCGGGTTGAAAGCCTCGGTCCACAGCCCTGGCTCCACAGAGCAAGCCTAGCGTGATCCTTCCCCGGCTCTGTCCCCTCCTGTCCAGGAGGGCTTTGTGCTCAGCGAGGCCTGGGGCTCTCGGCCTGTGCCCACCGTGGTGGAGATGGCCACGGGGACGTGACGTCCGAGCCCTGTGGGAGTCGGACAGGTCTCCTCTCTTGTGCAGGCCATGGGCCATTCGTCCCCGCTCCCCTGGCCTTCCCCTGATCCCTGAGCTGCTGAGGAAGGATATGTCCTCTGGCCCCGTGGGTTTTGTAACCCCTTTGTCCTGAGAGAGAGGAGCCAAGGGGATAAATGCTGCTGCGGGGCCAGCAGGGCCTGCTCCCTCCGCTGAATTGGGATTGTAGCAACCCTGCTGTGCCTCGTTTGTCTCCTTTCCTCTAGTCGGGTCAGCAGTCCTATACCCCCAGAAGGGGAGAGGGGGAAGCACCCATACAGGCTGCCACACGCGTTGTTTAAAACAGGCACAGAGGGCCGCCGCACCTGCTTGAACCGTGCTTTCCGTCTTCAGCTCGCTTTATACACACCACTCCGTCCCCACGAGGCTCCGGCCAGGTGGGGGTAATGTCCTTGGGCATCCTCTCCAGATTAAGCTAAGAACGGACTTCAGCCGCCCCCACCTCTCCCCCTGAGAATCCATCCCCGGTTTTACAGAACCCAGAGGAGGCGGGGTAGGACTTCAGTCCCTGCTTTGTGGATACTCATGCAGTGAGACACATCAGCCGAGTTCACAGGGTTGTGTCTCACTACTGCGTCTCGGAGCTTTAAAGAGCTTCCCGTAGCCTGTGGGAGTTGATAAATGTTTTCCCCCTTTTGCAAAAGTGGAAGTGAGTTGGGTAACTTCATAGAGCTGTCCAAAGCCACGGAGGGTCAGTGCAAGGGAGAGGGTTATGACTGTGGTAGAATTAGGGACTCCTGATTTCTGTGCTCTCATGCAATCTCTCTGCTTGTCCTCCCCTGGGTCACCCCAGATGTTACTTAGAATAATTCCTTTCCAGAGACACAACAAAGTTCCTGCTAATGCAGAGTCCAGATGCTGGTATGAGAGGTCAGTCTCAGCGTGAGGATGGTGGTGGTGATTATGGAGGACAGAGAGCGGAGGAGTATGAAATTATCTTCACAATTCAACAGACCAGCAGATCAATACATTTGCTTCCTCCCAAAATATGTAACAAAAAAAAAATCGTCCTTGTACTCTGTGGGTTGTGCCTTTTCATGTGCTCATTCCCCAGGGCCCATTTTGAACTTGTTCTAATTTATCAAGGGGGGGGGGGAATAAAATAATCCTGTTGCCAATGGCATTGATTTGACTGCAAAGTCATGACAGCTGTTCCCGTCTTTGAGGAGAATGAAAAAGGAATTCCTGATTAATTTCCTTTTTTTTTTTTTTTAACTGGGGGGGAGGGGGAGGAGTTTGACACATTAAGAATGAGGCAATGCATTCTGGAAGCAGTTCTGATAGGCACGTTAATGTTATATGCGTGCGAACGAGAAGTAATAACAATAATAAAGAAGTTCAGAACACTTTTTCTGTCTTTCGGATTTGCATTTTGCTTTGTTGCAACAGTGATAACTGAGCGCTGGTGCGGGGAAATGTATTTCACGCGCTGGGTTGTGTATGACAGCCTGAGCTTACCAGTTTCAAGCTTCTTTAAAGGAAGACCCTGCAGAATATATAATGCAGCTATTCAAAGAGCAACAGTCATGTTAAAAATACCCTGCTGAACTCTGTTCCATTACATATGAAAATTAAAATGACTTTAACAAAACCCTTTTCTCTGCCTCTCTTGCAACAACAAACAAAAGCTCCAGCACGGAGCCTGAAATTGCTCATCAAGGGAAGAGACCAGGCGAGGATGTCGTTGGTGGCTTTTTCTGAATAAAGCATTTTGTTCTAAAGGGAACATGTCATCTCCTGCACATTGCTATGGTAGAACAGCCGTTGTGCTCTCTGGCACTCCATCAACCTGCTTCTTCGCCATAGTGATTGGAGTTAGTGAATTTACGTGTACCGAGATGGCTGATGCTGGGAAGAGGCCTCTTAAATAACAAGATATGGGCCATTATGAGTAGTGGCTTTTTTTTTTTTGAATGTTTTAGCCCTTTGGAGACTGAAGATACTTAATAATATGTATTTATATAGTGCCAATGTGTCCTGGTGCCCCTGGTGCTTGACAGCCGAACAGATTAACCTTTATCAGTCCCTCTCCTTTCAAACTAGCTGGCTACCCTAACTGCTAGATTGTGCAATTTGTCCCCAGCCCTGGTAAGGAGTGGGTGGCTCCACGCCAACCTTCAGGAAGTTGCTGGAGAGACGATCCCTGAGGATGGATGATGTCTCCCGGGCCTGCTCGGTCCCCATGGGACGCATGAATTCTTCATCACTCATAAGAATGGCACAGATTGCTCCTCGTGACAGGCTGGCCCAGTTCCATGACCTGGTTTGGAGGTGGAGCATGGACATTTACACCCATTTACAGCCAGTTTGCTCTCGGGGGGGCAGTCACTGTTCACAAAGATGGCTGTTGTGGTTGACACAAAAGGGGCGAGGTTTGTTGCATGCTGCCTGCCCCAAGGGCACTCATAAGGCAGCCCTTCTGGCAGTCACCCTCACAGTGTCAGGGCTCTGCTGCCCATGGAAACTGTCCAGTGGTTCAGGAAGCTGCCTGGCGGGGCGAGCTCCGTCAGAGAGGAGGGAGGGGTTTTAGCTACTGGGAGATGGGGGAAGTCTGGACCCGCGGCCATGGGCAAGCCTGTTGTCATGGCCTGGCTTTGTGCAGTACGATGCAGGTGCCCGAGAGTTGTTGCTGTGGCCCTGAAATCTGGTGATGCCAAAGTCAACAGGGTGAGTTTCGGCAACACCCCAGAGGCCAGCTCCCAAAATCGGTACCGTCATCTCGCTGCTTCATGCTCCCCACAGAAATCCCAGCACAGGAAACCGTGCGTGGAGGGTGCCGGTGCGTGATCCATCCCTGAGAACCCAGCCGGAGAGGGGGTCGGTGCCGGTGAATGTCACGCAGCTGCCAGGGTCGCTGCCCATTGGGACACTCTGGGCTGCTTGGTGATGGGTGCAGACCCCACGTGGCGCAGCTTGGATTTTTGCAGCACCTCCTCGTCGTTCTCAGTGCACACGCTCATGGTCAGTGGGACTGGAGGCCATCCTCTGACAGGCCTCTGGGGAAAGGCTGCATCTGCTAGGAACTGAATCAAGGCCACAGCCCATAGCTCTTCTCTGGGGAGAGATGCCCGCACCGCAGGTAAAGGTAGGTTCAGTTGTATTCATGTAGCCCACTGGTCAGTGTGTGTCCTGGCCCTCCACGCCTCTGTCCTCGCCCCACAGAGGATATGAGTCTGCCCTGGCTGTGGAGGAAAATAAACCCTCCAGACTGCCAGCGTTGGCGCCAGGTACAGGGCCAGCTCGTCTCCCCCCGACACCGGGGGAGGTCAGGCTCCTTTCAGCCCTGGTCTGTTTGTTGCCCGTTCTGACAGCACCCTCGTCCCAGTGGTATTGAAGTGCCCTGGCTGGGGCAGAGCATGCCAACCGGGAGGCCAGCTGATTTTCATGTTTGTTGGTGGGTTTGGGTGTATGAGAAGAGACCAGCAACCCCTTTCACAAAGGCCCCCCTCCTCCCCCAAAGAAAGTCTGAACAATGGCTTTCTCTCGCCAGTTGCGCTGGGCTGTGTTTGAATCTGAACTCAAAAATCTCTCTCCCACCCACTGAGCTGTTTGGTCTCTTGGTCACGGGGTACGCTGTGAAGCGAGAGCATTCGGCTGCGACCCCCCACACACACGGTAGGTTATTCTGCAGCATCCCTATTAATGAGGAGGAGGCATAGACTGGCTTGCAGGGACCACTGGGATCGGAGGGCGACCCCAAAGCCTGGCAGACGCCATCGCAAGGGTGTTACACGATGTCTCCATTACGCTGCTGCCTCTGCCAACCAGGTAGGTGTTTCCCAGAGCTGGTTCTAGGAGGGGAGGGGCACCGCACCCCCATAGCCAGATGAGAACGCCCAGACTGGGGCGCAGCCTGGTGGGATGGGAGGCACCACCGCGGCAGGCTTGCTTTCTGTCCCTTTCAGGGCCTCTTCGCCACACTGGGCTGGGATTCGAGTGGCATTGCCGGGGCAGAGGGAGCTGCTGCAGGCGGTGGGGTCCTCCTTGATGACGACTCAGAATCAAGTCCAAGAAGAGATTAGTATTGTGGACCCATTGAATCAAGAGGCTGCATCGACCTGTGGCATTTCTTTTCTCCTGTTCTCATCACATTGTGTTTTGCTCTTGTGACCCTTCTGTATGTCATGGGGGGGGGGGAGGAAGAGAAAATTACTGCCATAAATAGAGCCTGAATAGGAAAAGTTCAAAATAGACAGCCTCTGGCTTTGCGGGATGAGTCATAGCCACAGCAAAGGCTGTAAAAAAAAACAAAGCCGAACAAGTGCAGGGACCCTACTTAGTCTTAGCACTCAGGCCTGGAGAAGGAAACAACAACGCAGGAAAGAGGTATTGGCATTTGGAAACTTCAAAGCCGAGCCAGAAAGGCAAAGCGACTTCTCGGGCAGATTAGTCGCGATCTGCCGGCTGTGTACTGCTTGGTCAGTAGCAAAGCTAGTGTGAAATTATTTCAACAGCAACAGCAGCCGGCTGATTCCTCAAAGGATGCTGTCTCACACTGGGAAAGTTGATTTGGCTCCCAGAGCCTTCACGCACGGTATTTTTGTGTGTCTTCGCATCGCGTGACGTGAGCAGGCATTTAGTGTGACACGATTGTGCAATTAGCAGGGTTTGTACCCCTGCCCTCCACCACTAGGCGGCATCAGAGTTTCTCCCGCATGTGTTGCTAAATACTGAATGACACTAAAGCTCTAGAGAGCCGGGGGGGAGGCTTTGCCTTTGGAACAGGATTTGCTGCGTTCTAGCGCTAATGCTGCCACAACGTAATGAGTGTCTCTCCTATGTGGCGCAAGGCCACCATCAGTTCCTAGATGGCTGCACACACGTTATAGGTGCAGCTGGTAGGGCCTCCTCTAGCAAAAGTTGCCTAACTCGTTCCATTATAAGCGCCTGTTTTCAGTTACTTATAACTTTCCCAGCCATTAATTGTTTGGGCTGAAGCGTTACATGTCAGTGTGGAACGGTTTGGAAAGTGTCAGGTCAGATACTTCAGCCATTGCTGAGACCAAGGTGTCACGCAGGCTGCATTAGGAGGGGGGGGCATTTGTGTGGTTTGACATTAATATGTCAAAATCATAATAATTCATGTGAGACATGCCATGTCAGGTACTGTTAGAAAGGTTATGATATGCTGAATAAGATGATAGTATTTGTGTTCATGTGTAATATGTGTAAGGAAAGTTATGGAGATCTTTGATATCCCTGTATTTCAAACTGTGCCGTGGAAGACACACCCCAGACAGAGAGGCGGCAGGACAATAGCTTGCTTAATAGCCCATTCAAGGCCTTATCAGAAGCCAGAGGCCCGGGAAGAAACTAAAGGCATACCTGAAGAGTTACCAGGATTGGCCCATGTGACTATGGACTTCATTTTGGTTCCAGTAAAGTTCCACAAGCCACATGGCCAGTAACAGAGGGTATATAAAATCAAACCACAGAAACCATTTTGTCTTCGTCTTGGTCTTTGCCTTGTGTCCTTGTTCCTGCCCAGCTGCGGACACACCTCTGGATTAACACACTTTGCAACTGAACTGAAGGACTTAGACCCATCCAGGTACTGGATGTATACCAGAGGAACTATACAAGCCTGCAACTCCACAATTGTTCTAGAAACCTGATGTATATGGACTTTTAAATCATCTGTATGTATCTGATTGCTTTAAGCCTTTAACACTTCTCTTATTGTTTGTTTTTCTTTTACTAATAAACCTTTAGTTTTAGTTACTAAAGGATTGGCTGGCAGCGTGGTATTTTGGGTAAGATCCAAACTTATAGTGAACTGGTACTGTGGCTGATCCTTTGGGATCAGAGGGAATCTTTTAGTAAAGAGCATAGAGTTAAAGCAACTGGTCTCTTTACTGGACCTAGTGTCGGTTTGGGAGCCAGAGACTGAAATGCAGTAAAGGGGGCTGTGTGTATTTGCACAGTGGCTTCTTGATAACCAGTGTGGGGGAATCAGAAGCACTGTTTGTGGCTGGTTGGGAAGTCTGACTGCAGTGTCACCCACCAGTGCTGGGAGAATTTGCTCTCCTTTTGCAGCCTGCCCTGACCCTGGCATTATCAGTGGGCTACCCTGGGCACGGACGGGTTACACAAGGTTAGGGAAAAGTGTGTTTTCTTCACGTTAAATTCTTGCAGCCATTTTGTTAAGAAGTTCTAGCCGCCCCTTGGCTTGGAACAGGGTCTTGAAAGATGACGGAGTTGCTGGGTGCTTTTCCCCATCTCTGTGAACATTCACCCAAATTTACCCAAGTTAGAAATCTCTGAAAAATCCCAGTGTGTGCACGCTCAGGACGGATTTGGTAGAGTTTGGTGCTAAATTCTCTGAAGTTTCCATCTCAACTGAACATGCCCCAATGCAGGGACTGAGCAGGTCTTCTCCTGCAATTACTTCTCCCAGCTGCTGGGAGCCACTCTCGCAATGGGTCCTGGCACTAAGAGGAGGAACATGCTCTCCTGTGTTCTCTGAGGCTTGTAACATGACCAAATTAGGGCACATTTTTCATGGAGACAGCAAAAGGCATGTCCATGACATCACAGCAGTTCTTACTGCCAAATTCAAGACTCTGGAGTTGCCAGAGTTTCTCAATGAAAGAGTTGTAAGATTTTTTTTTTAACATGACCAAAACAATGTGTTTTTTCCATTTCGGGCAGGTGTCCTGTGAAAACAGGAGCATGGGATCATGTGATTAAAGCATGTATCATAATGCATATGGAGCGGTTGGAGTCCCAGACCACAGAGGCCAAGCCCACCAAGACCCAGACGAATACCCAGCTAGCCATGGAAGCCCATGAGAGGGAAGCGTGGTAGAGAACTTCGCCTGCCGACTTCCTCAGAGGACCTGCAGACTGCGCAGCAGGAAGATAAGGTAGGAAGTAGCCCAGGGGAACCAGAGATTGATCTAGTTGTGGGACCAGGATCAGCGTGTTTTGGATGGATCCCTGCTGACCCAATGGCAGATACACCTGCTGTTCATAGGGCCCGGGGCTGGGACCTGTGGAGTAGGGAGGGCCGAGGTCCTCCAACCCTGGCTGCCAACCCACCCTGGGTGGCAGCCCACCGTCTCTGGCCACTAGGCCACCCTGCCCTGTGCGGAAGGGCAGCCCTTCTGATGCTAGCCACGAGGCCCTAATGCCTTGTGCTGAGAGGCAGCCCTGTTGACTCTGGCTGATAAGCCATACTGTCCTGAATCTAAACACAGCCCCCCCAAACTCTGGCCATTGGGCCTCCCTGCCCTGAGAAGAAATGCGTTTATTGGGACTTGGCCGCAGGCTCATAGCTCTCAGAGCTGATGGGGTATACCTGGCCCACCCCTGGGGGGATGCAATTATCATAGTCAACCTGGGAATTGAATCAGGACCTGAAATCTGCCTCTCCCATTGACTTTCAGAGGGGTAAGAACGAAGCCTTTGGATCTCAAACAGACCGCTGGGGTTTTGGTTCTGTGCTCTGCTTAGTGCTTGGCCTCGTCGCTGAGCCTACATATGCAGTGCCAGCGCTGCGGACGACACGCTCCTCTAGATGCCTGTCTGCCAGGAGCAAGGCTGAAGCCACCCAGCTCTGTCCAGCTGGCAATGACCGACCGTTCGTTACTCCAGGGGTGGAGTGAAAGGTTTCGATTCAGTTCCAGTTGCGTGCCTGATGTCTCATCCTGAGACATGCCATCTACTGCCCGGCAAAGACGCAGTCATCTGGACGCTTGTAAAAGGAGGGCCACCAACAGAGTTAGGGAAAGAAGCAGAGAAGCTAAAAATGAAGGTTTGGGTGCTACACGTTTTCCTCTTGTTTCCTTTTAACTGAATTGGAAGACAATGGTGCCACCCCTCCCCTCTGTCCCCCCCCTCACCCCCTCCCACACACACAGACACACCTTCCCCCTGTGGGGCCAGGCACTTCTCCTCCTAACATTTGTTGTCTCCACTGAATAATTTATTAGATCTTCTCTGCAACAAAATGACAGTTAAAAAATGCACCACTTGCCCTGCTCTGGGCCTCTGGAAGCCTGTGGGAATCTTTCCATTCGTGTCACTGGGCTGTGGGCCGGGTTTACATTTCCTTCTTCTCTCGCACAATCCTTTTGATTTCCAGCCACCTGATCCCCTGGTCCCTTAGTCCCGGATTCACCTTCCCTCTCTTCCCTTTAGCCTTGTTCATTCAGTTCGGGGTGGAATGCCGGAGCAGGGCGGGCGCCCTGGCCTTTGGTGGATAGGCCGTGCTGCTTGGCAGCCACCAGACGATTGTACTGTGTGCATGAATGCTTTGCTGAGCTCAGATGGGGTCTGTCTTTCAGTCAGTTTCTTGCTCTCCATCCACTATCTCACGCGAATTTGACTAAGGCTCACGGTCAAGTTGCCTGGCCTGATTTCCTGTAAGAATCTTGGACGCCCTGTTGACTCCCCCGCCAGTCTTTGCTTTCATCATTAGACCCTCTGCTTCCAGGTGGTACCTAATTGTACTTGGTGTCACAGCTCACTGTTATAAGCAGATACTCTTCAGAAAATAGCCTTGGGCATAGCCTGCAGTGTCCAAACTGAGAGAGGTGTTTAATTTACCAAGTTCTTGCCATCAGGTTACAGGCACTGACAGAAACACTGACACAGGGTGTCCTCAGATGTTGGCTTCTTGCCCCTCTGTGAAACTGGTGTATGCTCCTGTCTCCACTGGGAGTTTGGCTTCTGCGTAGATTCTAAGCCCAGAAGGGACACTGTGATCGTCTAGTCTAGTCTGTCCTCCTGCATAACACAAGTGATAGGACTTCCCTGAAATAATGGGTAGGTAAGGCTTTAATTCTCCACTATTCTTAACCATAGTGCCCGTCTCTCACAGGTTTTGTTGCTGGAACCAAACCTATAAAACCTTTGGGAGTGACTGCTGGGAAAGTGGGAGTCCCATGTGCCCTTAGCCAGAAGGGTGGTAGCTAACTGAGGGGAGGCAGGGGAAATGGGAGGGGAAGAGGGGGGCCCAAACAAGGGGAATCCTTGCTGCACATGCAAAACTCTGTAACCTGACCATGTGGCCGCAGCCACCCTCATTGGCGAAATCTCCCTGAAGAACTGGGCTTAGAGCTCTGATCCTTTCATTCCAATAACACCTGAGCTGAAGAAGATCGTCGCTTAGGAGGCAGCAACCGTAGCTCTGCAATCTCCTCGGCTCCCATCCTTAGAGGCCAGTATCACAGCTATACACGCAAGGCTAATACATTACCACCTCACATCTCTTGGCTGGGTGAAACATGTCTAAGTGCCGCACGCCCCCAGCTCCTCCTATTTGAGTCTCTTGGCTTCAGGCCCCAGTTTTGCACTGGGAAGATCCAGTGTTTCCTGCATGCTTAGTGGAGTGGCATCTGTTTGGATGCCCTCACTGCAGTCCTAACAACTGTGTTCATGCTTGAGCTTCCTGAAGTGAATTGCACCCGAAGGGCTGGTCGTCTTGGGGAGATCTTGCTTTGGATTGGGCGCTCAAGATTGTACTTGCTCGGCAGTGGTGCTGTGCTAGTAGTAAGCTGGTTTGTTAGCCAGAGTGCCTGAGTTGGTTCATATCCAGCACTTGGGGGGTGGAGGAGAAGAGGAATAAAAACCCCACTAGTTCAAAGCCATCCACAGAGTTTACTGTCTCCAGGATGGAGGCCAAGGTAATGCAGGGGAAAACCAAATGGATCAAATTTATAAAAACTAAATAAAAACCAATGGCTGCTCAAAAGGGAAAAAACAAAGGTGGTTTCTTTTCAATGGAACACAGTGTGATGACGTGAAGCACAAAACAGAACAGCTTTGATATGAACATCCAGTTCCAGCAGAACAGAACTTTGCTTTCATATCTTCCGGGCAGCTCTAATTCAGCTTGCTCAGCTGTGCCGAAGCCCGGTCAGGCTGCAGCCAACCCCCTAGCCCGGGGCAGAGGGAGCAGCTGTGGTGTAGAGAGCTCCGGGCCCAGCTCTCCGCACGGCTTGCCGGCTCTGTTCTAGCAGCCCAGCCCTGTCGCCTTCCTTCCTCCAGTCTCTCTTTCCACCCCAGAAGAGGAGCAGCTTTGCAGGAAGGGACCTCTTGGGATGTGTGTTTCTTCCTCTGGCCTGTAATGAGGGACTTTCAGTGATCAGTTCAACCAGGGGAAGGGTGTGAACTGCACCCTTAGACTAGCATCACAGTTGATACTTGCAGATGGAAAGCCAGGTCCACAGGGCCTGAAAAGCAGGGCTCTGCTTTCTGTGGAAACGTGCGAGGTAGCACAGTGCACACAGGAACTGCCGTTACCTCCCCTGATCAGGAACTTAGGAACCACTGGAGGTGTATTCATATTTTAAGAACCTAGAGCTCTGCATCCCAGGTCTGGCAATGACCTGTTCTGGGTAGAAATGTGGGAATTTTATATTGGAGCAGACTCCTGGCTGGTATCCTGGCTCTGCCACAGCGGGTAATATGCTTTGGATGAAAATGATGTCGTTTTCCTGCCCCTTATAATGCACCTGGCTAATTGTGAAATACCGTACGTGATGGCGGGGGAGGGGAGGGGAGAGTGCTTCCTTCCTGACCTCTGTGGTGACCATGCCCTGAAACATGAGGGTAGATAACCCTTCTCTTTCTTCTCATAGCTACAACGATTATTAATGGATATAAAATTATCCAGCCAAGTGTTTGGTGACTTTCAGTGGCAGTGTATTTTGCCGGTTGGCTGTATGCCATGTGTGCCTGCAGGGAAATAAGTTTCTTTATGTTTAGGAAGAAGATGTAAATGCCACATAAAAATGCTAACTGTGCAGCTCTGTCCCGCCTGGATGGGGAGGGATTTCGTCCTGATCCCATGTGGCAATCCGCTTATCCTCATGAGGATTGTATTTCTGCAAAGCACTTTTGTCCCTATGGCGGCATTTGGTTTTGAAATATACGTGTTCTAATTATTCCTGTATTGATGCTGAGGTGCAAACCCTGGAGCACAAAGGCCTTGGTACAGCCACATCAAAAGCAGCAGCCGTTGTTCCCACCACGCTGGCATTGAGCCACAGGGGGCAGGGCAGATGAATGGCCCATCCAGTCCTGGACCTCCCTGAGCAGACTGCTGATAGAGGCCAGCTGGTACCGGTTGAGCTGTGACGTGGACTTTTGTGATGTGGGACCCTTGCCCACTTGGACTGAGGACACCAAACCATTTCATGCCATCTGCCAGCGGCTGGAGGAGCCTTTGATCTGATTCCAAGCCACGAACCTCGAGCAGAACATTGCAGCTGCATGGCTCCGGGTCTAGATAAGGCAGGGGCCTGCTGAAGGCCGGAATATACCGAATAAAGTTCCACCAAAGCTGCCACCACTGACACAGAGTCTCCCAACTGACACCTTTCTCCTCTTTCTCTGACATATAATTTCCAAGGCGTAAACGCCCCTCCTCTGACTGCATTTACGTGCTGGCTGTCAACTAACAGGAGCGGGATTTGACAGCACGGCCCTCGCTGTTTGTATCGTCAGACAACTACAAATTTGGCCAGGATTCATAATGTGACTGACCACTCACGACAATTATTGTTACTACGACTATTATTATTTCTCCCTGGCAAACAAATCCAGCAGCTACCTTCTCCTGGCATCCGCTCCAATTGTCTCTGGAAAGCCAAAGGTCTTTTCTTCAAAATTTCAGCCATACTCCCCCCACTTCTTGCTAACTTTACAGCCCCACCGTGGCATCTGTGTGCAGTGAACCGAGCTGTTGAGACTAAATGTAATTTACAATCAAGCTTCTGTTCTCATGGAAATGTACCGGCTGGTCTCTGCAATATGGATCCTCATTCTGTCTAGCGTATGGTAGCATTACATCCAGTCCATGGGAATGTCTCTCGTTACCATGTTGTCAGTCCTCGCAGAGTGGAGAATCCTAAAACAAGCACGCTAGAAACATATTTTGGGAATCGGCTCCTCTAGAAGAGCTTGATGGGAGCTGTCCAAAGAGATTCTTTGTGCCTTGAAAGGTGCTAGGTCTGTCAGCCGTCTAAAGCAGGCTCGAGAAACTGATTCAAACCCTGATGCAAAAGTCAGTGCAGTTCCTGAGACAGCTACCGCAGAGGGAGGAGAGGACAAGGAGGGCTAGATGCAAGTGAGTTCCTTATTAACAAGTTAAAAAGCTGGACGCTGCTTCCCCTTCTGCCATGCGTGAGTCAGGAGTTCTTGACCTGGTCTGGGACACAGAGCCAGTATTTACATAAAGACTTGAATTAAATGTAGGTTAAATGGGGAGAAATATGCCTGGGAAGGCAAACATGCTTTTAGCCATTAAGAAGAAGATATGAATGTCATTCCCACTCTCTTAGTAGGATGCTATCAAAGTTTCCTGGCATTGCTTCCTTTTGCCTTGTGCGGTGTTTTATTTTTATTTTGCGTCAGTAATTCCGAGTGTTTTCTCACTATCTGCTTTGACGGGCGTTCTCCTCTCCTCTTTGCCTCTAGAGCTCTGAGGGGTTGGCCTCAGCAACTGAGATGGGACCAGGAGTCTGTGAGATGAGTCCCAAATAAGTTCGCCCCCTTTGCCACGTCCCAATACCCCTCTGAAATGTGGGGGCATTGGCACTTGAAGCTGAACTCTGCGGGTCAGCCCCGTTCCTATGTCCATTAGGCCACTCCCTTCCTGAGCAGCATTCATCTCCACTAATCTCTTCTCCTGCTCTGCAACTTCTTGCCTGGTGCCCTGAGTTTCCCCCTTTAGCGAGCCATGCACTTAGAACCTGGGCCCACGTGACAATGAGATGGTTGTGTCTAGCAGGCCCTGATTCAGGAAAGCGTCCTTTCTCATGAAAGCCCGTTTGCATGGGCTTACATTTCAATGAAGTCAGTGGGCTTTAAACATGAGCTTAAAGTGATGCATGTGTTTCGTGTCTATGGTGCCTGCACCGCGTGCTTAAGTAATTTCCTGACTCAGAGCCTTTGCACACTTAATTGTGAAACACTCTAACCTGTGGGTGGTTTCTTCTTGGCCCCAGGTGGTCCCTTTGTGCTGGGTAGCATGAAGCTAGTCTGCATTTGTCATATTCAGCCTACGTGATGTGACTGCAGATGCTTTTAGCCATACAAATGTCTACACCAGCCCAGTCTTTTTTGAGAGGTACTGAGTGATTTGCCTCCATAGTATCCAGCCAGGCTCCATCCTAGTTATTTGATTCTTTGATTATCATCCACATATTTATATAAGAAAAAATGCATCGGAATAACAACGGTTTTGCAAAGTAAATGACTGAACAGAAAGCCCTGTGCACGGGAAGAGGGAGCCCTGTGCACGGGAACATTTTCTTTGTTATTAATCTCTACCTGCAGGCTGGGTTGTCTGGGATCTTTAGCTTTGCAGGGCCACCAGTTCCCTGCCTCGATTGTGTGGGACGGACAAAAGCAGGTTCTGATTGCAAACTCCACTGGTGCTGCTGGCGTTTGCCATGGCACTTTAACCTTGTGACACTGGTTTTTGGCTTGCTGCAGTCTATATGTCCCAACAGAACCACTTTCCATGATGAATTCTAGGTCCCGCCTCCATGACCCACTATTGCCTGCTTCTCGTTCAGCTGAACATGCTTTGACTGATCCTGGAGGTGGGGTTGGTCCGAGACAAGCCCCTGGTCCTTCATGGGGCACAATAGGGTGTGGCCGCTTGTCATCCGTGCACATAGGGACCAAGTCTTGGCTAACCCCCAAGATTTGGAGGCTCAGATTGGATGAGCAACCCCCTTTGAATGCGACACTGGAAAACTCATCACAGGAGATGAATTAAGTGGATCCCCTTAGTCTGCAGTCTCAACAGGGAGATGAATGAGACGAAGAACAAACTCCCATCTCACTCCTAGGAGTGCTCCTTGCAGAGCAGCTACTTCGGTGGAACGTTTTGTGGGACGTTTCTGCAGCTGCTGCCCATGCTGTGCCAGTCCTGGGGGGTGAGAAGAGCTCTTCAGTCTCTAGGACTGCCAGGCCAGCTTCTTTCACTAGCACTAATTTCACCAAAGCCTTCATGGGAAGAGAAGCCCTGTGTAGACAATAGAAAGCGATTAGAATTCTGACTTTCACCTGCCTGCATTAAAGCAGCGTGCAATGAATCATGAAGAAGCAGGTATAGAGGAAGTGGTGTAAAGTGCTAGGAATTCCAGGGCTTTTAACTTGAGGCTTTCTATACAGCCAGTGCATTTGGAAAGGGGAAGTTCCATGCAGATTCCTGGAGAAAGTGGAACCAAATAATCGATCATGATATTGCTAAGAAGGAATGGTGGGGTTACAGCAAAGGGTTGGCGCTTCTCCCCCGTGTAGTACCATCAAGGAAAACCACCTATGGGCCTGATCCAAAACCCACCGGAGTCCGTGGAAAGACCTCCACTGACATCCGTGGGCTTTGGCTGAGACCATAGGAGACTATATCACTGGTTCTCCCAATCCAACATGTTT
The DNA here is from genome assembly GCA_007922155.1 of Mesoclemmys tuberculata. Lineage (NCBI taxonomy): Eukaryota > Metazoa > Chordata > Testudines > Chelidae > Mesoclemmys > Mesoclemmys tuberculata. The sequence goes on along the minus strand of ML675649.1, from coordinate 3,822,405 downwards.
CAAAGCAATTTATAATAATGCCTCAAAAACATGTTGCAGGGCATGTGCAGGAAGACTGCTAGGACTCCCCTAAGACACAGTCATTTTGGGACCAGATATTTAGGCTCACAGGAACTAAGCAGCCAGTGGAAACACTGATGCTCTTATGGGGATTGTAGGGAAGGTCATGCCCCCCTATGCAAAATGCTGCTTTGACTTCCTATCTTTTGGTGTCAACCAGTTGCTCTATAGCTGGATTTTGGAAGAAGAAATCCTCTTCACCCAGACGTTTCTTCCTAGCTCTGTAGAATCCGAGACACGCTAGTGGTGGAGAATTATTGGCGAGCCAAAGATCAAGAACTTCTTACTGATATACAACCTAGCTTCTGTGTACAGAAGATGAAGAAAAGGCCATCTCCATAGTAACCCGCAAAGCTGGCAAGGCTGGCTCTCCCATTGTGAGCTGATTTTCAAAACACTGATATATCAATTATTCAAAAAAATAAGTGGGGGGGGAGAGAGAGAAGTATTGTTGGTTCTGTAACATCTATTACATGCTTTAGAAAAGACACACAGACCTATGCTCTTAAAAACTGGATTGTTTGTTAAAGTGAGGAGTCCCTTTTTTATTTCCTTCCTTCATTTTTTTGTATTTGGAAAAGTTGTGAAAATAAGAAGTGAAAAGAAAACCTGACCAGGCCTGAGTTGCCATCGTATCTAGCCACCTCCATTATCCCGCGTACGTTTTGCTCTGCTTGTCCTTGGTTTTATTAGGGCAGCAGGGTAGAGTCGGTGGAGGCCCTGGGTCCACTGGGAGATTTCTGTTCACTGCGGAGTGAGCTTGCATTGCTACACCCTGGCTAGGCTGGAGTGCGAGTGGCCATGCTGGAAAATCACACTCCAACTACATGGTGTTTGGATTAGCGGAGTGATTGAATTAACATCTGGTGAATAATGTTAACTCAAGTTTGTAGCCCGCAGCTGCATCCCGTCTGTATTTCTAGTTCAAGCACTTGGAGCACTTGAGTTTCAACCCGCCTCCCCCGCCCAACCCCCAAGGAGCCAGCTAGCTCAAATTTACAGCACCGCTTAATTGGAGCTAGAGACTTTTGTGTGGACAGGAATCAGGATGGGGCATCGCTTGAGTTATACCTTGAGCAAGCACTGCAAGGAAGACAATCCCTAAGTTGTTTTATACAGTGATATCCCTGTAATATATGGGATGGAAGGGATCTCAAGAGGTCATCTAGTCCATCCCCCTGGTTGAGACAGGATTAAGCATACCTAGTCCATCCCCGACATAGCCATGTATCTCACCAATAGGAAAGACTGGACATTGCATTATATGATTGAACCAAGTGACGGGGGCGCCAAGATAGAGGGAGCGATTGTTGGTGCAGCCTCTCTTACATCTTCCTCTGTCTGAGAACCAAGGTTTGCTTAAAGCATTTAGAGCAAACTAAACAGCAGTTATTCTCATCAGCTCCGGAGATCCAGTTAATACAAATACCTGAATGTTCTGTTGCTTATTGGGATCTCTAGAACCTCTAGAACTCGCAAACCTGGGCCTGGAAATCTAGGGAGAGCCAGTTTTCCTCACCATTTTTCTGGGACTCTCTGCTTCTGGTTTAGTTGGAAACAGCTACAGTGCTTGTCCTTTGGCATCTGATGGCCTGGAAGATGGAAATGAAAATGAAAAATCAAGTGGGAAATAAATTCAACTTTTTTTTTTAAACCTCAGAAAAAGTTTGACTCTGGTGTGGGCTGAGTTTAGGGACAAGATTTGTAGGGCGCATTAACCAAGCAGGTTCCCTAATATCAAGCTTGATTTCCAAGTATCTAGAATGGATGGAGAAACTAAAGGAAGAACTTGGTAACGTCTCTCAGTTCATCCTTCTTTATGCATTTCCCTTTCTGCATCTGTGTTGTTGCCTTTCCTCTTCCACTGGGAACCTCCATGCCAGTCTCTGCTCTCCCTTTGCCAGCAGCCATCCTGCAATAATCAATAATGATCAGAACCCCCTCATGGATGCCAACTGGTTTCTGAATACGGGCTGATTTTCAACCATCGAAATGCACGTCAGAAACAAGTGTTTCAGGACGCAATGGGTTGGGTGCTGTTGATGAAGCAATACGACCTAGTTGTCCTAGCGAATGTAGATGGGAATGTGATTAGGCAACACCTACTAATATCCCTGCCTGTTTGTCTTTAAAAAAAGTGGGGGAGGAGAAACACATTTCCTCAGGGTATCATCAGCTTTGGCTTTGGAACAAAATGTACTTCCGTTTGTACGCACACGGCTTGGTGCTATAAGTTGCCATCTGCTGCCACCCAATGGCCAGATGAGCTATGGCAGCAAGAGGGTGCAGATGTTCGGATACCTGTGGAAGGAACAGAGATCATGGTCGTTTTCAGGAGGCATAGTTGGCAGGGTCCATCTGACGGGGGAAGTATCCAGATCACTTCCTTGTGGCTGTAGGGAGGGCGGATGGTCTCCCTGGGTCTCCATCCCGCTGCCTGTGCAACCCTGGGTCGGTGTTGGAGAGCTCTCCTGTGGGATGACTGCAATGCACGCCAAGTCAAGGCCCCCCCGATGCAGGAATCTCCAAGGATGGTAATGCTCCCTGCCAGTCTCTCCCACCCTCCAGCCTGTGCCAGACCTGCTCTGTGGCTCCAAGTGTATGAACTGTGCACTCGGTGCTCTGAGAAGAGTCAACAAGCCACCACTCCTAGGGTCTGGTGAATGTGCCCTGCCTGGAGGTGGTCCCCCTGCTTCCTGTGTTGGCAAAGCAGGGGCAGCTCCCTCCTGGCCTGTTTTGTTTTTCTGTTGACCCCAGCTTCCCATTTCAGCTGCCCCGAGGTTGGGGGTAGAGGGTGTGTCTCCATCAGGACCCTGCTGTCGTTGGATTAGCACTTGCAGCCAACCACTCTTCCCCTGCTGGTCCTTCCTTGTCTACTGCAGCTTCTATGCCACTCGCGAGGGGTAGAAAGTCAAGTTAAATTAAATGCAAGTGGAGGCTGAGTCCAGACAGACCATTCCCTTCAACAGCATCTAACCTAAAAAGAAACGAGAGAGGGCGTGTGAGCGGGGTGTGCTTGCATTAACAGCACCTCGCTCTGTTCGGCATGTCATGTTCTAGTCCTCCCGCATCCGCGATGATTTGTTGTTTCCATTCGGGCCGAGTCTAGGAATCCCTTCCAAGGCCCAGGCCTTGCTGTGCTGCGTGCTGTACAGAAATGTAATGAAGACGTCCGTCTCTGGCCCAAAGAGCTCCGAATCCATGGATCAGACAGGACGCAACAAATGGATGAAACAGGCAAGGGGGCGCGGTTGGGTTGGGAGGAGATAACCGTAAACTGAATAGAGCTAAGCAGGAGAAGTTGATTCTTCTTGACACGCCTGAGTCAGCCTTTGTTCGACTGCAGAGGTTATTGTTATTGTCAACTGCACTGATGATTGCATTTCTCCCTTTCCAAGACCGTGCCTGCTGTAACTGCCTCCAACACCTCTCCTTGTCCCTCAAGGTGAATCTCCATCTTTAGAGGCTTTTAAGCTGAGGCTTGTCAAAGCCCTGGCTGGGATGATTTAGCTGAGGTTAGTCCTGCTTTGAGCAGAGGGTGGGACTAGATGACCACGTGAGGTCCCTTCCATCCCTAATCTTCTTTGGTTCTTCTATGGCCCTGCACAACCCTGGACCGGTTTGTATCTCGGATCTCATTCTGCAATGTCTTTTCCTCCTTTCCCAACACCACCAGCGGTTCCAGGTTCAGTTCTCCTTTAGTTCCTTTCTCCATGTCCAACCCTGTTGTCCCCTGCACATGGGTTGGCCTGTGGGTGCCGATGTGCCATGCCTTTTTAGATCCTTCCTTAGGACTCATTTCTTCTGCTATGCGCACAAACACCAATGCATTATAATTGTTATTGCTTAATTATGGTGGCACCCTCCAGGTGCTTTCCAAAGACACAGGAGAGATGGTTCCTGCACAAGGCCGAGTGCTGGGGAACCAGGTGTGTCATATGGTTCTCTGCATCTGCACCGCTGCCCTCTACGGAGTGAAATCATTCAGACCTATTTATATTCATAGATTTTTAAGGCCAGAAGAGACCACTGTGATCATGTAGTCTGACTGCCTCAATAACACAGACTGTGTGACTTCCCCATATTAATTCCTGCTTTCAGTCCAATAGCTGTGTTTGAATTAGAGCAAGCCTTCTAGAAAAAACATCAAGTCTTGACTTCAAATTGCGCATGATGGAAATCCACTGTTGATGAGTTGTTCCAATGATTAATTACCCTCCCTGATACAAATGTGCACCTTATTTCCAGCCTGAACGTGGCTAGCTTTTTTCAGCTGCCAGCCTCTGGATCTTGGTAGACCTTGTTAGAGGTGCATAGAAAAACAGAATTAATCTTGCATGAAAATGTTTGTGAAATGTCACCCTTTTTTTTATAACTGAAATGGGAAATTTTGATGAGAAATGTTGAAATGTCAGAGTTTTCAATCACCTACAGAGCTGGTTTAAAAAAACACATGAAATTTGGTGAAAGTTTTTATGACAGTTTTGACCTGTATTTTTTTTTTCATCAAAATTTCTAAATATTTCAATCCAGCTCCACTCATCTGTCCATTCTGTCTCTCTGGAGTTAATGGCTGTCTGCTATCCCACCTTGTACCGTCATCCTCCCGGAGCTGACCAGCTAAGCAGGGCTGAAACTTTAAGACAGATGTGCAGTGACTGATGAGGACAGCAAATGGGGCTGCTTAATCAATGCATTTGTGGCTGTTGGCATAGCTGAGCAAGAGGGGAGGGGGCAGAAAACTGTTTGGATAAAATTTCATGCCTGTTACAGGTGTTTTGCTTTGTATGTTTCCCTTTCTGCCCCTCTCTCACCCCCCTCCCCCTTCTGAATTTCAGAAGAAGAGATTTGAGGCCTGGTAGGAAAAACAGCCCTCAAACTGGTCTCCAAATCCTGGAAATGCCACTTAAGGTCTGTGGAAAATATTAGCTGAGGAGTTTGTGGTGGCTGCCATTAGCAGGTACCGTACTGTTCTCTCCACTGTAATGCCAGCCTCTAGCGAGAAAAGCAGGAGTCTCTGCTGCTTGGACTAAAGAACTAGGTTCTGTAGCTAGGGCTGTAACAAACCCTCATCTTCTGTGGACTGAGCACAGAGGTAGATGACTAGCACGTCCAGCCAGCCCCGTATCTCCTCTGATAAAGGCTGGGTGTGTGAGGTCACAAAGCTGCCACTCCTCCTAAGGCAAACATAATGAAATTAGCTGCACCCAAGGCCTTCCCTTCCCATTTATAAAGCTTTTCCAGTTACCCGTTGTGAGAGCTGAAAAACCCTGAGAGCCCTAAAAACAGCGCGAGAAAGACAAACACCCCTCGCTGGCTTTGGGGATTTAAACGGACAGTTGCACCAACCGGCTGCCTCTCAGCCAGCAGTAGCTGAATTTCCTGGTTGATCGACCTGACACCTGATCTGAACCCTTCCCTGAGTGGCTGGCAGAGACAGAGCCGCTCACCTGAAGCAGGTAAGCCCCTCTTCCAGCCAGGAGTTCTCTGCGCTGCCCTCTCCCAGCAGGAGAGGTGGGAGAAGTGGGAGCGAGGCGTATGTGGCAGCTCCAGACAGAGGAAGGCCTTTGCCTCTGATGACACAGCTGCTGGGCACTGACTGGGAAAGCCGCCGTCTTTTTGCAGAGCCTTTAGAGTTAAGCTTCCGCCTGCCACTCCCTGTGGAGCCAGTCCCTTTATTACTGTAAAACCCATGACACCATTCTGTTCTTAACCTTGTTTTAAACCAGGCAAACCGCTCTTTCACACTGGGCAAAATTCACAAGCCAGGCCTGTAGGCAGCACTTCAGTTAAGGAGGAAGAACCTAGTGCACCAAATGCCAAGGAGAGAAGGTATTTGAATGAACTTAACTCAAGTAACAAGGGGAGGGAAGGAACAACAGCTAAGGGGGGGTGGGAGGAAAAAGAGATCTTCCTCCTTCAGAGGCTTCTGTGGGCAGGTTTTCATTTTATTTCCTCCCCTCTTGTTTTTCTGCCACAAATGCTTGTTTGCCCCGCTCGCCTGACACTCTGCCCTTCGGAGAGTCCGCGCTGTCAAAGCCTTTCTCGGGCTGCCCAGGAGACGGAGGTTAGTTTGCTGCTCAGAATTCTTTCTTGAGAAACGAGCTTTCATTTGGAAAGTCTCCTTTCCTTGAGGAGGGCTTGGATTTACAGATGCAAGAGATGGAAGGTCAGCATACCACGCCCCCTCCTTCTATCCAGGGACATCTATGCCCACCCTCATTAATACATTTACCCTCCCATCACCACGGAGGCAAGGAAATACAGGCGTGGAAATGAGGCATAGAGAAGTGAAATGACGTACCTGAGTTTATACGGGGAGTTTGTGGCAGAGCCAGGAGTCGATTTCAGGCCGCCTGCTACTGTTTTAAGATCAGCCTTCTGAACACCATTGTGGTGCTGTGTCCTGTCCAGACTGCCATTCTCCCGCCCAGTAAAGCAATTTAATAGCAGATTGCATGGTCAGTGGCTCACGCGAAATGAGGTGTGATGATGATGAAGTAGACTAAGACCATGCTGATTTTCGTGCTGAAGGCACCAGATTTAGTATGACAAATTGGGACAGTGCTGCATGACCCTTTCACTACAAACCAGAAACCATATCAGACCAGCTGGTTTTCAGGCTCACGCTGAATTTCAGAGATGCCACAAAAGTCGACTGCTTGAGTCTACCACCTCAGATAGGGGAGCAGAGCTGTATTTGGTGGCCGTGCCGAAGTCCAGCTGGCTATGGAAGACCGTTGCATCTTGGGGCTGTTTAAAACAAAATGACCCCAAAGGGGGACTGAAACTGACAAATGTTGTTCCATGTATTTCTGTAATCCAAAACCTCGTTTCACACAGCCCTGGTGGGACTGTAACCCTCTTGTACGGGTGTGTGAATTTATCACATGACACTGATAAAATACCGGGTCATTATTCCCTGCTGGGTAAATTGCTTTGGCAAATTATTTTATCCTCTTCATTGTACTGAAATGAACAGCTAGTGTGTATTTGTACCAGCAAACTCTACTGGATGGTACGAGAACTGTTTAACTGTGTGTCATAGGCCTTATACCAGGTACTGCCTCTAGTAATTCTGTTCACTCCGGTGGCCAGGTGCTTGTGCTATTAGAAACACAGACTTAGAATTCTATCCCATCTGCTACCATGAATTTCCAAGTGGTCATGATATGCAGCAAAGAGAGAAGCAAGAAGTCCTGTGGATTTGTCTTGCTGTGTCATACTACCTAGAACGCAAGGGATAAGCCATCCCTGAGTGAACAGCACTGAGCTATTGCATCAATTAACCTGACCTGGACCTTGCCCTGTCAGCACATGCATTCAGGACTGAGAACGCACTTCAAGTGCTGTCTGCCTGACAATTCAGGGTTGGAGTGCCCGGAGTTGAGGTCTGGTTCGTGACAAGCTTGAATGGGGGTGTCCTCCCTTGATTTGTGTAGGCCAGTAGTTGCAGCCATGTCAAGTGGAGTCTTTGAGCTGCAGGAGGAAGGCTGTCTGTGGGTTTAACTGTAAAGTCGTGATACTGAGCTAGTCCATGGACATGCAAATGATGGATTGTAAGGGCTGCAGTTCCAGGGTATCTTTGCATAGACACATGCTGCCTCCACTATTCCCCAATTTCAGCTTTCTGAATGGAAAATGAATTGCAAATCTGCAATGGCCAACAACAGCCATTAGGTGGCATTTTGTGACGTGCATCCCAGCGCTTCTCCAGTTCTGTCAGTCTGTACCTTGTATTGCTAGCCTTGGCGACTTTTTTCACTGGTTGTTCTACTTTTGAAAGACCTTGATGACAAAAATTCTTGGCAACTTTTGGGGGCTACAAATTACTTTCTTGTGGCAAAAGTTGGGAGATTTTTATGAAAGTCTCGGCTGCTCCCCAGTCCCTTTCTCTGTGCTTCCACCTGGTGGCTGCTCATTTGACACACATGCTGCTGGACTGAATCCAGCTCCCCTGGCCAGTAGAAGCCACATGGTGCATGCACCCTGGGAACAGTCCTACTGGCTATGGCAAAGCGGAGCTTCTTATTGGCTTCAGGATGTAGCCAACTGGATGAAGAGGTGGCCTGTGCAGAGGTGGGGGCGGGGTACAAACCTGGAAGTGGCCCAGTGAGCAGTTGCTGCTGCTGGGATCCACTTTGTAGGGGAGAGGGAGACCCTGCCAGACTCCCCTTCCTTTATGGTCCCCAGCGGTCTCCAAATCTGGGTTCACTCTGCAGATTTCCAGGCCGTGCTGCACAGATGGTGGTCCCAAGAGCCACTGTGCTGGTGTATCTACTCATCCATGAGCCAATATATATACACCTAAGGTTCAAGACCACTTTTGTAGCAGACCCATGCTTCCCCCCAGGCCCCAGCTTCCCATGCCTTGTCGGGCTCCCAGCATCAAGTACTGTATGATGACTGGACTTCCTTGGCAGGGCGGCAGGTCTTCTGTAGCCCACTGTTCCTGCCCTTATTCATAAGAAAGGACAGTTGGGAGATGAGTCACTGGGCCTTTAAGGGTTACACTGAAGTTAGCAGGGGCTGCTTATGTATGAGGTTGGTTTATTGGCAGTGCCAACTTCCAGATGACTTTATGGGGCACGTTTTGGGTGCAATTTGATGCCTATGTTAGGTAGGCACCGTCAGGCAGGAGCCCCTCTGAACTCTTAACTGCTTTGAGGTGTTTACACAATTGATTCCTGTGGAGGTGGCAAAGAGACAGCCCAAAGGGGCCAGGAGACCCAAATGGTGCCTCTGGTCTTTGCACTCGGGCACCTTCCGCTCTCCAAAGCCTGGTTCTTCTTTTCGTGCCTCCTCCTCTTTGGATAAGATCACTGGGGACACGGAGGCAATGGCTGGTCTGGTCTGCAGACATTGGCCCTAGGACAGAGGGAGGTATCATGGACTGTCTATCTCTCCTTGGAGCATTAGAAGATATTGGAGAGTTGAGGTGAGCGTCCCTGCTGTGGGTCAGAAATAATAACCCAAGCACAGTGCCAGCCAGTAAATGCACACCGGTGGAATGTTGTTCTCCCCTTGTAGATGCTTTCTCTTCCCCTGTGATGTTTCATGCTAATGCTACCATCCTCATGAGCCAAGGTTTCTTTAGGGCTTCAACGCTTGTGAGCCCTGTGGCCAATTCTCTCTCCTCTTTGCCCCACCCACCAACTCCCGAGCTGAGAAGGACCATCCTGGCATTGGTTAATGGCTCAGGAAAGGATGGACTAAGTCCAGGATTCACACTCTATTAGCCAGAAACGAAGTGCCTGTTCTGAGCTGCTAGAGAACACAGGACTCCTGGCAGCCTAGCTCTCATGCCCTGGCCACACGGCATGTGCGTGATGCATGTGATGCAAGCGTGAGTGATGCAGCGATTCCGCTCTCCGGCACACATCTTCTTGACACTTGCGCAGCGTCCCAGCAGTCTGTGGCCTCGCTTTACTGTGATTGCCCAGATCCTGCAAGTCTGTGTCTCAGATGGACCTCTCATTGATTGGCTTCCCCTGGTCTTCCCAGGGTATGGAAGACTAAGAGCTTTGAAGACTTAGAAAAACCATTGTGATCAATCTCATCTCCTTCCTGCATAGCACAGGCTGTGGGCGTCCCCTGCTTCCTCCTGCGTCGAGCCCAACAGCTTGTGACCAAACTAGAGCGTGTCTAGACTGAACGCTGCTTACCATGGTCCCTTACAAAGTAATATCTTCCTGTTCTAACGTGACTCAAACCCAATCCTGCCACACCTTCTATTCCATTCTGTATCCCCGCCGTGATCACCTGCATTCCCATCCTCAGCCGTCTTTCAAGCTCTAGGTTGCCACGCTCTGGAATGTCCAGTACGTTTCACATTAACTAATGGGGGGTGAAATTATTTTCCATTCTCAGTATTCTGAAGTGTTCCTCGCTGGGGGCTGGATGGATTCCTCCCCAGCGAGTGGTGGCAGCCACTGGCAGAGCTAAGCGTGACATCTCTGGCATTGCTGACTGCAGGGAGGGTTTTCAAGGCTGGCTCCCTTGGTGTGGATTATTCATTGAAGGTGAACTCCTTGAGCATACACCGCATGATGTTTTTTCCTGAGTGCAAGCGCGGTTCCTGAGGCTGTGCTGGAGGAAGAAACACTGCAGGGCAAAACCAGGATGTATGCTGCAGAATGGTCTGGGGCAGGCAGGAATCTCAGAGCTGTGGGAAGAACAAAACCTGGACTCTGAAGTCAGGTTGGGGAAGTGGAGCGAGGGGGTCCTAACCTAGGACAATCAATAGGGTGACTTTGACGTCTTCACATAATGACGCTTACCTCCCATTGTAAAGCAGTATAACAGAGCATTTACCCCTTTAATGGCCAGGGGCAATGGGGAACAGCCAGCCCTTTTATGGCTTGGGAATCTTCTGACCCAGCTAGACAGCATCAGGTGACTGGGTGCGAACTGTCCCAGGTGGGGGATGTGAAGAGGAGCCCCAGCTCCACCAGGGAGCCTGGGACCAGAAGAGGATTGGGAGTTCACTCTCCCACGGCTGCAATGGAAGCTCACACCTGGAGCTGGGAAAGCTCTAACCATTAAGCCAGAGCCCCATAATGTAGTTTGGGAACAGCATTTCTTTGTTATTGTTACGCATTTCCTTTGACTTTATTTGCACAGAAGAATAAACAAGGCCCTGAAGACAGGGCTCCAGATTGAACTGGGCGTGGCTGATGGTTTGTCCCAGGCTGTGGGATCACATCCACATGCACAAAAGACAAGCTAGGTGTCGTTATTACGTCCCGTGATGCCTTCCATCTGAGGATCCCAAAACACTAGGTAAACACTGATTGACTACAGACCACACGGTGGCAGAGCCGGTAGAACCCAGGAGTCCTGAAATCAAGTCTCTTCCACCTCTCACTCTAGATTTTTCCTGTCCTCTGAGCAGGCAGTGGATTCCTGCCTCTTCAACCAGAGACTTTGCTCAGTAGCCTTTGGAAAGACTGGTCTGGGGTTTATGGCAAGGGACCTGGAACTGGAACATTTGCGTTTCTATTCCTGGCTCTGTCACTTGACTTGGGTGAGCCAAAGCCTCTCTGTGCCTCACTTTCCCCAACTGCAACATGGGGGATCACAATAGTTTGCTTACCTCACGGTCTTTTCAGTTTTTTATCAGTGCATATAAAGGGTGCTGGGGACCTTTGATGATAAGCATCATGGGAGTGATAGTGAAGGAGAGAAAATCCCTATACTTGTGTACCCTATCCTCCCACCCACTGAGCTTGTATGTAGTGCTTTACACCCCATAGCCGGGAACGAATGCAGGGTTTGGTCTTTTGACCTGTCGCAGGTAGGCCACAGTGTGGATGCATTGCCTCCAACACACTAATCTGTTCCCAGTCCTTGGGAGGCCAGCCGCCGTTGCCTATGTGTTAAATTGTCAAACCAGCACCTTCACCCTTTCTCCCATACTGCCCCTCATAACCGGGAGGAGCTCCCTGTAAACATCCCCGAAGCTACCTCATTGTCTTCCTTCAAAACCCTCCTTAAAACTCCCCTGTGCCATGTGCCTGCAAAAATCCTCACAACAGGCTGTTTGTTTGTGTGCTGAGATCACAGCTCATCAGCTGGCCTTCACTGGCTCCTTGTTTCCTTGTGCTCCGCCATTGATCAGTCTGTCTCCCTCTCTCGTGTCTTGTCTTACACTTTACATTGTAAGCTCCTTGGCACAAGGACTCTTGACCGCTGAACAGCCCAAATAATTATACACACTGTGCAGATATTGAGTAACTTGCGCTCGGAGACTGGGGGTCTTTGTCCCCCCTCTAGTGGCTGGTCCACAGAGGAGATCAGTGAGTTCACCGCAGGTGGCAGCTAGTTGAACGTCTCCTCCAGGACACACTCCTGCTTTTAGCACTGACGGCCCTGTGTTCTAACTCGGCCGCCGGCCCAGGCCAGGCCTGTTATTTACAGACCCCTGTCGGTGATCCTGCTGGTGGCTGCAAGGTCCTGGGGGAGCTGTCTGTGCTACCCTGGGGCAGCACCTTCTGTTTTCCCAGCCTCCGCATGAATTCCAACCTCCGCTGCTTGTGTTTGCTGTTCGCACGAGGCTCCCATTCTGTGCTCAGACCCGTGGCTAATCTCAGTGTGGTTCAAAGCGGACCTGCACCGTGCTGGGGTGGCATCCTGTACTAAAGGCCCATTACGGGTTGCCATGGCACCAATAGGTTTACTCTGGATTATTCCCATTGTGCAGCTGAGTGAGAGCGAATGTGGCAGTTTGAACTCACGCACACTGCACAGAGGTGGCTGTCGCACACTCCGGGAAACCTGCCACGCTGTCATCTCTTTGATAGCTTCATTTGATTCGTGCTATGTGGTAGGTCTTCTCTGAGGCTTACACCTCCATTACCCAATTCAGCAGGGCTGTGTGGGAATGACCTTACCAGGAGGGGTGTCCGTGATTTAAATGCAAAGAGCTGTCTAGGAAAGATGTTGCTTAGATCTTTCACAATGCAAAAGGCCAGGCAATTGAAATATGCAGGAGTCTGTCTGTTCAGATACTCAGAAACACTGAAAGGAAGTTGTTAATGTCGATCTCGAGTTATTAGAAAATGTTCAAAGGACTTTGTTCAACTTGATCTCAAGGTTAGAAGTTCCCTGGAGTTCCATGTAAAGAAAGGACAAGAGCTGAGCCGCCTCTGAATTGAGCAAAAGCAATTTATATATCATGGAATTGTAGGCCTGGAAGGGACCTGGAGAGGTCCAGCCCTCTGCACCCAAGGCAGGGCCAAGCATTATCTAGAGCAGTGGTTCCCAACCTGTGGCCTGGGGGCCAAAAGTGGCCCGTGGGGGTCTTTTAAGGTGGCTGCCGCTCCGCTCCTGCCGGCTGCAGAAGGGAGCTGCTGCCAAAGGACCTAGGCAGAGCGCAGTGCCGCGGGGCTACAAGACCGGTGCAGGCTCCTTGCTGCAGCCAAGGGGGTGGGAAATCAGCACTCCCCTCCCCCTGGCTGTTGCAGGGAACACAGCAAAGCGCTCTGCCTGGGTCCCTAGGCGCTGGGGTCCCTGCTGGAGCCAGAGGGAGGGGAGCACTGATCTGTCTCCCTGGATGCAGAAGGGAGCCACTGACTAGGGACTCAGGTGGAGCACACGGGGCTACAGGACACATGCGGTTTCCCTGCTGCAGCCAAGGGGATGGGAGATCAGGAAGGAGGCAGCCTCCTCACCAAACTCCTTCCGTCTGGCTGCAGTGGGTGAGGGGCAGGGTGGGGGGCTGCTGGCAGAGCAGCCAGGACCCCTCATGCATGCTCTTAAAAAATCAGGCCTTCCAGTTTGGCCTGCACTTAGCAGGTCACCCACCGCCACTTAGCTGCCAAGCCACGTGTTTCACTTGTCTACACTGGGCTCTGTCGGTGAGTGTGTGACATATTGTGAGTCATTTGTAGGTGTAAAATAGTGAATGTAAAAACAAGCACAGTAGCCTCTCAAAGTTCACTTTAAATAGGTAGTGATTTGTAGTCCTTAATGGTGTCTACGTCAATACATTTTTTATGAGTTGACAGACTGGTGGCCCTTCAATGTTGTAAAAAATGATATTTGTGGCCCTCGAGCCAAAAAGCTTGGGAACCACTGATCTAGTGCATCCCTGACAGGAGTCTGTCAAACCTACTCTTAGAAACCTCCAATGATGGAGATTCCACAACCTCCGTAGGCAATTTGTTTCAGTGCTTAACTAGCCTGACAGTTAGGAAGCTTTTCCTAAGGTCCAACCTAAACTGCTTTTGCTGCAATTTAAGTCCATTTCCTCTCATCCTATCCTCAAAGGTTAACGAGAACAATTTTTCTCTCTCCTCCTTGTAACAACCTTTTAACTACTTGAGAACTGTTATCACATTCCCCCCTCAGTTTTCTCTTCTCCAGACTAAACAAACCCATTTTTTTCTCTTTTCCCTCAGGTCATGTGTTCTAAACCTTTACTCCTTTTTGTTGCTCTTCTCTGAACTTTATCCAATTTGTCCACATCTTTCCTGAAATGTGGTGCCTGGAACTGGACACAATACTCCAGCTGAGGCCTAATCAGTGTGGAGTAGAGCGGAAAAATTACTTCTCGTGTCTTGCTTACAGCACTTCCACTGATACATCCCAGAACGATGTTTGCTTTTTGGCAAGTGTTGACTCATGTTTACCTTGTGATCCACTAAGACCCTGCCAATCCCTTTCCGTAGTATTCCTTTCTAGGAGATTGCAAAGAACTTATTGCAGAGGATGTAGCATCCTCGAGGGTCACAGCAGGAAAGTGGGAGTAATAATATAATGCCTTTGCTCTAACTTCAAAAGAACTCTCTTGTGGCCTGAGCTGATGCATATATCACTAGTGCAGAGTCAAAATACAGGACGTATATTTTGTAAATTCTGACACCTTCATATAGGCTGGGGTCCTAGAGGGGAGGAGAGGAAGCACCTCCACACCTGAGAAAATGGGCACAACAGGGACTTAAGCCCAGGTTTCCCACATCCCAGTGGAGTGCCCTAAACACGAGACTATTCTGGGGCATGGAGATGTGCCGTCTGTCTGTCTGTCTGTCTGTCTGTCTGTCTGTCTCTCTCTCTCTCTCTCTCTCTCTCTCTCTCTCTCTCTCTCTCGTTTTGAAGAATCTGCATTTTCCAGTAAACATAAGGTTTTGTTGAAGAAGTCCCAACTGGCTCTGTTAGATTTGCATTCCACTGGGAGAGACAGAAAAGAAGAACTGGATGGCTGAGATCAATATGCAAAGTGGATGAATAAAAATACAGTGAGACTCGAGGGAAAAAAATAGGAGAGAGAAGATTGTAATGGAAATATACACATACCCTCTAAAAACACAGCTAGGGCATGCTTTCTTGCTAGCCTAGCCTTTGGGTGTGTTCTTATGTCCTTAATGCATAGCAAGGTCCTCCCTGTAAGAAGAAAGATTTTTCTCTTTTTAAATTGACTTGTCTTGGGAGGAGCCTTCAGTTTAGAGGCAGGAAAAACAAGTTTTCAAATTTGGCTTTGTTCTGCAACTCCACCCTAAATAGTCCCTGCGGTTGGCAAAGCCTTCCAACTCCACCAGGGTCTCCTGGCAAGTGAAATGAACACAGAACAAGTTTAGCATTGCCCAGAGCAAGGTGTGGCGAAAGCATTCCTATTGTTCGGTCAGCAGACAGTGCAGGAGAGTCCAAGATGCTGAGTTACAGCTCTGCCAAGTGCTTGAAATGATGCCCATTCAATGAATAGTTGGTGTAAACAAGCGTCCATGTGAACAACAGCAGGAGATGCCACAAAAATAAACGGGAACTAAATCGGGTGCAAATTGCTGCTTGCCTTTCCTCTGCCTGAGGTTGGCTTTCATGGAGCCATGCCATTTGCTCGACGCTGATGGCTGAATATGGACGAGGCCTGTGTTACTTCCTTATTCCCCTGTGAATGCTGTCCCTGGCACATTCTGTGTAGGAAAGGGGATGATTGGCAAGTCCTGCATGTTGTCATCACAAAAGGACCTAAATGAATAAATAGATACTGCATAAAATTGAGATTTGTGTGGTGGGACAGCCTGGTGATCTTTGTTTTTGCGGAACTTCTCATGTGGGCTTCAGATTTGTCGGGCAGAGTTCGCTCCTGTAAAATCGAAACTAGATTTCTTTTGCAACCAGGTCCCATGCAATCACAACCTTCAACGATTTCAGGAGCGCGGCAGGGTTTATGCCCCGTGAAGACTAGGAAAGGGCTAACGTGAGCCGCAAAGGCCAATGAGCACACCAGGTGGGCCAGGCTGAGGAGGAGGAAGCCAACTGGGGAGGTGCTGGGAGAGGAGAATACACAGAGGGAGTTTTGCGGATTAGAAGGGGGATGAGGGTAGAGAAGGAGGAATGCTGCAGTCACTCCTGGGACTAGAGAAGTTGGGACGAGTTGGCCCTGGGGTCTTCTCTGGAACAGGGAAATCTGGCAAGCAGCCTGGACTGCTATAGAGCAGGCACTGGAGGGGTACAGGCTCTGGTGTGAAGCTCTGACAAAAGGCAGGAACTGGGCCTGGGGTTAGGCTAGATGACCCTGGTGGTCCCATAAGACCCCACGATTCTGTGACCTCCGAGGAGAGAGCCCTGGGAGGTTATTGGGAGGGGTGTGATGCCAAAGCCAAGGAGGGCGGAAGTAGGTATATGTTTGTATCTAATGGTTTGGGAGCTTGCTACGGGATTCCAGGGGAAGCCCCTGTGAATCCTGGCTCTGGAAAGAAGGGTTTACTCTAGGCTGGTTTTGGAGAAGACCTGAGAAAGACAGAGAAGGAAGAAACCCAGGGAAAGAGCAATGAGGAGCTGGACGGAGCAGGCCTTGGCTACCAGTTATAGGATCCCTTGGTTGGAGCCCAGCCGAGTGATTGGGCCCAGGTTCTCCTATTAGCCAGCGGCAAAGTAGCATGAGTTCAGAGAAGAGGCTAAGAATGACAGAGACCTGAGAAAAGAGGGTGAGGACAACAGGGTCTGGAGTGTTGGCTGAAGATGTTGTGTTAAGGACTTTTGGACTTTGTGGTCCCTGAAGGGGTGGGAACAAATTGTTCCCTGGCCAGAGGGTCAAGTTATAGGAAGAGAGACCTCAGCAGAACCAGAACCACCATGGGCAAGGGGTGGTAGAGCGGTGTCACACCAGGCGTGGTGAGGACGGGGCACTGCAGTTGCAAGTCCGCTCCTTCACCCGGCAGTTCAGATGATGGCCTTGGCCTGTCTTGAGCGGAAGTATTGTCCTTGGTGGTTAAATTACAGGACTGAGATTAAGAAGCTTCTGTTCACAGCTTTTCCATGAAACTCCTGGGTGACCTTGATCTGACCACGGCACCTTTCTGTGCTTGAAATGGAGACAGCACTTTAGCTCTAATAGAAAGGACTAGATCAAACATTTGGGCTGTTCTGAAATGGTTGTTTGCTTGATTTTTTTAGGCGGTTGAAATGTCGAACGGCGAAAACAATCAAGAGTTCTGGATGGTGGAGCACATGAGAGAGACAGACAAAGGAAAAGCTGGGGACGGGAAACCCCCAGAGTCCAACCCGCCTGTGGGCCTGGGGTCCCCACCTGTGACTTCCGAGTCTACGCCCGTCCCGAACCCTTATGCCATGCAGTACGCCATGAGGAAATTCTTTGTTACGAGGGTAAGAAAACCCCACCCCCCTTTGCTTCTGTTAGTTAATAGACTGCCCACGGGATGGCTTGGCATTTGGCTAGTCAGGCCGCAAACTGCCAAGAGGATCCAGAGTGATCTGCACTTATGCCTTGCACTTGCCTGATTTTTGGAGTTTGTGGTACGGAGTGCAATTTCATGTCATCGATGCTCTCAGATAACTGAGATGCAATAGCTGACGAGACTGCTCTGTCTAATCAAAGGCCTTGTCTAATGTGGAAATTTGCCTCCTTTCCATCAGTCAGCGGCCAGAACCCTTCACAGACAAGCCCACCATTGGTGTTGGCATAGCTAATCCTGTCTGAACACTGGGCAGCCTGCCTCTGCTTAGCCTTTTCTACCCTTGAGGTCTGCATTGACGCAGCTACTCCTTTTCCCTAGCCACGGCTGGCAGGAATGGGAGCAAATTCCCAAAGGAGAGAAGGCCTCCATCTACTGTATTGTATTTGTGGACTGCCCATCACCCTTGAGTCTAGGCACCAGCTAAGGTTCAGTGGAAGTGTCTGAAAGCTATCATGCACTGATGCAGGTGGCACCAGCTAAACCCCTGAAAAGCCCTTTCCTGAATGTTAGTAGAGACAAAGTCCGAATGCACATACTCTCCACGGAATGTATTTGCTTTGCCGTCTCCGTCCCGCTCTTTTAGCTCATTTGCTATTAGGCCCCAATTCTAAGTGGCTCCTAGAGGTTGAGACCTTTAAGCTCCCGTTGGCTTCCTTAGGAGCTGAAGATTCTCAGCAATTTGCAGAACCAAGCCCTTAATTTTTATACTTATTTAATACAGAGTCTTCCTGGACAGAAGAGTAGCACTCAGAGCTAATAGCATGAGGTATGCTGTGGGTATGAGCACTGCTTCTGTCTCGGAGACCACTGATGCAAAGCAGTGCCTTACAAAAGGAACAATACTTCGTCTCCACTGAAAATATGTTTATAAGCCCCCGTCAGATTGCTTTCCACGAGCTACCAAGCCAGAAGGGGGGGAGGGAAGAAAAGGGAGACATTATCTCTAAATTTAAACTCAGGAACGTAAATTATATGCAGACAAAAGGAGCTAAAACCATTTGATCATTTACTATTTAATTAATGGCTCCCTGTTGCCTTTTTAGAGCTTGCATTCTATGGCAGGCAGCAGGACTCTAATAAGCAGTCTCCACGCACCCCATTGTGTTCTGAGATGCAGTTGCCTACAAGACACTGGCTCGGCTTATATTGACACTAGGTTCCTTGCACGCTCTCAAATCCGCCCTTCCCCTCTCTCCAAACTGTGCAGAGGTCTGAATCAGTTGTGGCGCTGCCTGTGTGAGCTTCAGCCTTTCCAAATCTAGGTGACCACTGCCGTGAGATCAGAGTGGTGAGAAAGGGAAGACAGGAAAGGTAAAGGCATGTCAGGCTCTCCTGGTTCTGCGTTTCCTTACAAGCTCTGATTTGCTGACGCTCAGGGACCTCTCCAGTGGGCCAGGGTGGTTTATGGGCTCATAATGAAATGTAAAAGTGGCAGTTACACGTTGCTTTTAGCGGAAAAGGTGGACCTCGTGAGTTTCAGTTTGAGGGTTCACATGCCCAACCAAGAAATACCACATTTCCCAGCTCCCTCCATTTCTGTTGTGCCATTATCACACACATTAAAGAAAGACCCAGGTAGTATAGGCCAGACATTGATCTTCTTTACACCCGTGTAAATCTGAAGTAATGCCACTGAAGTCAATGGAATCACAGACACACGCACGAACGAACGTATCGACTGAAATGAGTGGAACTTCCATAAACCAACAGCAGGCCTGTGCACTAATCCACGAGACCTCCCCAACGCCAGCTGCCATCGTGTATCCCCTCCATGGGAATCTAGCTGGTTACTCTGGTCGTTTTGAAAGCTCTGTGTTTATTTGAACTATGTTCAGAGCAGGGGATAATTGTCACACATGATGGGCCCTGTAACAGCTGGACAATAAGAATGTCGCAATTAGCTTGTGTACATAAGGGCATGGAAATGTCCCCACCCTCCAGAAGGCAGATAGAGATGTCGCTTTCCAAATAAAAACTGCTTGGAAACCATGCTAAGCATAGATTCCCTAGTTCTGAGGCGTGGGATGTGACACTTACAAACATGAACTGGGTTTCCTTCGAAGGAGCCACCTGTATGCATTGGGCAATGCTCCGACCCCTTGGCTTCGATAAGAGATGTGTGTTTGAGCGGCAATTTCTTTCTGTCGTCTTTATCTTACTATTCTTTGCTGATGTTCTCCCTGTCTAGCCAGGAGCATTTGACCAAGCCACAGAGGATCTAAAAGTCCATGCAGTCAAGAATTCAGAGGAAACTGCTCAGAGCTTCTGGCTTTTGACTGAGTGAGTAGTCGTAATGATTCATGGGGCACTGGCTGGGGCGGTGGCTTTGTCATGGACTGTCAGAAATAAAGCACCAATGGGGTTGGGGGGTCATGGAGTGACACTGGGTTAAGCTCTCTGGGCCCTGCTTTTACAGTGACTGCTGTGGTAAAGTCAAGCCGGATGGCTACAGAAGAGTGTACCAGGGCTGGTATGTGAGCCCTAAGGTGCTAAAAGCCCTTTTCCCTGCAGGCAGAGGAGAGCTTACTGCAGGTCAATTACTGACACCTGGACCCAATTAAGGGCTACTCCAGGTGTACTTAAACCCTGCCTTCCCTAAAGGGCAGGGGGGAACACAGGAGGAGAGCAAGGAGCTTCCAGAGGTCTTGGCAGCGAGAAGAGAGATTCCCCTGGTCTAGGAGGTAGTGCTTCTCTACAGCCAGGGAAGCAGAGAAGGAAAGGCCCGGACCCCAGCCTGTGGGAAGGACCGGTGCTTCTCTGATTCTCCAGGGCTTCACCACCACCTCGGCAGCCCTGAGAAGGAGCCATAGCAAGGTACTACGCCGACTGGGACTATCCGCCCTCCCCTGTGCGGCCTGAAGTAAGGCCTACACCAAGCACTCTGTGAGAGAGGTTCTGAGGGGAAGAGACAGAGACTTGTCCAACTTAGGGCAGAGTTACCTCAGGCCCCACTGCAAGAGGAGACTGTTGCCAATAGGTGAGACCCGGGGGGGGTTGCTATACCACACTGCACCGATATGATAGCCTGACTTCCTTTGAAAGGGAAACTGCAGGGAAAGGAATTCGAGGCACAGAGCAAAGCAGACCTATGCCTATGGTGTAGAGGTAAAAGGAGCTGTGTACTCTCTTCATATTGATGATCCATTTGGTAGTGTCTTATAAATCATATTGCGGTAAGTGCTGAAGAAGTGTCATTTATTGTATTAGCAGCAGTGTGGGTTAGAGACAGAGCGCTCGACTGGGACTCAGAAAACCTTCATGCAGCTTTTGGCTGTGCCACTGGCCTGCTGGGTGACCTAGGGCAAGTCGCTGCCCCCCTCTGTGCCTCTGTTTCCCCATCTGTGAAATGGGGATATTAATGCTGCCCTCCTTTGGTAAAGTGCTTTGAGGTCTAGCGATGAAAAGTGCTGGGTAAGAGGTAGGTGGTGGTCGTCTCATCAATCATCATCATCTACCCGAGGAGGAAGAGAGACCATGTCAACATAAATGTAAGAGTTAATTCTGGGGTCATCTGAGCTTCTCTGATGATTTTGTAACAGCTTGTTGGGGAGTGGGAGACTGGATCGTTGTTGGTCTCGTGAAGGTCTCTGTTAGCAGTTCCTTTTAAGGAAAAGAAAAGGGTTAATGCCAGAGCTCTTCTCTTTGCTGAAACTTGGTAATTGCCTCCTCTGCTGTGTTTATTTCTAGTGAAGAGGATCGCAGCAGTTGGCAAATGACAGCTCCTCAATCTCTCAGATGACACATCGTTCCAGCCCGGGAGTGTATATATTCTGCAGTGAAGGATCTTTGCAGGGGGCACCCTGGGTTTAGCTGAGATTAGAACAGCATTTAATGTCACTCCTGACATGGCTATGGTCTCCAAAACCATTTCGAAAGTTCAGAGAAAGAGGCTGATAGGCCAGGGTTACCTAGGTGGGTTGGATAGCCATGTCGGGGACAGCCACAGTGCTCGCACAGGACCAGACATCACAACCTTCCCTGCTGGGAGACAAACTTTCCCCCAGGACTCTGGTGGAGAGGGTTACCTCCTGGTGCTTTCTCAAAGTCCGGTGGGGTTTCCACCCAGGAAAGGAGCAGGAAATACGTCATGCCAGACCCTCAGCGGGTGTCAATGGCTCCAGCTCCAATGAACTCCAGGGAGTCGCTTCCACTGACACCTCCTGGTGACCAGGCGTGGCATCTCTTTGAGGGATACTGGAGGGGCTCACTCAAGAGCTGACCATAGTACAGTTTATTCACTGTCTCCCACGTCCTTGAAAGCCCCATCAGTGGGGGAAAGGAGATGGAGTGAGGGTTCTTGTAAAACATAGACGAATCATAGAATCCTAGAAGATGAGGGTTGGAAGGTAGCTCAGGAGGTATCTAATCCAACCCCCTGCTCAAAGCACAACCAACCCCAACTAAATCATCCTAGCCAGGACTTTGTCAAGCTGGGCCTTAAAAACCTCTAAAGATGGAGATTCCACCACCTCCCTAGGTAACCCATTCCAGTGCTTCACCACCCCCCAGTGAATAAGTTTTTCCTAATATCCAACCTAGACGTCCCCCACTGCAACTTGAGACCATTGGTCCTTGTTCTGTCATCTGCCACCACTGAAAACAGCCTAGCTCCATCCTCCCTGGAATCCCCCTTCAGGTAGTTAAAGGCTGCTATCAAATCCCCCCTCATTCTTCTCTTCTGCAGACAAAACAGGCCTAGTTCCTTCAACCTCTCCTCATAAGTCTTGTGTTCCAGCCCCCTAATCATTTTTGTTGCCCTCCGCTGGACTCTCTCCAACTTGTCCACATTCTTTTTGTAGTGGGGGGCCCAAAACTGGACACAATACTCCAAATGCGGCCTCACCAGTGCCGAATAGAGGGGAATAATCACTTCCTGCGATCTGCTGGCAATGGTCCTACTAATGCAGCCCAATATGCCATTAGCCTTCTTGGCAACCAGGGCACACTGCTGACTCCTATCCAGGTTCTTATCCACTGTAACCCCCAGATCCTTTTCTGCAGAACTGCTGCCTAGCTCGTCAGTCCCCAGTCTGTACCTGTGCATGGGATTCTTCCGTCCTAAGTGAAGGGTTCTGCACCTGTGCTTGCTGAACCTCATCAGATTTCTTTTGGTCCAATCCTCCAATTTGTTTAGGTCCTTCTATATCCTATCCCTCCTTTCCAGGACATCTACCATCCCCCCAGCTTAGTATCATCTGAAAACTTCCTGAGGATGCAATCTAGCCCTGGTGTCCTACCATCTGCTGTCCCATCTGGAAACGAGGCTGAGATCAGAGCTGTCCAAGAAGCAGTGAGTTTCACTCACCGCTTGCTCGGGCTGGCTTTGAACCAGCAGCCTGGAGTGGTGCCTTTAGAACAGCTCTGAGCCACGTGGGCAGGACGGTGGGGAAGAAGGGGGGAAGGTGCTGTTCTTTGTGCTGTCCTGCTCTGCAGCTAGATGGTGCCAGTCTCCAGGTTTTCAGCACCTTGCACGTGCCTGGAATGCATAGAGAAAGGTGGCCACCTGTCTCCTCCCCCCTCTAATTCCCTGGTGAACATGATGATTATCTATTATTTGTAGTATGGCAAAACCTAGAGGCCCCAAACCAAGATCAGAGCCCCACTGTGCTGGCTGCTCCACAGACATATGGTACGTGTGGGCTTCTCCTCCAGAAAGCTTCCAGCCTCAATAAACATGACAAAGAGTGGCTGAAAGGGAGCAGTATTTATCCCCATTTTACGGATTGGAAACTGAGACAACAGGCAGGTTACATGGGAATTCTGGGTCAGAACTAGGAATTGCACTCCGAGTTCCTTCCATGCGAGACCATCTTCCCTTTTCGCTCCCCTTTCTCCCCTACACCTTCTGTGCCCCCAAAAAAAAGTGATGAGGAAAAATTAAGCAACCTAAGGATCTGCATCCTGATAGCGGAATTGGACTGGTAGGTAGCAGCCCTGGGTCAATGAAACCTCTTGTGAATTGGTAACAATAGTGAAATCGCCTTTTCTTGTGGGGTTAAATACTGCCCTGGCGGTATACGTACATGGCAAAAGCAGCTGATTGCGTGGCCTAATGATAGGAAACAATGGTTAACCACATGCTTGCTTACACTAATGATACCACGCTGGGGGCACGTGACCTGGTTGGCAAGCAGCTTGTCAGGCCTGCCTGTGCTCAGCGGTTGGAATTAGCGCAGCACCGGCTTAGAGAGCTTTGGCTCCTTCAGGAGCATGTGGATATTTGTTTGGTTTTGTTTAAATCTCCAGCTTTCTGAGGGAGGGCTGCATAGACCAGCTATGAGGCGAATTGCTCTCCTCTGTCTGCCGCCGGGCTCTGTCGGGGAGGATGTCAGACAGACCCTTTCTGCCGAGGCCTCTGGGAGGGGCTGCTGCTATACTCCCAATACTGTATCTGGACTGCAGATGTGTCAGTGAGCTTCTTTTCAGCTACTTCAGCAGTGTTGGGACTGGCAGGTGTGTGAGATTTAGAGGCCTGCACCTCACAAAGAGAGGCTGAAATTTCCCAGACCTCGGTGCCTCAATTTCCGCATGCTGTGGTGTTGAAAGCTGCCTACTGCAAATGGATTCCCAGCTTCCATTCAAATGGATGGCAACTGGGTGCCTCAAGAACAATTTACCAAGGCTTGTGGTGGATTCTCCGTCACTGACAATTTTGAAATCAAGATTGGATGTTTTTTCTGAAAGATCTGCTCTGGGAATATTTTTGGGGACTTTCTCTGTGCTGTGCTATGCAAGCGGTCAGACTAGATAGTCACACTGCTCCGTTCTGGGCCTTAGAATCTATGAATCTTTTAGGTGACTGGAAATTCCAGCCCTAGACTTATATTTAATCACCTGAATTTCTAGAGGGCAGTTTATCCCGTTGGGTCAAAGGCACTTTACAAGCCCAGGACCTGATCTTGCATAAGGGGTTGCAGGGTTGGGGCTTTAGCTCATTCAAAACCATGCAAGGTTCTTTCTAAATTTTGTTTCCAGCTGCCCAAAATGACACTGTTGGGTAAAAATTTCAAAAGCGCAGAGGTCCCATTTTCAAAAATCAGCTAGGCACTTTGGAACACGAGACCTGCTGCTCTTCAATGAGATTAAGGCTCCTAAATCTTTTAGGCTCATAAATGTCACTTCTGAAATATGCCACTTCAGTTCCTAAGCCACTTGCACACTTTTGAAAAATTTTACCCTATGTTTCAGAAAAAAAAACAAATGCCAAGAACTGGAAACCTTTTTTCTGTCTGAATCTGTTGAAGCCCTAAATCTGACCCTTGAAGGATTTGTCTAGTGCTGCCTGGAACTTTGTTACTCCACTAACAACTGTGTGGGTGAAATGAGACAATCCTGACACTCTCAAATTAACTCACACAGAAAAACCATAAAAGACAGAAACACTGCCTCACGTATGGGTGAGCTCTGTTTGCGAAAGATCACTCCGTATCTGACCTCTCGGTCCTCATTCTCAAAGGAAACTTGCAGAACACCTTCAAAAGACTGGCCTGGGAGCTTAAATTCATCACGTTACCAGACACTAAAAATTGTGGATTTAATAAAGACACTGGATTTATGGCTGATTATAACAATCTGTAACCCACTAACCCCCCTTTTTTGTCCCGTGACTGCAGAGGTGTTAACGGGCCATTTCACCTCAAATGGTCCCTGGAAATATGTGTTAATTACTTGTATTAAACAATCTGTTCCACCTTGTATGTAGCCCTGACACACTGACCCTAGGTCCCTTTCCCAGACCCAAAGAAGAGCTCCGTGTAAGCTTGAAAGCGCGTCTCTCTCATCCCTGGAAGTTGGTCCCGTAAAAAATGTTCCCTCCCCCGACTGAACTTTGTCAAGCCTGGTGAAGCGGTGTGGTTTGGAGTCCTTTGCGAGCCAGCTCAGCCTTTGGACTTTGGATCAGCACAACAATTCTGTGGTCTTCAGCGTATTTTAAGGGCGACCCACTGTCAGCTGTGGGCTCGTTATTTCTGAAATGGGACTGGATCTATTCAGGCCCGTCCCCCCCACACGAGGGGAGCGTGTCGTTCCTCTACCTCCTGCCTGCTGACGCCAGGATTGCGAAATCACCCCCTCCTGTCTCAGACTGATCAATGTTCCTCGTAGACCAACGTGCTCTGCGGATGGAGGCTCAGAGGCTAGGCTGAGCTGATGCACTGCCGCTTTCTCTGGCGCATTGTTCCGCGCTCCCTTTAATTTAGCTCCAAATGTTTCTTATGCCCGACCATGGGGGTGATGACTAATGGCTTTTTTCTCTTAACCCTGCAACCCCTGAGCTGGCTGCGCTCTCCCATCCAGACGCTTTCTCTTTCCTTCCTCCATCTGTGACATCACCACGGTTTCAACCAGACAGCTGTGTGCATTAACCTGCATTCACCCCAAACCACTCCTCGCCTCCTTTCTTCTGCTCCCTACCGTGGGTAAGAGAGAGGGGGAGGGCTGGTTTTCTGCGCTTAGTTCAGTGGTGCAAAGGCTGAGTTCTGTACTTTGATCTTGTTTAAGTGGGCATGGTCCTGCTTTGAGCAGGGGGTAGGACTAGGTGGCCTCCTGGGGACCCTTCCCACCCTCAACTTGTATGATTCTATGAATCTGTCTCTCTCAGATACTCCACCCTAGGGGAAAGTTAGAGGAACTGCCCCTTAGACTTGGTGCTTTTGCCCACCTGGCCCCCTCAAATCTGGACCTCCCTGGCACAAATCCGTGGCTGTAGTGTGGCTATTAACTAAACAACAAACCAGTGGCCTCACAGATGGGCCTCACGTTGTTTGTCCCCCTCACACTTGCGCAGCAGAGAAATCTCTGGGTTAGCAGTAGTAACGGTCAGGTTTCTGTTTCCTCCCTAGGCTGCAGGGCGATACGACCACACTCGTCAGCAGGCAGGCCTGACGTTCCAGCCAGTAGAAGCCAGCAGCGACATTCGCACACGCTTGCGGCCAGGCTGTCGTGTCAGTGAGGAGCTGGCAGACAGAGGGGTGATGGGGAGACACGCTTCCCGTCCCCTCCTGTCGCTGTAGCGGGCAGGCGGTTTGAAGGCTCTGCCAAGGACCGAGTCCCCTGTGCGCATCGTGCCTAACTAGACAGCTCCTCCCTTTTCCTTCCCCAGCCAACTGTGCTTACCGGTCCCAGGCCCGCCACAGCAAGTGCTGTCAGTCGTGAGGAGTCACCGACGGGGCCTTCCAGCCTGGGTGAAATGCTCCTAGGCATTTGCAAGCAGTTCCCTGCGACCTGGAGCACAGGAGCTAAGCTGGGCCGAGCCCCTGGTATCCCAGCTGGTCCACGATGGGCTCGCTACCCATCCCCACCTTACTCCTGCATTGACTGCTCAAGCTGCGAAGTGTCCCCAGAATAGCTCTCGGGCTGCGCGCTGCCTGCTCTGGCCTTGGCCCTTCCTGCAGCACCCAGCAGTAGTGTTGCTGCTGGATCTGACACTAAGGGGAAGCGCCCCATTGCAGTGCAGGAAAGCGATGCATTTCATTGTTATCAGAGCCACACCCCCGCTATAAATTCCTTCTGGCCACGGAAGGTGATCCCTGGATGCTCTCAGGGCCCTACATGCACTGCCACATAGCTGGTGCTGGGATAGCACGTATACATCGCCCCCCTCACAGCCCCTGGGCTATCCTGGTCTGTCTGGCGTAGGGGACGTGGTCCAAGGCTGTTGTGCTCCAGCAAACCCTACCGGCCCCTCCTCACCCCGCAGGGCCCGGCACTGGTTGGCAGAGGTGCTGCCCTGAGTCCAAGCGAAGACCTCATTACACCAGTCAGTATCCACTTCCTCTTCCCCTGACCATTGTGGCAATCACAAACGCTTCCAGCCCCGTTCATGCACCCAGACCCCGCAGCAGAGATCGTCGCAGGGACCCGGGCTGGCGCAAACCGACCTCTGCCCCTATGCACGCGTCCCTGTGATGGAGACGTTCACTTAGGGCGGTGGCTGCCTTGGCTTCAATGCCTGTGGGACCTGGACTGGGCCTTTCCATGCCTCTGGAGTGGGCATTTGGATACGTGGGCTGCGCCTCTGTAGTAGGTCCATCGCCATTCATAAATACAACTCCTCAGAGTCTGCATGTGGGTATCCGCACCGTCCGTTCCCCCGGGAGTCAGGGTCTCGTTGTGTGCATGTGAGGACACTGCATCTGGGGGCGGGGGGGTGGAGGCGTGTGAAACCCCAGTTTTTCTCAGCTCCTAATTCCTCCTGGTGAGTGACTGACCTCTCTTCGGGGTTCCGGGCACCAAAGCTATCCTCGTCCCCCATCTCTGCCCCCTCCTCTATGGCCAGTCCTTGTTCTCTTAGCCCAGGGACAGACGCACTGGCCTGCTGGTGCCCTGGTGTCAGTCAGCTCATCCTGAGACGTGTTCTAAATACATAGGATGATGCTGTCTGGTGGTAGGGCCCTGAGAGCATCCAGGGATCACCTTCTGTGGCCAGAAGGAATTTATAGCGGGTGTGTGGCTCTGATAACAATTAAATGCATCGCTTTCCTGTGAGCTCCCTGGGATGGCAAAATGCACACGGAGTTAATGGCTTCCCTGGGCAGACGAGCATGCAGAGAGATTATATACGGTAGGGATGCAGATGTTCATAGAGTCTAAGGCCAGAGTGGACCATGGTGCTCATTTAGTCTGACTTCCTGCATAGCACAGGCCAGAGAACTTCACCCTTGATTTCTTCATTGAACTCAACATCTTGTCATGCAGCTAGAGTGTCTATTTCAGACGGATGCCTAATTTTCATTTAACAATTCCAGCTGATGGGGAATTCATCCCATCCCTAGGTAAGCTGTGCCCACGGTTAATTACCCAGAGTGTTCAAAATCTAGCTAGATCTCTGCATCTCATTTCCATCTATCTGCATCAAATTTCCCAGCTTGAACTTGTCTAACTTCAGCTTCTAGCCACTGTAGTTATGCCTTTGTCTGCTAGGTCATAGCGCCTTCAAATACCCGATGCTGTCTCCCACTAGGGGTGTTTATAGACTGGACTCAAGTAACCTCATAACCTTCTCTTCGGTAAGCAAAAGAGCTTGAGCCCCTCAAGTACCTCGCTGTAAGGCCTCAAGTCAAATGATTTGTTATATTGGATCAGTTGTCCCTCAAATACAGTATCTGCCTACCAGCGGTGGCCTCTGTCCAGTGCTTAAATGCACATCCTTAAAAGTGGTCCTGACAAGGGCTGGGTATTTAGTTGATGTACCAAAAGCATCTCTGAATTATGTCTGTCACTTAAGCCAGAGGAATCAGGAGTCCCTGTCGGGTACAGCGCTCCTGAGAGCTGAGGGAACAGATACTCCTGTGTGTGTTGTAAGAATGGTTGGTTTTTTTAATGTGTGCGCACATTTCATTACCCTTAGGCTCCCAGATACCACGGTGATAACCTGATATTGAGTAGAATAGGTCATATCAGAGTCTCTCTTAGCACCTCGGTGTGTGTTGGACACCTGGAGAGTTGTCACTGTTACTCAGGGTCAAGGCTCATCGGGAAGCTGGCTTAGTAACTGCAACTGGATGGATGACTTCATGCATCTCATGAAGTGGGTCGCAGCCCACGAAAGCTTATGCCCACAGAAATTTGTTAGTCTTTAAGGTGCTACAGGACTCTCATTGTTTTTGCAACTAGATAAGTGCGGTCAAACTTCTCTCTTCCAAGTTTTCTGTTGCCTGTGTGCTGTCATTCAGTGACAACACAATGTAGTTTGGCTCAGCCTTCTTAAATTCTCCTCTGCTAATTTAGGTCTGTCTCTGGCTATTATAATCCTGGGGGACCCGCAGCCTTGAGTGGATACACTTCAGTGACATCCCTTAATGGATTTTTTTAAAGCTCATCTTTATTCTAGACTAGAAAGAGAATCTGCTACAAAACATCAGATCCACAGCTGACAGACGTGTTTGAGTGGCGAGGCTTTTTCCACGCTAGTCTACAAATTGGCTGACATCAGAAATTGCAGCGCATTCCCTGGCATTCTGGAATTAAAACAATTCACAGTCCTTTGGGGCTTGGACTCTGAATGGAATATTCCATTGATACAGAGCATTCACCAGCGTCATCTATTATATGGCCTCTCTTCTATTAGGGATGTTGTCTCTTTAGCGAACATATTCATCTTCCTATATGAAGACTTTGTTTTCTTCTAGACAAATTACTGTTTTGAGCATGATTCCAATCAGTCGTTCCTTTGTGTCACACAAAACTAATGTTTTATTGAATGCCTCTGGATTCTCAAGATACACATCCTTAAAGACGGCTTACTAATTACCCTTGTGGTTTTTCCCTGGTCCAGATGTAGCAAGATCTTAAAAAGCATTGAAATGCTGTGTATATCTATAGTTGCTTTTCTGAGAGGCTTCAAAGGAGCAAAAGAAAATCTCTGCACAGCCACCTAGTGGACACACAATAAATTCCCTCCGTAAAAGTTGCTGAACAATACGCTCAGAGATGTAATGATCACAAACATGCCAAAAGCTGATCCCTTGGTTTCCAAGCCAAGGAGCAGACTGTTCTTTTCATTTTAATTATTATTTCAAATAAGAAAAAAACAGCTTCCCAGGTTCCCACATGGGAAAGTCCAACAGGGATTAAAGCAACTGGGGTTCATAGAAATTGCTCCAAAAACCTATGGAACCATCCGTCCTTAGGCTGCAGGATAGAGAGATCTGGGCCATTTCACAATGCAGTGCTGGTTATTTATGCAAACCGCGGTTGGAGTCCCGCTCTGATCTTCATTAATTCTCTCTTCTCACAGTAGCATGGAGGGTCACTGTCTGAACTGTCTGCTTTGTCCCCAGGATAGATCACTGGAACAATGAAAGGGAGCGGATCGTGGTGATCACAGACACCACCCTCCTGGTCTGCAAATACGACTTCATAAGGCTCAGCTGCCTCGAGGTACAGCGGATCCCCCTGAGCAACATTGGCCGTCTCTGCCTTGGCCAGTTCATCTTCCCTGAGAGGTCTCTGGACAAGTGAGTCCCAACGGTGCTGGAGGAAGGGGAGGGGAGGACACTGAGGTGGCTTGGCTGAGCTGAAAGCTGTTGTCTCCCTGTCATTTCCTGCATCCCCCTGATGTTCAGGGATCTCTCCAGGGCAGTGAGCTAGGATAGCCCTACCTGCACAGGATAGGCGGCGGGGGGGGGGAAACGGGATGGGACATAGGCCCCTATGTGGAGTGAGCAAACGTTACAGCGGAACGTTACAGGGGGAACCTTTGGGGTGATGCTGTTACTAGATGAGTGGTGGCGAGGGAGAGGGGCAATCTAATCCCATGCAGCCACATCCTAGCAGCGTGGAGTGAGAGGTACAGCTCCCCTGTTGCTCCCCCCTCCGTGCCCCAAAGACAGAAGCCGGGGAGAGGCTGGGAGAGAGGGAGAATGAAGCAGAGGTGCCGGAGTCGTATCATTTATGCATGACTGGAAGGGGTTCTGATACTGCAGTAATAAGGGCACTGTAAGATCTTCCACAGACTAGAATAGCCAGGAAGGGCTCCCCCAAGACTAGTTTATACTGTTAGCCCAGGCAGGTCCCACAACCTCACTTCCAGGGGGCGGCATGCCCGGCCCCGAGAAATATGCAGGGGGGCCTGGTGCTACCCTCCCCTAGTCCAGAACTGGTGGAGCCAGTGAGCTGGACCATAGCGCAGAGGCAACGTGTCCGGGTCCAGTGTTACGAAGGTCAAACCCCTTGTGAAAACAGGCCTGAGCCGTGAAGTTTGGATCCAAATCTGAGCTCGGCCAGAGGGTTGCTGGAATTCCCCCTCGTTCCACTTCCGAGCGGGTCTCCCACCGAGCGGTCAACCCCAGGCAGGCTGGCTGCGCTGAACTCAGGGAGCCGGTCGGACGGTGCCAACAGCCAGGGAGTTGCACGCTGCTCTGAGCTTTGCTCTCTGAGCTCCGGGGGGAAGGGTCAGCATCTTGCCGGAAACGAGGCTGCCATCATGTTATGTTAAACGAACGTTGGGCTCCCGGTAAGGTGAGTATAACTAACGATGGGGGAGCTCCCTGCAGCCTTGCTTTGGAGCATCAGTTCCCGGTACGTTCCCTGAGCGACGTGGGGGTTAAGCCCAGGATCTTCCACTGTAATTATATTCTGTTGCTAGAGATCTCATGCTCCACTTCAAGAAACCATCATAACACAGCCCCTGGAGACGGTAATTACCGTGCATCTTATGAATGGCTGCATGTGAATGAATGGCTGCTCAAACTGCTGTCAGCAGCAAGTTTCGACACATCGTGCATACCAGGCATTTAACAGCCTCTGCTTTATTTGTTCTAGTGGCTCATTGCCTTGTGTGTTATTTTCCTTCGCTGGCTGTGTTTTGTGTTTGTTTTTGCAAAGGCCAGAGTTCGTGTCTCTGCCGCAGCATTTGGGTCGAGGGTAGCAGCTTTGATTCACTCTGTTGCTAGCGCTGTGGGATTGATGAAAGGGAGCCACGTCCAGCAGTTCCTGTGTGAGAACATCTGCGATCAGGCGATGATTTCCTGTTCGGCATCTAGAAAAGGTGGCCTAGCTCCTCTGTAAGCCAGTCTTGCTCTGTTGATTCCAACGCAGCCACGCCGGTTTACTCCAAGAGCTTTTCTTCCAGCATTACTGCTTTGCTGGGGTCTCCAGCCTGTCAGATAACCTGTGTCTGGTCATTGCACATCCTAGCCCTGACCGAAATGCTCTCTGATCACTGGACCACTGTTGCTTATCTCCAGCCAGCTGAGCACTCCGGCTGCGCTTCTCGTGCCCCGGTAGGGTAGTTAGAAGGGCCAGCACTCAGGGGGAAAGGGGCCTGGCTCCCGATTCACTGCAGAGAGAGGGAGTATGTGTTCAGCCCCATATTATCCATCCAGGCCGAGTTGGTACCTGACTGTGTGCACAAGAAGGAATGAAACCGCTTCTCTTACCCGCTCCAATCCTGCTCGAGTTACAGGCGAATCTGGCTCAGCCCTGATGGGAAGGGCTTGTGCCACTGGAGCACAGGGCTCTGGGATCGGTCCTGACTGTTGCCAGGGAGTTCTGTGTGGCCATGACTTGCTGCCTAGGGGACGGTGATGTGCAAGGAGGTGTGGGTTTTTTGCACGATGGCTTGTCTGTGCTGGTTGATCCTGCAGCCGGAGAGGCCAGTCAGATCTGCCTCTCCTCCGGGGTGATCGTGTTCCTTGCTACTTCCCCTCGAATGCCAATGAGATATGGGATGATTCTTCATTTCCTGGCCACACTGGGGCAAAACTACAGTGTGATAATGGCCCCCTCCTTTTCTAAGCTCTGGTCTTCCGGAGCCATACGGCTGTGCCTAGGCCATGCCCATCCTCAGTGCGGATAGGAGCTGCTGTTTACTGACTGTTGAGGGCATTCTCTCCCAACTCAAGGGGCAGACGCCTGTGCTTATGCTGCTAAAGTTCCCAGGCTGGATCCTCTCTGACGACCCGTGTCTGCGGCCATGTTGCTGTGCACTGCTGCAGCCCAGAGGTGGCTGCATTTTGGTGCTGTGCAAAGGTGCTTTATAGGTGTCTGTCTGTGTGTTAGTAAAGCTTAGAAAGCACTTTGGGATCTGGTTGTATGAAAGGTGCTATGATAAATACAAGCTAATGTTGTTATTAGAAATAACATAACTGAGGCTCAAGTAAAATAACTGCTCAGCCTTCTAATTCGCTCCCTCGGGGCAGTGGAGGAAATGAATTTGGCAGACTTCTATTTCTTTCGAGCTCATTTAAGGCAGACAGTGGGCCAGATCCTCACCTGGCACAAGTCAGCATTGACTTCAGTGGAACCTGGCCGGTGTACACCAGCTGAGAATATGGCCGAAGGAGGCTGCTCCGTGCGTGGAGGAAGCAGAGTTAGCTGAGACTTGACTGCACTGGCTTTTAAAGATGCCTCCAATCCTAGGTGAGATCAGAAGGCCTGAGACCTAAAGAGCGCGTGCTCCGTCCTTACTCTGATCTGGCACCCCTTTCTGACTGCGAGGTGTGACAGCAGCACCTTTACTTGGGTGGAAATCAACTTTCGTCTCAGGTGGATTGCACGGGGCTTGTGTCTGTCTGTGTTCTAATCCCCACTGGAACGGGGCTGGCCTGGAACGCTCTGCAAAACCCTTTTCCTTGCTGCTTCTGCAGCAGCACCGCCGGTCTAGACACGCTAATATTGAGAAGCAGGGAGCGTACAGCCAGGCGCATGGCTCACCCTGGGTAACACCCAGGAAAACAACGGGCCAGTTCCATCCCTTCCCTTGTCCCCTGCTGAACTGGCTTTGCCAACGTGTGAGCTGCTCTACTGCTAAGATTAGCTGCTCTGACTGAAGGAGATGGTCAAGTGCTTCGTGGGCATCATTCATTGGAACTTTATCCTTCCCAGTGGAAGCTCATTCCATTGATGGCAATGGGACACTCCCTTGGAATACAGGCGAGTTCAGCCAGTGGGCTCTCAGTAGTGATGTGCACTAGCATGGATGGGATCAGACACAGGCCCTGTCTATTCTGCTCGGCAGTTTGCACAAGTGTTTTCAAAGCTGCTAATTTAGCAGGAGCCTCTCAAAGAAAACCATCCACTGGAAACGCTGGAAGGTGTTTACTGTCAGACTCTGTTGATCTGTGCAAGACACTTCATCCAGGGCCACGTGGCAAAAGGAGAAATGTTAAAACGCAAAGAAGGGAAAGAATAAAGGAATCAAATAATCTCCCTATCCTCTTCTTTAAGGCGTTGTCAGGCCAGTTTTCTTAGCTGTAATGTATACCCGAGGATTGTCTGTGGAATTCAGCAGGGCATGCGAGGATTAGGATAGTCTTTGTGCCGCTGCACTGCTTCTGGGACTTACATGGGGTTGATACAGCTCTGTAAAGTTGTGGTGGGCTAGAGAAACCTGCTCTTTGGCTTTTGATTCCAAATCAACAGGACGTCAAGTAATATTTGTAATCCTTTTTTCCCATTGCAGTGTTATGACATGCACGAATCGGTGCCACTAGGTGGCAGAGCAGAGCAGGTATGCTTTGGATTAGTGAAAAGGTAACCTTTGTGCCACCCTTCCAGGTTTGACTGGTGAGCTCACACTTGCGTCGGGTGGTTTGTGTGGGTTCTAGCCCTCTGTCTTTCTGTTGTTTAAAGTTTGGCTGGACCAGAGGACATTTCTGAAGCACTGGATCCTAGGCTAGATGGACCATTGGTCTGACCCACTATGGCCGTTCTGATGTAGCTTTCTTATGTAGACAAGGCCTGAGTCTGAATAGGAAACTCTCAGGGAGCTGTGGTGAAATCCTGGACCCACTGAATCCACTGGCAAAACTGAGCCAGAACGTCACCCTGAACAATGCTGTGTCCTGTGCTTGACTTCAGGAAATTACGATCTCGTTTGGAGCTGGGATTCAGGTTGGAACTGTGGGCACCCAAGGAGGAGACCACCTCCAAACTCAGACTGGGCTAGCGAGTTTTCCGAGCCGTCCTGGGCTGGGTCGGGGTTTCAGATGGAAACGTGAGATGCTCTGTCTCGTGTTTTGACGCTAAAGCAGACTTTGGGCCACTTGGTGGTCGGCGGTGAACTCTGCGTTGAGTGTCTTTGGACTTGGCCAAGACCCAAGATTCAAGTCTCGCAACATGAAACTGATTGGGGTGATGGGGGAAGAGGGAGATTAAAGGCTCTCTTCAGCCTCTGGGAAGTGAAAGCATCAAATATTGCTGAGCTCTGGGTCAAGGCTGTTCTGCCTCAGTTCCAACGCCTCATCACATGTGGGTGCACCGACTGCACGAGCGCTGTGTCCTGCACGCAGCTTTCGCTCAGACCACGGCCAAGTGACACACAATAGGGTGTTGGAGCCACGATTCCAAGCTCCACACGTAGCTGGGCAGTGGCTACAAGGCTGCACAGTTGTTAAACATGGAGCAGGAACAGGCAGAAAAACTCATCTCCCTGGCTGGCTGGTCCTGAGGAGGACCAGAGGGACAGACAGCAGGGAGAGAACTAGACTGAGCTTTGGTTGAGATAAGATTGGAAAGCTGGTGAAGATGCTGCGAGGGGGTCAGTGCTGGGGGAGCTGCTACGAAGTGAAATGTGACAGCCAAGCTACTTCTGGTTGTTCTCTTGGCTACAATGAAATTCGATAGTGCTCCTTTTCCTTGTAAATTAGCCATGAGGCTGTTTTCTTTGGCCACCGGCCACATGTATATTTTGGCCGTGCAAGGAATGCGGCTAACAAAGAGCTACTGAATTTTGCATTTGCAAAGGGGCAGCTCTGGGAAGAGGGGAGTTGTTTCAGTGGCAAGGGGGTGATGGTGCATGTATTTGCTGCCTCTGTCCCCAGCTTTGCTTTTTGGCAGAAGGACAGGTGGAGGGGAAGCTAACAGGTGAGAGATCACATATGGTTCTTGTGAAGACAAGGGGCTACCAGCTTACCTAGCTGTCACTCTTCATCCACGGCTCCCACAGTGCTTTTCAAAGGTGGGTCGGACTCAACCTGCTCATGGGGAAACTGAGGCACAAAGCGACTCAGTGACTCGTCGCAAGTCATGCAGAATCCAGGATAGAAGTGTTGTAGCTAGTGAGTGGGTTACCTAGGCCGTAGGCAGAGTGTGGGGTGGCAATTGCTACAACGTAGGGTGGTATAAAATAAGAAGTGGCCATTTTCACTGTGGGGCTCGCTCTGCTCTTCCTCCACTGGGGAGCTTTTGCTTTTAATCGGAGCAGAGGGGTCCAGCTAGACAGCAGGTCAGTCTAGCCGGCTGTACTGCCTGAGGGATATAACTCATTTCTTCTGGCAGATGACGCCCCCAGGTTGTGGTGGGGAGGCAGGGCCCAGTGGTTCCATGTCCCCGGAAAGGCCGCCGTGGAGCCAGGGCCCGTGCTAGGGATGGGGTAACACTCATCAGTGCGCCTCCCCTCTCGCCAGAGATGCCCTACGGCTGGGTCATGTGTTCTCTTGGCTACACAAGAGACCTTGGGACCATCTTTCGCACGGGGCCCCCTCCCCAGTGAGAATCCTTATGCGTGGGGCTGAGGGTGGCACAGAGCCGGTGTGGAGACTTGGCGTCTTTGCAAGGCGGGCTCCTGCTTCCCCCATATCTGCGTGGCCTGAGGGGATCTGCTGGCTGTCCGGGGGGGGCAGACCCCCGAAAAGAACAGTGGGGGGTAGGTGTCATTAGAGAGCTCTCCCGCTTTGCTCCCAGTGCTCTGAGTGGGCAGAGCCATGGCCCTGGTGCCAGGACACCTTGTCCGCCTTCGTGACCGTCTCCTCATGGTGCCCCACTCGGGGGGGAGGGGAGGGGGGCAGGGGAAGGGTCACTGATAGGGAATTTAGGCCCTGAGGGAGGACGTGACCTGCCTGGCATCACGCAGGGCATTTGTGGCTGAGCTG
This sequence comes from Mesoclemmys tuberculata, assembly GCA_007922155.1. Classification (NCBI taxonomy): domain Eukaryota; kingdom Metazoa; phylum Chordata; order Testudines; family Chelidae; genus Mesoclemmys; species Mesoclemmys tuberculata. Next base: position 3,785,834 of record ML675649.1, on the reverse strand, counting down.
GAAAGAGACCGCCCCCCAGTTCCCACAGGTGGGCAAGACATGCTGGCAGTGGGGAGGGGGTCTCTGCGCCATCATTCCTATGCAGAACCGAGATAGAGCAGGGCCTCCTGGCAGGCTCTGCAGTGTCTCTTCTATTCACGGGAGCGCAGGACCTTGGGAAAGCGCCTGATCCCCCTAGTGTGCCTGGCTGGGAGCCCAATGTCTCTTCTCGTGAGCACGGCAGCTCCATTTTTGCAGCTCTTGGCTGAGATACTCATGGCCACCCCGTGGCTCCCTCTTGTATAAGGATCGTGCCAAAGAGGGCTCATGCAATGATCAGCCCGAACCGAGTTCAGCTCCTGCTCCAACGGGGATCATGTTCCGCTGCATACCACGGCTGATAGGGCAGGCCGAGAATTCTTCATCATTTCTGATGACCTTGCCTTGAGCGGCAACGTGCCAAGAATGCCCCAGGGTTTCTCAGCGTGGGGTGTTGGCCACAGCTAATGGTCAGGGAGGCATGAGTGATGACAGGGCTGAAGGCACGTAGGGACTGCCAGGGCATTCGCTGGCACTCCTGAGCGGGAGAGTCTCCCAAATGCCACAGTCCTGTTATTTCGGGCAAAGGAGCAAGACAGAGCCGAACCTTTTACAGCTTCGTCCGTTTTC